>JZKD02S1050078.1:332288-356459 GCA_000966675.3 Picea glauca | reverse complement strand
CCACCAACTCAGACCCCCCTCGTTAAAGACAAAAGATCGGGGGGGGGTCCGATATGGACCGTGGGACATAGAACTGAGCGCGTTATGCTCAACCACCTAGATCTGCACGTCCCTTAGCACAATGTGCCAAGAGGTCAAATTACTCCTCCCAAATTTGGATACAACACATTTGTGGGTTTTTAGCCTGATTTCCTTCATTTTTTTGCCACGGGGTAAATTCCTAAGGGAAAACACTCCTTTACAAACATATGTGCTAACAACTCCAATCATTGGAACCATTTTTGAAATGTGTGGATTTGGCCTAGAAAAATACCTAGTTAAATCTCTATGGGCCAATGCCATGGCTCCCTCCACTACCCATTCCACATGGAAAGAGAACTTGAGAGAACCAATTTACATGATACAACACTTCCTACCCTTCTAATGAAACCCTTGAAACCCTAAGTCACCATCATTTTCATCCTCCATCGCTCTTCCAATTTAATTATCTTAACCAAGTGTGAATGATATATATACAACACACCGCCATGATTTTTTTTGAAAAAATGGTCGATATTTTTAAAAATATTTTAACATACCTCAATGTGCGTGGAAGGGTTACACACTAGTGTGCCTATGTCTATAAAATGCACCAAAGAGAGTTTTTTAAAATGATCAATTTTTAAAAAATATTGTAAACTATCAATGTTTTTTGTAAAATATTTTAACCTAATTCAATGCACATGGTATGAGTTTGAAATATTTGTGGTTCAATAGGTTAGGAACACTACAAAGGTTTTTGAAAAAATGATGGATATCTGTTATACTATATTTTGACCTGCACCAATGCTTGTGGAGTTGTTCAAACTAATGCATGTAATATTAAAATACAATGATGCATATATATGGTCTAAGCACATCGACGGATAAAAAATAACCCATTAAAACCTTTAGTCACCTGCCTTCGCTAGAAACCTTTGCTAAGGGAAAATGTTTCCACAAAAACCTCTACCAATTGGTGTTTTCCCTTCAATGTCTAGTCTCACTTCTAGACCTTTCTTCTTCATGTTTGTTGTAATTACCCTATAGGCCATAGGTCATGTTCTTCTCACATAACACTTTTTTATTTTAGAGGCCACAAAATTGTTTATAGTAGACTAAGTTACCCCATTTTATTTTTAAGTTTAAAGGCCAAAGGCCTGGTAGTATGCAAATAGTTCATGTTTTATTTTTTTAAAAAGCATAAACTTGTAACTTATCAAGATAAGGTAAGGGTTATAGGTTGAGAATCTTCCTCTGGAACTCACCACCAAGATTGGATGTAAATTTTTTCCAATTATAATATAAAAAAAATCCCCATATTTATCTAATAAAAATTCTAAAAACAAATAAGAACAATAACATTCATTCAAAACAGTAAATTGAGAAGTGTAGAAATCGTATGTTGTAGACATAGTTGGAAAACCATAGTTAGGCTCATTTTTGCATTATTTTTGAAAATATTTTCTCTTGTTAGTCAACATGCTTTAGGTTTATTTCTTTTCCAAAAAGACTAAGATCATTAAACATAGATCATGTATATAAAAAAAAAATTCACTCCAAACCAAACCTAAATTTTAGGTAATAGAAAAGATAGAAGCATTTTTTATTTAGATGTTTTCTATTATGAGATTCGAGGAAAGTTCTTTTTAGGGGATCACATGGTTCTCTTTATGTTTTCAACATGTTTCATCGATGTTTCAAAGACATGTTGTCCAAAATGGCTAACATGGTATAAATAAGTTAATTACTTCTTTCTTCTGATG
Organism: Picea glauca; assembly: GCA_000966675.3. NCBI lineage: Eukaryota > Viridiplantae > Streptophyta > Pinopsida > Pinales > Pinaceae > Picea > Picea glauca. The sequence continues at coordinate 354,675 of JZKD02S1050078.1, read as the reverse complement.
TTCTCATGGCATAAATAAGAAAAAACCTCCTAACTATTTTGTTCAAGTGGTAAACCGCAAGAAATTGCAAATCCAAGAATACCATTAACCTTGCATCCATCATTTACTTTTTTATAACTTCGGATATTATAAGTGTTTCCACAATGTGGGGACTTTGAAGAGGTACGTCTCAAAATAGATTCGAAGGCTATTTCCTGGCTTTTGGTCAGAAGTTAGGATGTCATTGATATAACCATCGATAAAGCTATACAGAAACAATGGCATTTGTTGGAAAGGAAGCGTATGAGTAGTAATCCAAAGTGAATCATGTAAGAGAGAACCCTATTTTCAGATCTACCATTTAGTTCTCATTTTCTAGGGAGCGAAGAGTTGGAAATATTTGATAATGAAATTGGTGTGAGTGTGGTGTTTGCCAATCATGATAATATGGAGAAAGTAAATATTTGACATATATTATGGGATAAAATCTCACAGGGATCTTACAAGATAGATGACACGATCTCTATAGGATCCACCTATTGATCTTTGACAAAAAGATTTATTTTTGTTTTTTTTGGATCTAATACAAATAATTTCTATTATACCAAGAGAGGATATATTAGCATACCTTATATTTGAAAGATATCCTTGTGTATATTGGTTGTTGTAGCTCCTGAAATGCAGCTCCAACTCCTGCAACCTACTTCCTGCACACAAGCAAAAAAAAAACACCAATCTCCTTCTTCTCCTAGTGTTAGAAATCACTAATCTAACTCATATCTAACTTGATCTATCAATAATAAGATTATATCCAAACCATTTATGAATCAAACATAAACAATTTGGGGGAAAACCAATTATCATAATCATAAAGAAATTACATAAATATTACATACCTTTGATGATGATGCAATTCTCCTTTGGCTCCTTGCTCCTTGCTTCTCCTTAGCTTCTTGATCAGGCTAGGCACTCTGATTTCTACCTAGTGTGAATAGGAAAATCTCCTCTACAAATGGACAACATAACACTACCAATGATTCCTTCTTCCTTTGCTCAAGAATTTCCTTTGTTATATAAATGCTTGGAAGAGGCCTTGGAGAGATTCTAGATCTTCTAGAGACCACTAGAGACTTGAATGTTGAGTTCCTAGGCTCATGCCATGAAGATACAACTCATTTATTTCCTATCTCTTTGCAGTAACTCCATAAATCTATAAGGTTCGTTAGATCATCACTTGTTGCACCATAGATGATGTGTAATGATCATCGCATGTTGTCTCCTATGAGACCTGCGATGACCTCAAAAAAGGGCCCAAATCTCAAGAAAAATATGTATTTTGGTTTTCATCTTCTTGTGAACTCCTTTCTGGCTGGTAGGGTGGAAATCAAGGCTATAAAATATTCCTCCTAATGTGTGAGGTCATGAAAGGAATGGATGTCCGAAACACATTACAATAAAGTAGTGTCCATTTGAGGAAGCGTGAGGATACAAAAAAAGAGGTTCAAAAGTAAAAGAAGGCTTGCAATGAAACACCAAGGATGAGAGAACATATAGACCATCCTCTAGGTAGACATACTCAGACTCTAAATGAGCATGGATGCCAAACAATACATTGTGGATCCATGATATGAAATGCTAGATCATGACCATTAAATAATACATGATGGATCCATGTCATCAATGTTAAGACCGTATCCATGAGACAATACAATGTGGATGTACGTCACGAGAACAATCATAACCACCATTAAATATAATGTGGATCTATGCCACAAAATATATATATCATGAAGATAATAAGCACTAAGGAGAGTGCTCCTGAAGTCTTCAAAGTACTCATATACAAGTGATATACTCCATCACAACTTGGGAGGGGATGTTGTAAAGGAACTATGTGTTCCCAAACCCAAGGTCATCATCCCAAACCTCAATGGTACGAATCTATGGAATGAAAATAGATGAGATAATGTCGAGCATGGTGGAAATCGTCTGATTACCGATGATTGATGTATACCGTTAACACACGCGAGCGAACCCATCGATTATGAATATGGACCCTAAGGTACCTAGTACAAACTAGCGAGTGTGAATAGATGATTTGATGTCAAACACTCATAGAATCAATCGATCAAGAGTCAATTATGTAAACCCATTGTTGATCATGAGGAAGCCTACCATTGAGGACTGCAATCTCTAAGGTACTAGCTGGTTTCTAGATCCCTCTCCTTAATGTGTTTAATTCAATAGGAATAGATCCATTGAAGGAGGTACTTAATGTATCCCCCATCAATCGACATGAAACATACACTGAGATATGATATGAAGAGATAGTATCACCAAGTACAACTTACACAGGGATGAGCGATTAAGAAATTCAACAAAACAATAGATGTTCAACTCCGGATTAAACTTCCCTTGAACATATAACATGAAACAATGATGACATGGAAGTTTGACACAAGAGTTGGATGAATATAGTGCAACAATGTAGGAGGCATTCAATCACTCTCCATAATGTCTAGAAGAGTAACCAACTGGAGGAGTATCTTTGACTCATATTATTGGGATGGCTCCTAGGAAAGATAAAACCCAACTGTATGATGAGGACTCAAACATGTGCCATGTTCAAGGGTGGCTCAATTGACGCTCCATTTTGAAAATAGACCAATGGTGAAAACCCCCCCCCACTCTTTTTTTNGTTGGATGAATATAGTGCAACAATGTAGGAGGCATTCAATCACTCTCCATAATGTCTAGAAGAGTAACCAACTGGAGGAGTATCTTTGAATCATATTATTGGGATGGCTCCTAGGAAAGATAAAACCCAACTATATGATGAGGACTCAAACATGTGCCATGTTCAAGGGTGGCTCAATTGATGCTCCATTTTGAAAATAGACCAATGGTGAAAACCCCCCCACTCTTTTTTTTTTTTTTACCTTCTTCATGGTTTAATGATCACGAAAGAAGGAAAAAAGTATGCTTGACATGCACCTTTTTATTGTCATTTTACGAGTCCAAAAAAGAGATAAAAGTGTACTCGGTAATGTCTTTTCTGTGTTCTTTTACAAGTCTAAAAAAGAGATAAAGTATACTTGGTTGGAGAGAACGGGTGGCTTAACAACATGCACCTATGTTCCAAGCACATGGAATCGACCTAAGCAAGATGAATGCAAATGGTACAGGAAAGTGAGATCCACTCTTAGCAGTTGTTCTTTCCATGGGTAGGTGCATGCAAAATGGAGACCTAATAATGCAAGAGGTGGGTGGTCAAGGGCTACTGAAATAGTGGTAAGTGGGATATGAGAAAAAAGCAACACAACGACATGAGGCATGACACAAGCAAAAAATGCATAGGTGACCATTAATCAAAAATAATTTTTGCAGGAACCCCCATGGGATGTGGCCATAATATAGATGAAGAGAGAAGAATGGGGCTCAATAATCAAGTCATGGCAGAGCTAAAGGAGGGGTCCTGGGCCTATGGGAAAATGTAGCATGGGCACCGAATGGAAATCCAAATGCTAACTAGGGTGCCTAGGAAGGGTAGGCACTACTGAATAGGTTATGACATGAAAATAGAATGACTAATGTCACAACCTAACATGATCAAACCTAAAGCAAAGTGGAACAACATAATGGACGGTTAATAATGCAAGACAAGAAATGAAAAGAAAAACCTTTCCCTATATGTTGTTTTGGAAAACATGTACCTAAAGTTTAGTGGAAGTGACCATCTTCATAAAAAAGTCCCTCTAATCCTGTAAACACATGTAATCTAGATTTTTAGGGTCAAAATGCATAGTGAAATCTCAAAAAAGAAAATATTTTTGGATTTTTTGGATATGATATATGAAAAAAACAACACTCACACTACCCACCTATATACAAGGTATTATGCATATTGATGGTTTATGCAAATTAGATTTTGTTGCAAGGCTCAAGCCAAAGATCATTTTCATAATCAATGAACTCATGAGCTGATGCTGGCATCATATGGATTACCATGATGGGGCCATGCCATAGGGGAATGAATCTTTGTGACCAGAGATACTCATTATGAGTGGTTTCATGAGCTACGATAGCACCTTGATGGGACCCATCAAGTCATGAAGGAGGTACAAAACACAAATCTTTAGTGAAATGGGAAGTAGAGAATTTGGCGGAAAGTTATGAAAAATATAACCAAGGTGGAAAAGGGTCGAGATTAGGAGGTCTACTAGATTCCCAAGAAAATGCCTCCAGTCTTAAGTCACAATGCATCATGCTAACTCTTATCGGTTCCAAATAAGGGAGGATGGATTCTTAATTATGCTCATCTTCTTTGGGCTTGTCTATGAAATCCATGACTTCCAATATGGCCTCTTCTGAAGGCAACTCAAAATCAAGGGAGTCATGTGAACTTAGAGAGTCAACAACCTGTATAGGTAGAGTAGGTTGATAACATTCCATATGAGGATTGAGGTGTTGACCAATATCAGCTAGTGATGATGGGATTTCTGGATTGATAATCTCAACTATGGTGGGAAGTAGGGAAGCTCCATAAGATACACCATCCTCGGGGTGAGGTACCACCCAGGGATCGAAAGACCCAAGGGATCTAATAGTAAATGTCAGGATCATATTGAATGGATTGATATTTATAGTAGGATATGGTGGGGGAAGGGGAAAAATTCCCACTAGAGAAGGATATTTGAACATCCCCACACCAACATTCATGAAATACAACTGAGTATCACCAAAAAATGGTACGTTTGACCCCTCATTGGATCCAAGGTCTGGGGTGCAAAACACAAATTGATAGATTGTCACTCTTTTCCTTTGATGAGGGAAGAATAAGACCTTAAATACCGATGATACAACTACAATAATCTCCTATAACCAAGTACGCATGAGTAGCAAATTGTACTCAAGAGGTGTGTCAACGACCTCCATGGAAACATAGATAGTATTACCACCTAAATCGATGGGTAAGTTGGTGATGATTCCATGAGGATGGAACATGTTTCCATCGAAATATTTCCACAATGTTGTATATGTGTCAAGATTAGCAAAGTCGACATCCTTCCAACAAGAAATGAACATTATACAAGTCGAGGCTCCTTCATCCACCATCGTTCGATAAATGTTTTTCCCCATCGATCGCACTGTAATATGAAAGGTGACCTGATGGGAGAGCCTATGAGTAACCTTAGTAGAATCAATGGTTATCAAACATGAATTCAAGGGATCAACCCCACTTATGGCTGGAAATAAGGATTTTCGTTGCGTTTGGAGAAATTTGAGAGTAGACATGGAACAAGGTGCCTGGGCCAAGTCTTCCACAATATTGTAGTTGTGGGTGGCCTGCGTGTTTGGATTATGCATCCTGCTTTGAATAATTCCCTTCCAGGGGGATAATCATTGTGTCAAAGGATGGATTCTCAATCTAAAGACGACCATCAGGTTGGGAAGAAGATGTTGCTTCTAGTGTAGCATGGGAAGGCTTGGAAATGTCATAGTTTTTGGCCCGAGTATGTAGATTTAGTGTTTGGTCACACATAAAATGAAATCATTTGAGGAAGACCTCTCATGATGAGGGGTACTTTCACTGCCCCCTTGCAGGGGGCAGGATTTGTTGCAACCATATATTGAGGTTGAGGAGGGAAAGGATGCGTTAAGACAATGAGTTGTTGGGGGGCCTTTTGTTGTGCTAAAAAGTGATGAATTTCATCCTTCTAGGGACACAGATGAGTAGGGTGGTTCTCCCCACAAATCATGTAGGGAAGCCAGATCTTCTTTTTTTCTTTATTTCCCCCCACTTGGGTGTTTTGGGTGGGAGTAGTCCCTTTCTCAGTGTTGGAATTATTTTTCTTCTTTCCTCCAGGTTGTTGAGGATTCTTCGGTTGTGTGGAATGCACCAAATTCACCTTGGAGGTCTGTGTAGGGACTACAACTATTTTAACATTAGTACCAAAATATGACTTAATAGACATCTGGCCCATTTGGTCAAATAATTGGTTTACAGAGACATGGGGTACAAAACAAACTAGACCATCTACATGGGGTCCTGGGGTTGGCTTTCTTGGATCTATCTATGGCCTAGGAGCATTTGGGATGATGTCATAAAGTGTACTTGACAACGAGTAAATCAAATCTAAGTGTTGGGCACATAGAATGGATTTCTCCTCGGTGGTCACCCCGACCATAGCTACATCTTAGGAAATGGGTGGTAGGAGGAACTTTGTGAACCACTCCATTAGGAGTTTGTCCAAAATTTGGGTCTTAATCATCCTACGTCTCCATATCCACTCATGTATATGATCAAAAATGTGAGTGGCATTATTTAAACTCATTGAAGTCAAGTGCTCTATTCCTATATCAAACTGTATAGGAAATTGGTAATGTGTTAACAATTCCATTGCCAGGTCATTGAATATTTTGAAGGAACTACCTTTTAAATCCATGTACCATTTCAAGGATCTCTAGAAAAGACGCCACCAACCATGATCATCCATTAAGGAATTGGATGAGCACCGTAACTAATACACCATGATGTGTGTGGAGGGGTCTTCTCCCAAAGTTCCATCGAATTTCAAGATGTCTAAAGGTAGCTTCGCAAGAATTACTGGCCATCAATGATCGTGGGAAGTAGGTTCATGCATTAACTGTGAAAAATCAGGTAAGTCTAATGTTGCTAGGAAAGGAAACAACACAAATGAATATTGAGAGGGAGACATAGTCTTTGTTTTCCCTGATGAACCTTGCAATCCTACTATATATTTGGTACTGGAGGGCTGAGGTGTTCCTAAAGAGTGATTTATCCAGGGATGGTGGAACTTATGGGAGCATGGATATTCCCAAGACCAAAAATTCCCCTAAGGGAATTTTCCCTAGGGTTAGGTGTAGACCCTCTAGGAAAAACATTCCCAAATCTAGGCCTAGGGAAGAACCCCCTAGAACCTAAGGTATTAACAAAGGGAAAGCCTCCCCATTGTGGAAAGTTTTCCCTAAGGGATGTGCCCCCAAGGAAAGGTGTGCTAACCCATTGGAATTTAAAACCCCCAGATACATTATTTCCCCCATCCTGACTAGGGACAATCCCAAAACCACTAGGAATGTTCCATTCGAAAGGTAAACTAGTGCTTGGCGATACCAAGTTGCTCATAGGAATGGTGGAGGTTGAAGGAATTTCACCCCCCATGTTGAAACCAAGGCTTGACCCCCATCGAAAGAATATCCAAAGGTGGGAACTATAATAGATGGGATGGGTGTAGAAAAACTAGGTAAACTAACAGATGGAAAATATGACATGACCGATGTCCCCCAAATTGAGCGACCTATAGAAAAGGATATGGACAATGTAGGTCCAAAGGTGTTAAGGGAAGGTAATGTGGGCTTCACTGGGATTCCCTCAATCCCACTTGAGGATGGGCTCGATGGCTCAACTATACATGATGAAACATTCAATATTGACATGATGGGAGGGGTGCTAAACAAATAAAAAGGATCACTAAATATATCCCTTACTGGGATAAGTATGGGTGCGTCTGGATTAGTCAAAGGAGGGTTAAAATTTTATGGAGGACATTCATCTACCACTTCCACTTAGATAAAACTAGTCTTGTCAAACCAAAGATAATACCCTTGAAATTATTAGTCACCTACTTCACACCACTTGAGAGGTGGTTGTTCCTCCATGATGGGTTCTATTCCTCATAACCAATGGGATCGATGTGGTAATTAAACCACAGTGAAAATATTATGTGCAAACCAAAACACAATTCAACCTAAGGCTGATCTAGACTTTGAATCAAAGAGCACACCCCTACTAAATATAGGGTAACAAAAAGTAAACCAATGGCTCAGGGGCCTTCCAAGAACCAACCCTCCAGGGATATGAACTCACCATAATATTGGCTAGTGGAGGTATGAGGAACAATTACGATGATTTACATGAAACAACCCTAACTAGTCCAAGCATCCTTTATTAAGGCAGACACCCTCTGAGGGAGTTGAGGCCATGAACGAACGTCTTCCCCAGGTACTACAGGAACGTCCCACCTGTAGTCACCTGTATGGATACCTAGGAAAATTCACTAAGGCCACCACCTCACAATTGATGACTAGGTGAAGATTTTTAGTTCTGATTGCACATAAGTGTAGGGTAACTAAGCTCGAATATACAAAGGTGTTACAGCAACAAAATCCGCATATACATAGCAATTGAATCGATACCGCAAACACCAAAACAAGAAGAGAGGGGTAATCCATGTACTTACCCCGATGTGACCTCGTGCTTGACTCCTATGTTAGAGGATATTCTCAACACACTGGTTGCAAGAATGGATTTATCACTCTTTAATGCCTCCTAAGTTACATTTTCATGGCCTTGGAGAGTTCACTCTCCAATCATATTCCAAAGCCCTAAGTCTATCTAACATTGGTTTACTAGAAAAGAAAAATGTTTAACGAATTTTACATTATGCAATACTTTTTAATGGTTTTTTTAAGTCAAAGGGAGATGGACAGAAATTTGGTGATGTTATGACTCTTGACCCAACCAAGAAAATGAAAAAATGAAAATGAAATTCGTTCACTTCAATGAACTCTAGCTATCAGAGGGAGAGAGAATTTTTCCTTTTCTTTGCAAACTTGAGAAACAAAACCTCACACACCAAGCAACCTTATAGACAATTTCATACCCAGTATTTTCCAAAATGGAAGCCAAACACTCTCACAATGCACTATGATTCTAATGCTTCAAAAGAACATAAGCATGCAAACAAATTTTGTTTTTTTTCTTTTTCCAAATATAATGCAAAATGTTTCTTAGACTAATCAAGAATCTAAATGAAAATGAAAAAAAACAAACAACAAGAAAAGGACTATAGGAAGTTGGAAGTGATGCCATATCATCCCACTCCAATGTCTCTACCAAGATCACACCCAAAACTCACCTAGGAGGATATATCTAGTAATGAATAACAATTACAAAAGGAAAAACCAATGCAACAAATATAAAACACTACCAGATTTGCTTAGACCTGTTGGGTTCACTGCCCAACTTCATTGGATCTCTTAGACAGAAAATGAACCTATCCAAGAAATGAAAACAAGCCACACCAATACACTCCACACCCAACTTGAAGGTAGATCATGTGAAAAAAGGACTCAAGAAAAGGTAATATCATTAACATAATAGACCAATAAAAGACCTTATGGATGAAAATAAATAATCTAATATCAAGGGCTTGGGTATCTCTGCAATTTTGTAGTTTACATATATCATCACATGATGTAGGCTAGTCAACCAACAATGATCATCACATGACCCCTATACTACAACCCGTGATGATACAAAAAAAAATATTTTTTAGAAAAGTAAGGATATGTTCCAGAATTTTTATACCTATGTCAGATCTATTAGATTTCATATATCTAAACTTTGGAGGAGTCTATGGAAGAAAAAAACACAAATCATAAACAAGGAGAGGATGGATTAGAAAAGAGACCCAAACTAGAGAATATTCTTTTCCAATATGGTCGCTAGTTATGTTATGGGATAAAATATCACATGGATCTCATAGGATAGATGGAAATATCTCCGTAGGATCTACATATTGATCCTATATAGAAAGAGATATACTTATTTGGTCTTCCTGGATCTAAGATAAGCAATTTCTATTATACCATGAGAGGATAGATTAACATACCTTATATTTGAAGGCTATCCTTGTGTATCCTGGTTGTTTCAACTCTTGAAATGCATCTCCAACTCCTACAACTTGCTTCCTTCACACATGCAACATACAAAACCAATCTACTTCTTCTCCTAGTGTTAGAAATCACTAATCTAACTCAAATCTAACTTGATCTATCACTCATAATATCATATCTAAACCATTCATGAATAAAACATAAACAATTTGGGGGGAAACCAATGATATATTGATAATCATAAGTAAATTACATCAATATTACATACGTTTGATGATGATGCAATTCTCCTTTGGATCCTTTCTTCTCCTCACCTTCTTGATCTGGCTAAGAACTCTAATTTCTGGTTGTTGTGAATAGGAAAATCTCCTCTCCAAATGGACAACATAACACTACCAATGATTCCTCCTCCTTTTTCTCAAGACTTGCATTTGTTATATAGATCCTTGGAAGAGGCTTGTGAGAGCCTATAGATATTCTAGAGACCACTAAAGACTCGAATGTTGTGAGTTCTTAGGCTCATGCCACAAAGATACAACTCATTCCTCGCCTATCTCTTCACAACTCCATGAATATAGAAGGTTTGATAGATCATCACTTGCTTCACCATATCTGATGTGTGATGATCATCGCATGTTTTTTTCCTATGAGACTTGCGATGACCTATAAAAAGGGCCAAAAGCTAAAAAAAATATGTATTTTGGATTTCATATTCTTGTGAACTCCCTTTTGGCATGTAGGGTGGAAATTAAGGCTATAAACACCTCTCACATATTTTCAACATATGAAACTTACTATAATGAAATCTCTTTGGATGATAGTTGATCCCTATGCTTCAGTTGCATCATCAGAACTCCATCGTCCACTACGTAATAGAACTTCTACTAAAAAATATATTCAACGTTGTATTTAGTTGCCATTATTTTTGCATTAGAAGAGTTGGTTCCATCATAGGTAGAGTCCCATATGATTAAGCTCTCCAGATTTGTCAACACAAAGAGGAATACGATGTGTTGGATGAAAACTTGGAGGAGGTTTGATCAACTATTGGTGTGAGGTAGCAGGTATGTATACATAATGCTATAACTCTCATACCATGGAAATTAGGGTTAGGGTTTTTATACCACCCAAGCCATTGGGATGTCATCCTCTTATATATTTTGATTGCCTCCACCACAAACACTAATTGGCCATTGATATAAATGATCCAACCTATGTACAAGATATCAAATCCTCCAATATCTTGCATTGTTTTCATTTTGGATATGTATACATCAAGAACAATCTCTACACTCAAATTCCTTCTTGAAGGGGAACGACTCCTTTTATTATCAAGGTTCTATTNACAACCCTAACTAGTCCAAGCATCCTTTATTAAGGCAGACACCCTCTGAGGGAGTTGAGGCCATGAACGAACGTCTTCCCCAGGTACTACAGGAACGTCCCACCTGTAGTCACCTCTATGGCTACCTAGGAAAATTCACTAAGGCCACCACCTCACAATTGATGACTAGGTGAAGATTTTTAGTTCTGATTGCACATAAGTGTAGGGTAACTAAGCCCGAATATACAAAGGTGTTACACCAACAAAATCCGCATATACATAGCAATTGAATCGATACCGCAAACACCAAAACAAGAAGAGAGGGGTAATCCACGTACTTACCCCGATGTGACCTCGTGCTTGACTCCTATGTTAGAGGATATTCTCGACACACTGGTTCCAAGAATGGATTTATCACTCTTTAATGCCTCCTAAGTTACATTTTCATGGCCTTGGAGAGTTCACTCTCCAATCATATTCCAAATCCCTAAGTCTATCTAACATTGGTTTACTAGAAAAGAAAAATGTTTAACGAATTTTACATTATGCAATACTTTTTAATGGTTGTTGTTTAAGTCAAAGGGAGATGGACATAAATTTGGTGATGTTATGACTCTTGACCCAACCAAGAAAATGAAAAAATGAAAATGAAATTCGTTCACTTCAATGAACTCTAGCTATCAGAGGGAGATATAATTTTTCCTTTTCTTTGCAAACTTGAGAAACAAAACCTCACACACCAAGCAACCTTGTAGAAAATTTCATACCCAGTATTTTCCAAAATGGAAGCCAAACACTCTCACAATGCACTATGATTCTAATGCTTCAAAAGCACATAAGCATGCAAACAAATTTTGTTTTTTTTCTTTTTCCAAATATAATGAAAAATGTTTCTTAGACTAATCAAGAATCTAAATGAAAATGAAAAAAAACAAACAACAAGAAAAGGACTATAGGAAGTTGGAAGTGATGCCATATCATCCCACTCCAATGTCTCTACCAAGATCACACCCAAAACTCACCTAGGAGGATATATCTAGTAATGAATAACAATTACAAAAGGAAAAACCAATGCAACAAATATAAAACACTACCAGATTTGCTTAGACCTGTTGGGTTCACTGCCCAACTTCATTGGATCTCTTAGACAGAAAATGAACCTATCCAAGAAATGAAAACAAGCCACACCAATACACTCCACACCCAACTTGAAGGTAGATCATGTGAAAAAAGGACTCAAGAAAAGGTAATATCATTAACATAATAGACCAATAAAAGACCTTATGGATGAAAATAAATAATCTAATATCAAGGGCTTGGGTATCTCTGCAATTTTGTAGTTTACATATATCATCACATGATGTAGGCTAGTCAACCAACAATGATCATCACATGACCCCTATACTACAACCCGTGATGATACAAAAAAAAATATTTTTTAGAAAAGTAAGGATATGTTCCAGAATTTTTATACCTATGTCAGATCTATTAGATTTCATATATCTAAACTTTGGAGGAGTCTATGGAAGAAAAAAACACAAATCATAAACAAGGAGAGGATGGATTAGAAAAGAGACCCAAACTAGAGAATATTCTTTTCCAATATGGTCGCTAGTTATGTTATGGGATAAAATATCACATGGATCTCATAGGATAGATGGAAATATCTCCGTAGGATCTACATATTGATCCTATATAGAAAGAGATATACTTATTTGGTCTTCCTGGATCTAAGATAAGCAATTTCTATTATACCATGAGAGGATAGATTAACATACCTTATATTTGAAGGCTATCCTTGTGTATCCTGGTTGTTTCAACTCTTGAAATGCATCTCCAACTCCTACAACTTGCTTCCTTCACACATGCAACATACAAAACCAATCTACTTCTTCTCCTAGTGTTAGAAATCACTAATCTAACTCAAATCTAACTTGATCTATCACTCATAATATCATATCTAAACCATTCATGAATAAAACATAAACAATTTGGGGGGAAACCAATGATATATTGATAATCATAAGTAAATTACATCAATATTACATACGTTTGATGATGATGCAATTCTCCTTTGGATCCTTTCTTCTCCTCACCTTCTTGATCTGGCTAAGAACTCTAATTTCTGGTTGTTGTGAATAGGAAAATCTCCTCTCCAAATGGACAACATAACACTACCAATGATTCCTCCTCCTTTTTCTCAAGACTTGCATTTGTTATATAGATCCTTGGAAGAGGCTTGTGAGAGCCTATAGATATTCTAGAGACCACTAAAGACTCGAATGTTGTGAGTTCTTAGGCTCATGCCACAAAGATACAACTCATTCCTCGCCTATCTCTTCACAACTCCATGAATATAGAAGGTTTGATAGATCATCACTTGCTTCACCATATCTGATGTGTGATGATCATCGCATGTTTTTTTCCTATGAGACTTGCGATGACCTATAAAAAGGGCCAAAAGCTAAAAAAAATATGTATTTTGGATTTCATATTCTTGTGAACTCCCTTTTGGCATGTAGGGTGGAAATTAAGGCTATAAACACCTCTCACATATTTTCAACATATGAAACTTACTATAATGAAATCTCTTTGGATGATAGTTGATCCCTATGCTTCAGTTGCATCATCAGAACTCCATCGTCCACTACGTAATAGAACTTCTACTAAAAAATATATTCAACGTTGTATTTAGTTGCCATTATTTTTGCATTAGAAGAGTTGGTTCCATCATAGGTAGAGTCCCATATGATTAAGCTCTCCAGATTTGTCAACACAAAGAGGAATACGATGTGTTGGATGAAAACTTGGAGGAGGTTTGATCAACTATTGGTGTGAGGTAGCAGGTATGTATACATAATGCTATAACTCTCATACCATGGAAATTAGGGTTAGGGTTTTTATACCACCCAAGCCATTGGGATGTCATCCTCTTATATATTTTGATTGCCTCCACCACAAACACTAATTGGCCATTGATATAAATGATCCAACCTATGTACAAGATATCAAATCCTCCAATATCTTGCATTGTTTTCATTTTGGATATGTATACATCAAGAACAATCTCTACACTCAAATTCCTTCTTGAAGGGGAACGACTCCTTTTATTATCAAGGTTCTATTGAATCCAGATTGCAACATCATAGGGTTTCCTTCAATCACGAGTTCAAAATCATGGATTTTGATCCATATCTTCCAATTGTATATCTATACTGATGCTACATGAAGATAGACTTGTCTATTCCAAGGGCATTGTTTCTCATGGCTAAAACTTTTATTTAGAATGGAACCTAGCTCTGATGCATCTCTATTGGATGGTAAAGGTGCAAATCACTCCCTCTTGTGGATAGGGATTGAGTCATAGTTGGATATTGTCTGTTTAAATGTGTTGAACCTGCACATAATAGATCTAGTTGGGAATTGAGATACACAGTTGTAGAGAAAATATGAGAAAAGAGAAGCATGAGAGAAAGAATGGAAGAATTCTCATTAACCAAATGAATGAATGATAATTTACACATGATATACTATGTATAACTCAAATAATGCAGACTATAGGAGAAGCATATGCACCATAGTGGTGGTAGAGTGTGATTTGGACACACACCAACAGTTACGGAAGTAAACTGCCACCTAGTCTAGTCTCTCAGAAAGTTACAGGAGTGAACTACCACCTAGTTTGAGTTAACTAGTCTATCAGTCTTCAGTTAACTGATTGAAACATAGTGAAGTGAGGAGGAGATCATGGAATCATGCATAATACATTAGTCTGGTGATGATCCCAAGGAAAATGCACATTAGTTGGTGATGATCCCAAATGTTGCTTGGTGATAATCCCAATATAGCATCTAGACTCCTCTCAACTGATCAAACTAAAGTGAAAACCGAAGAGAACATTCTCCTAGAGGAATATTCTCCCTAAACTTTAGGAGACTGATAATGACTAATAAACATAGGGAAAACATTAGGAAAAATAAATCCTAAGTGTGTGTGAAGTACTCCAACAACCCCCTTGAACATCACTATGGTGAAAATAAAGAATGGGTCCCATCAACAAGGCCATGTTAGGTACCAAATACAAAAGATACACTAAAATAAATGAGGAAAGAGGGAAAACCTCATGGGAACACCCCCCCCCTCTCAAAGTACAATATATGTAAAAAGAAGAACTGACAGTTGCTAGGAAATTGTGTCCTTCACTCCAAGACGATTGCACAGAGAATGGAACTTCTGCTTAGTGAAGGTCTTGGTGAATATGTCTGTAGAGTGTTATGCTAAAGGAAAAAACTGCAGGTCGATCATCCCCTCGTGTACTAAGTCTTGGATTTGGTGCATTTGGATCTTGATGTGCTTCGTCTGCTACCTCTGAGCTTGATCTCTATAGAAATTCAGAGTGCTCTGGTTGTCACATTAGATGACAATCAACCAATGAAACTGAATTCCTAACTCAGTGAGAAAATGTTGTAGCCACATAGCATGAATGGTTATGTTAACTAACCCTCTATACTTTACCTCGGCAGAAGATTGAGAAATAACAACGTGCTTCTTGCTCGACCAACAGATAGGCCCGGAACCAAGACTAAGTGAGTAACCAGATGTGGACTTGTGATCAATGCTATCGCCAACCTAGTCATAATTAATGAAACTGATGAGGTCCAATGTAGATTCTGATGAATAATGAATCCCAAAGGTGATGGTGTCATGTATGTATCGAAGGATATGATTTGAAACCTTCCAATGTAGCTCATGCGACTCCTACATGAACCCATGTTGGATGGAGCTTGATTATATTCCTGATTCAAAGGTCTTTGTTTTCAGCCATGTTTATACCCCATGAAGACTCTACACATCGGAAGAATGTACACCCATCCAAGGGGGGATTTGTAGGGGGGGATTTCCCCCCCTATGGGGTTTGGGGGAAAGCGGGCCCCCGATAGGGGTTCGGGGGCTATTCCCCCAAAAGAAAAATTTCCTTGTAAATGTATGTTGTAATTTCATAGTAAATATGGACCGTTCAGTATAAGTTCACAGATCTGATGTAGAAGTTATGTTAGGGTTTTTTTCCCTAGAAGGAAACCCTCTTTTATGAGGGAAATGGATTGAAACTATGTATCATTGTGAATATTGTATTATGAGAGATGATACTGTGAGAGAAAGAAGAGGAAGTTATAGTGGGTGTGTTGTAGGTTGTATCCATTCATTTTTTAGATAATAAAAGGAAGGACCTGCAAATTTCTCTGGTGGACATAGCCCACATTGGGTGAACCACGTATATCTGTGCCTCTATTATATTGTGTATCTTCTGTGTTTTATTTCCACATTCGTTTTATTTTATTGCTCCACGATCCTGTTTTTCTAAAAACCCGGAGACTGCTCCAACATCATAGGAGAGATATGGTTTGGAGTGTGTGAGATACAACAAGATCCCCACTAGCTGTCTGTACAATTTATTTTCAACTAGTGGAGTGTCCCCACCATCCTCAAGTATAACTCTTGATAGTAAAGGAGTCGGGGAAGACTTGCACTCTGTCATGTGAAATCTCTCAAGGATATCTCATGCATAATTGAACTGAGATAGTTTGATGCTTGATGCACCTTGACTGATTTTGATTCCAAGGAAGAAATGTAGCGGACCCATGTCTGTCATCAAGAACCTGTCATGTAGAATCCTCTTGACTGTAGCAATCACTAAAGTTGAGCAACCAATCATCAACAAATGATCAACATACATAACTAGGAGTAGAAGTGAATCAACCGTTCGGAGCATGTAAACATTTGGGTATGAATTACAACGTACAAAGTTATATGACATCAGGTAGGAATCCATCTTGGCATACCATGCTATCAAAGCCTGCTTGAGGCCATAAAGAGACTTCTTTAGCCAACAGACCAAAGATGAATCCTACATAAATCCCTAGGGATGCTCCATATAGATCTCCTAAGAGAGATCATCATGAATAAATGCATTCTTCATGTCCATTTGAAGGACTTCCCATCCATTGGCTGCCACAATGGAAAGTGCTAAATGTATGGAATCCATCTTCGCTACTAGAGTGAAGGTCTCATCATAGTCAATGCCATGCACATGTTGAAAGCCTTTGGAAACTAGCCTGGATTTGTATCTACTAACATGTCCATACGCTATGCTCTTGGTCCTGTAGAACCATCTGCACCTGAAAAGTTTCCTTCCTCAAGGAAAAGGAACTAGATCCCAAGTATGGTTCTCGAGGATGGAGTTGTACTCCTCCTGCATGGAAGATTCCCAAAAGGGATTTCCAACAGCCTCACCATAAGATTGTGGATATAAATACTGAACTAAGAAAATATTCCTAGGTGTCATCGGTTCAGTGGCAGTTAGTGCAAGAGGAGGATCCTCAAAATAATATCGAATCCTCCTAGTATCAGTTGGATTCAAGATCCCCTACATCTTGAAGAGTAGTCTTGGCCCACTTGGGCTTCTTCTCTGGCTCTGCATTTGCATCTGGATGCACTAAATCTATATCTGACTATACTGAATTTGTATCTGGATCATCTGATCCTATGAATCATAAATATCATCTGAAGAAGATTCGGCATGTGCATGCTCATCATCTCTAACAGGTGGAAGAACAAAGGTGTCTACATGCGGTTGTTGAGGTACATGTGAGACTCTTTCCTTGAATTGGACACTACGCTCAATGATGATCTGGTCTGAGAAAATATCAATGATTCTATATCCCTTCACACCATCAGGGTATCCAACAAATATACACTACGTGCTCTATGGATAAAGTGCCTTCCTCTTCTCAGAGGGAATCCTGGCCCATGCACGTGGACCAAAAATATGAAAGTGTGTCACTTCTAGTTTGAGGCCGCTCCAAGCCTCGTAGGGGGTCTTATCCTTGACAGATCTATGGGGAGATATGTTTTGGATGTAGTTTTCACAATTAAGTGCTTCAGCCCATAATCTCTGTGGAAGTGACTTTGCATGTAGCATGCAAGATGCCATCTCTTTTAGAGATCTATTTTTCCGCTCAACAACTCTGTTTTGTCGTGAAGTATAGGGACCCGTGTGTTGCAACTGAATCCATGCCTCATGAAACAAATTATTTATCTCATCGTTGACATACTCTCCCCCATTTTCTATTTAGAGGAATTTGATTTTATTTCTTGACTGTGTCTCAACAAGGGATTTGAAATCTTTGAGGTGTTGAAAGACCTATGATTTTTGCCTAAGAAAGGAAATCCATGTGAAGCGTGAGAAATCATCAATAAAAATTATAGGGACATCTCCCCTTTTCTTCCCTTTCCCCATTTGGATTCAGAGGCATCGTGGAAGGGTTTTGAGTAACCTTTCTTCTTCATATTTGCATGTGTTTTCCTTTTGTATTTGTCTTTAGATTTCTAATATTGATGACCACTTCCATCTTTCACAGTAAGTGCATGTGCCTTTGGGCCTTTGATTTTTCCCATATTGATGAGCTTGTTCTGCTCTTGTGTCAAAGACTCAAAAAAGTCCTCAAGAGAGGGAATTTTCTAGGTTCATCCATATCCAAATCTAACTGAATGAAATGTGGATACAAACAATAAGTATTCTAGACCAAGTTTGGAGAGAATGGTGAGAACCATTCGTTTCTCCTCCTTAGATTTATCAACCGCACAATCTTTGATTTGCGACAACAAATTGTTATATTTTGTAAAGAAATCTTGGAAATTGTCGAAGTTTTTCAGATCCAATCTAAGAAATTCCACCTCTAGCAAGTGTCCCCTCATCTCATCCTATTTGCCAAAAATTCATTCCATGGTGGTCCAGGATTTATTGGGGGTTTTACAGGAGGATATGTGAAAGAGGGGTTCAGGAGAAATGAGACTGCAAATTGTTCCAAATGCTTCATCCATTCAATTTAGATACTTGGATTTTTCTATGGCTGATGTTGGTTCTGTCTCCGTGTTCATGGTTAACCTATAAAATCCTCTACTTCGAAGATGCATGATAATATTCTCCTTCCATGCAAAGAAATTGTATGGTGTAAGAATGAATTCTTTTTAAAATTCCATTTTTTTTCGTTGTATTCAATCTTCGGTACCTGCAAAAATAATTTGGTGTGTCTTTTCCCTAGCAGTCTGTTGGCTCTGATACCATGTATATGTGTTGAACCTGCACAAAATATATCTTGATGGGAATTAACATACACAGTTGCAAAGAAAATATGAGAAAAGAGAAGCAGGAGAGAAAGAATGGAAGAATTCTCATTAACCAAATGAATGAATGATAATTTACACATGCTATACTCTGTATAACTCAACTAATGTGCGCTGGAGGAGAATCCAATGCACCATATTGGTGGTATAGAGTGATATGGACATGCACCAACAGTTGTGGGAGAAAACTTCCACCTAGTCTAGTCTCTCAGGAAGTTATGGGAGTGAACTTCCACCTAGTCTGAGTTAACTAGTCTATCAGTCTTCAGTTAATTGTTGTGAAAATAGTGAAGTGAGGAGGAGATCAGGGAATCATGAGTAATGTGCTAGTACGATGATGATCCCAAGGACAATTTTCATTAGCTCGTGATGATCCCAATGCTGCATGATGATAATCCAAATTTAGCATCTAGACTCCACTCAACTGATCAAACTAAATTGAAAATTGAAGAGAATATTCTCCTAGAGGAATATTGTCCCCAAACTTTAGGAGATTGGATAATGACTAATAAACATAGGGAAAACCTTAGGAAAAATAAATCCTAGCTGTGTGTGAAGTAATCCAACACTCTGTTGGATAATCTCTTATTGACTATTTAGATGCTTTCATAAGTAGCCATCTCTTCTACTCATAGAAATATCCTATTATTGAGGAATACCATTGTTCAACATTTGGGTCATAGAACAATGTGATAGTCTAACTGACATGAAAAATATTTGGGGAGTTCTGTAATGGTTGGGCTCTGTGGTGGGATACAAATGAGGGTTTCTATAGTTGTGGAATAGGGCTCTCATCAATATTGAGCCAAGGTACTCTTAGGGTTCTGGAGGATGGAGGTCATGACACTAGATATGGCAATGGAAGAGGAGATCTTGGATTATTTAGTTGACTTGCTGGAGGGAAAATCAATCTAGATGTGCCTGCTTCCATGAACACAATGAAATTTGATGAGTGCAATGAGAGGGTTCCCCATGGGGGTGTATTTATTGGAGGAGGACATGCTGAACATCCTCGGTGAGTTGGCACATAGGATATCCAACATTGATTCTAGAGTGGAAGCTAAGATAAAGGTGAGGGTGTGGGACTATGGTATAATTTTCCATGAGGGAATTAATGCTACTCCAATCATACTAGCCATGACACACATAGGAGAGTATATTGCAAATCCAAGTCTATCAAATCATCAACTTGAAGAGAATAGAGCTTTTATTCAACTTAATGTAGGAACTGATACTGATGACTCGACCTTGGCCTCGTCCAGGGAGTTTGAACTATTGTTATGCAATTGTTTTAGTTTGTATGTAGTGAAACCTAAGGAAATATTTATTAGAAAATATTTAGATCTTATCCTCATGGGTGGCTCCACTACAATTGAGGCAGGGAGCAAAGGAAATCCTTCTCTTGAAGGATAAATGTGATCCATGAGATGAAAATGTATTAAAAATATGGAGGATTAGGTAAGCCTGAACTTTGAGGCTAAAAGTAGGCTCAATTATGTGATGAAATTGGAAGAACAGGTGGTTGTTGGCAGGTTTCCCATTGGGAAGATGAATAGGGATTGGCTTAAGGAGTGGACCAATGAAAATTTTAAAATTAAGGTTGGATACACTTGCTACATTATGACTTTGGAAAAATGATGATCAGTGTGGGTTTTCATATCAACAATTGAGGTGATCAATATCCTACATAGTAAATAAAGGTGGGGTTCCAAAAATTTATTGATGAAAAAATGACATGTTTATTTCAATGTCATAACTCCTTGTGTTGATTTCCTTCTAGCCTAGGTCCACATTCCAACTCTTCCTCTTGTTTTATGGTCCTAGGATGTGTTTGAAGATATTGGAAATTTCCTTGGATCATAATGTGAAGTTGACTACTCCTTTCAAGATACTAGGTACTATGGAATGAAAAGGATATTAGTGGGCTTAGAGGAAAATAAGGGCTTGGTAGAGGAAATTGTATTTAAGCATGGGGAAGTCCTTTACAAGCTCTCTCTAGAATATAAGGGAACTACGTTAAGTGTGTTCACTACCATAGTTATGGGAATTTAGAAGCATGGTGATCATACCCTTATTAAAGGAATGTGTGGATGTAGAAAACTGAGCCAAATGTGTTAGGGGTGGAAAACCCTATCATGTAGAGAGGACCTAAGTACATTGGGAATAAAAGGGTCAACATGAATCCTCCAATCATCACATTGAAAATAGAGGAGTAATCATCGACCTCAGGTGTACACAAGGATCATAGTTTGGATGTGGCTAGTGACAAAAAAGATGACAAGATGGATTTAGGTACGTAACCTCAGATACCTTCCCTTGGAAAAGAAAATCTAATTAAAATTTTGTTTTTGGATATTGGGAGTTAGAGGTGGAATATAAAGGGTTGGAGTCCATTAGTGAATTCTTTCCTATCCTATTAGGTATAAAAACCATGGCCTAACCGACCTTCATTCCTTTACTTGGGATTGAAAATACTTTGGAAAAAGATAATGTCCAGGTAGAGACATCTACATCCCTTAGGCATGGAATAAAGGCATGATCAACTTCTTAATATTCTGTCCCCTAGGAATCCTCCAAATACAATCTTATATCTAAGGGTAAAGGAACCCTTAAATTTCCAAGGAAAGTGGTAGGAGGGTTAAGGTTTCTTGATAAGAGAGGTAGAAAGAAAAGAAAGAGGGAGAAAGTACCATTTTTCCATGGCACAAAAACAAGAATCCATAGAGATCAGATGTGAGAAATAGGTCTCATTGATAGGGCACCTTAGAAAAAATTCCCCTTATGAGGGTCTCAAATGATCTTTCTAACACTGAACTGTTGGAAATTTGTCAACCCCTACAAGAAATTGGCCATTAAGAGGTTAATAGATTCCTTAAAACCCTCTATTATCCTTCTTTAGGAAATTATGACATAAGGATATAAAAGAATTAAGAAACTTTCAAAAGTTTTGAGTGGGAAATATTTTAGGTTTATTGATTCTCTTAAGAGATTTGGTGGGAATATAAGCAATTAGAAGAGGGGCTCCTTCACACTAACAAACTATTGGGATTTTCCCTTAAGTCTAGGGGTTTCCCTCTTCTCCATGGACTTGGTGAAATAAATATTAGTGCTAAATTTTTATGGGCCATACTAAATAGGGTGGAGTACCAGGACATGTTTTTAAAATTTGAAATCATATAGAACGAACTTGTGGTGATGTGG
>JZKD02S1050078.1:310854-326964 GCA_000966675.3 Picea glauca | reverse complement strand
TTTGTTTATTGCTTCATCCTCATACACTTCGTGTCATGAGGATGAAGCTTAAAATATGTAACCGAATATATAAATTTGACAATTTCTGATTTGTAAAAGATTTCACCTCCTTATGTTTCACGACTAAGACTGTTTAAAGAGTCATGGCAAGGATGGTGGAAGTAGTAGAGAGTTAGCATATTACAACATGTTAAGAAATGTTACATATTGTGGAACATCTCTTGAGATTGAAGTTTAATATAAGAATGCCATTTATTCCCATGTCTTGATCAATTATGAATGAATGCGAGTTGAGTTGTTAGTATAGTTTCATGTTTTGAGGTTTTGAGAAAGAGTGATGTGTGGATTAAAGACCAATTTACTATAGACTCCAGTTTCTGACCCATTGAAGCAACAAGGGCCCACCACCCAACAAGGTCAACATCCTCATAGATTAGTGTTAGCATTTGATTTCAATAATATAACTGTTAGACTAGTTGAAGCTTTGATTCTCCCAGATAATAACAATATAGTTTCAGTTTAGGATTTCGATTATATGATTGCTTAGGGACATTTGTTTACTCTGTTTTTTCATATGCTCTGTTTCTATTCTTATGAATTTGAATTTTCTTAATGGACATGGATGTTGGCAGTAATAGTCAAACATAATTGGAAAATAACTAGTGAAGTTCACAATAGAATATTGTGAACCACATCATACTCAATATACTTGCTATTGAACTACCCATGTTATGCCTTGATGATTGATGTGTGATTCCCTTTTTAGAAGTGTGATTGCATAGTTAGATTTTTGGGTCAGATAACAGAGTTGATATGTCAAAGAACTTCATCTCATATTTGTATGTACCCCAATGGAGTAGATAGCTTCTCTGTGAAAGGAAACCGAAGTGTGTTTCAGTTTTTTTTTTTATTTCTATACTCGTGACATTAGAATTACCTCTCTTACTGGTGTCTTGTAACTCGATTGATTACGAATCCCGGATTGATAATTAATGAGTGAATTATACTAATCATATAAGCAACACAGCATTTTGGCGTCGTTGTCGGGTAGTTGCAAATGGTAGTAAGTGATTTTAGCTTAGATTGTTTGCATAAGTTTTTTTGAATAATTTTAAAGGCTTCTTGAGGGAGGAGGATAAAACATTTGAGACATGAGTGAAGAGCCACGTAGCCACTAGAGTGGGGTTCTTCGAAGCCAGGTTGCATTCTTACCTTCTATATAGAATTAGGATTTCAATTGAGTTAAGTATCAAATTTTTATGCATAGATATAGAGATAATAAGGGTAGATTTGTAAGCTCTAAAGATTCAAAAACAACCCCCCCCCACTAATTCAAATGACATTGGAGAAGGAAAAATTCCACCAGGAGGGAGTTCAAGGGGAGCTAGTGAGGCTCTAGAAGAAGAACCTAGAACTGGAGAATCAACACTGGGGCAGATAGAACGTGAATCTGCTGAAGGAATTGAAGACACACAAAACCTAGTTTTTGAACCATCTATATTTGGAGGAGGAGCACCTAGTGAAATGGTAGAAGAAGAAAGAAACAAAAATGCAACCACTGAGACTCAAACCTTCAAGTTTCCAATCTTGGATATTTCCAGAAACATCAGCATGAAGAATATCCCATTATCATCATTACCCACTTTCTCAGGTATGCCAACTGAAGATCCAAACTTATTTTTATTCGAGTTTGACATATTATGTATAAGTTATAACTACTCAAACGATGCCCAAAAACTTAAGCTCTTTCCAGCCACAATAAAAGACTCAGCCTTGAGATGGTTCATGAGCTTAGGATAAAATACAATTCTCTCTTGGGATCAGATGAAAGAACATTTTTTACGAAAATACCAAGACTATTGTAAGGATAATGCTAAAAATGACATTTTCAAAATGCAGCAAACAAAAGATGAAAGCCCTGAAGATTACTTAGAAACGTTCTTATACAACTATCAGAAATGAAAATTATTCACCACAGACCCAGTTGTAGTAAGAATTGTATTTTTGAAAGGTCTTAGAGATGAATTCATAGAAGTTTTAAATTTGTTAAGTTCATGAGATGTGCACCAAAACCCATTTGCAGAAATTGCAGATTACTGTAGAAGATACTCAAGGGGACAAGCTAAAACGGGAAAAGGATCAAGAGATTCTTTTAGAATAAATTCAAAACAAAGCTCAGGGACTATCACCAGAATTGAGTTAGGAGAATTATCAGAGAAATTTAAAACATACATATTGAGCACAATTAGTAACGAGTTAGATACCCTAAAACTGAAAAAGAAACAAGAAGAAGAGGTTGTTTTTGCAATCTTTTGTTCTAAATGTCGAAAGAAACACCCTGAGAGGGAATGCCCATTAAATTTCATAGAAGTCTATGGCCTATGTACTCTAGAGCACCCCACATCTGAGTGCCCAAATTTGATTGAGCTGCAAGCCATGTATAGGGGAGGGGGAGTCTCACAAGAACAACCATACCCCTCTAGGAGGACTTGGAGAGCACAAAACCCTAATGAATTTTATGACCCTAATACATAATACCAACATCAACAATGGGGTCCTCCTTCAATTCCCTATTCCCAATGGGCACCTCAGCAAGTTCAAACTCAACCTTGGCAACAAGGTTGGAAAGGGCCTGTTTATGGGAATCCCTCTTACCCTACATATCCATAGTATCCCACAAACATTTCCCAATTAATACCTGGATTTAACCCACCTCAGATGCAAGCTTTGCTTCTACCTCCTATACAACCACAATTCACAACACCCTTTAACCCTAACCAGCAACAACAAGCACCTATAAATGCCAATCAACAACCACAAAACGAAGCTACCCACA
The DNA here is from genome assembly GCA_000966675.3 of Picea glauca. NCBI lineage: Eukaryota > Viridiplantae > Streptophyta > Pinopsida > Pinales > Pinaceae > Picea > Picea glauca. The sequence continues at coordinate 324,128 of JZKD02S1050078.1, read as the reverse complement.
ACCCTCCTAGACCAAAAAAAATCCTTTCCCAACTAGTTACTAACCCCAATAATCGACCCACCCACCCTGTGAAAAATGAAGAAATACAAACCTTTCCCACCTACGAAATTCAACTAAGATCCAGGAAAGTTGTAAATCAATCAAATTCTGGAGTAATAATTCAAGAATAAAATGATAATCATTCTAAACAAGAAAACACTCAAACCACCCTTCAAGAAGGAGAGACTTCCCCTCATATTCCAACCACTTCTCAGTCCGTAGGATTACCTCAACAAGTTAATCTTCAACCCTACCCCAAAAGACTATTAGTGAATAAACCTGACCCACCCTTCCATAAAGACATAGAAGATGAGTTACATAATGTATCTATAAAAATACCTCTGCTGCAAGCCATCAAATATATCCCCATATATGCCAAAATCATAAGGGATCTTTGCCTCAAGAAACCAGGAAGGAAGAGGAAGGAAACTCCCCTCGTTCAGGTGGTAGGACAATTATCTGAATTTATTTCTTAAATGCCATATAAATATAATGACCATGGAAATCCAATAGTCACTGTTGAAATTAATGGTATTTCCTTACCAAACACACTCATTGATTTGGGTGCAAAAATTAATGTAATTCCTTTTGACACTATTCAAAAACTCCAAATCAACCAGTTAAGACCAACCTAAACCATGATAGAGTTCGCAGATAAGTCAGTCATTAGCCCTTTAGGAAGTTTAGATGATGTCATAGTTACACTAGCTTCTTGGGAATATCCAGTAGAATTTCTAGTCATCTACTCCAAATCATCGTCCAAACCAGGACACCCTGTGGTTCTTGGCCGCCCTTGGCTGGCCACAATAGATGCCTTTATCAGTTGTTGGTTTGGCGAGATGACTATATCCAATGGCACACATAGCCAAAAGCTTGTTCTCTTCCCTCCTACCCATCCAACATAAGAGATACCTCTTTGGCTAGAAAACCATTATAGAGAGGAATATTGAATATGACCACTGTTAACACTTGAACAAGTAAAAGGCATGAAAGAACAATAAGATGAACAAGTCTTAAGTTTATTTTTGGCTGATACAAACTGCATTGAATATCCTAGGTCTTTTGCAGAATTGTCACACATTTTCAGTTTCGAATTCCAACTTGGCACCTTGATATCACTCAATTATATACTTTATCTCCAGCTTCCTCAGAGAAGGAAGAAAGTGTTGAACTTGTTGAGATTATGCTAGGAAAACATATGTATATCAAATCTAGTTTGGAACCAGAACAAAATATACAAGTAATTGAAATGCTCCAACGACAATTTGATGCCTTTGCATGGGATTATGCAGACATGAAAGGCATTCACCCTGACACATGCACACATCATATCTACATTAATGACCAAATCAGACCGGTTAGATAGCCTCAGCAAAGGATGAATCCAACCCTCAAACATATTGTAAAAGAGGAATTGAAAAAACTCCTTCAAGCCAATCTCATATACCCCATTTCAGATAGTCAATGGGTGTCTCCACTTGTCATAGTTCCAAAGAAAAATGGTAAGCGAAGAATATGTGTAGACTTTAGGGATTTGAACAAAGCCACCCATAAGGATTATTTTCCCTTACCCTTCATTGATCAGGTGTTGGATACCTTGTCTAGTAAGAGGTATATATCATTCCTAGATGGGTTTAGTGGTTATAACCAAATACAAATAGCACCCGAAGACCAGGAGAAGACCACTTTCACCTACCCATGGGGAACCTGTGCTTATAGGGTTCTTCCTTTTGGACTTTGTAACGCCCCAGCCACTTTTCAAAGGGATGTCCTAGCCATTTTTTCTGACTTGACCAATGATTACGTAGAAGTCTACATGGATGAATTTACAATCCATGGAAATGACTTCCAGGAAGCTTTGACCAGTCTAGAAAAAGTCTTGATTAGGTGTAAGGAAACTACTCTTTCCCTAAGTAATGAAAATTCAAAGATGATGCTCACTGAAGGTATTGTTTCGGGACATCACATCTTTGGTTATGGAATGAGAGTTGATCCAACAAAGATTCACATCATTACACAAATAAGAATACCTTCCTCACAAAAGGAAGTTCACATCTTTTTAGGGAATGATGGATACTATAGAATATTCATTCCTAATTTTACAAGATTAGCTATTCCCTTATTTAAATTATTATCTAAAGAAGTTGAATTTAATTGGAATGATGAATGCCAAGAATCTTTTGAAATTCTAAAACAAAAATTGTCAAGTTCTCCCGTATTAAGAGGACCAAATTGGTCCCTTCCTTTTCATATTTGTACCGATGCATCAGACACAGCCCTGGGGAAATTTCTTGGACAAAGGGGAAATCAACTGCCTTATGCTATTTACTTTGTCAGTAAAAATATTTCCCCAGCAGAAGTTAATTATATGGTCATAGAAAAAGAATTGTTAGCTGTAGTCCATGCTATCAATAAATTTAGACACTACATTACAGGATATCAAGATTTTGTACACACTGATCTTTCAACCATCAAATTCCTAATGAACAAACCAATAACAAACCATAGGGTTACAAGATGGTTGTTATTATTACAAGAGTTTAACATCAATATTATTGATAGACCCGATAAGGATAAGCTTGTGGCTGATTTCTTATCTAGAATGATTCATCTGGGAGATAATGCACCGGTAGATGATAACTTTCTCGATGACCATTTTTTTTCTATTTCTACATTTCCTCCTTGGTATGAAGATGTAGCTAACTATCTTGTAACAGGGAAGATGCCTCAGAAATTGTCTCCTAGAGAAAAACAAAAAGTAATTCAGCTAAGTGCAAACTACATGTGGCATGGCACTTGTATTTACAAAACAAGAATAGATTTGGTAATCAGGAGATGTGTAAGGGAAGATGAAATCCATGATATTCTGCAAGCTTGCCATGATGGTCCTTATGGATGCCACTTTGTTGACAATAGGAAATCTTATAAAGTTCTGCAATCTAGTTATTATTGGCCTAATATTTTGAAATATGCCAGAACTTATGTATCCAATTGCAATGAATGCCAACAAATGGGTAAGCCTATCGCATGAGACCAAATGCCACTTCAAGCCCAAGTAGTCATCGATCCTTTCGATAAATGGGCATCAGATTTTGTAGGGCCCATTAACCTTGCATCTAAAAATAAAAAGTATATACTTGTGTGTACTGACTATGTGACTAAGTGGGTTGAAGCAAAAGCCTTAGCAACCGCAAGCGAATAATCAGTGGTAGATTTCCTTTTTAATGACATCTTTACTAGATTTGGTGTACCTTGAGAAATTGTGACTGATCAGGGGACTCAATTCACCTCTCATATAGTCAAAGAAGTTACAGAAAAATACCAGATCAAGCACAGGAAATCTACACCTTATAACCCACAAGCGAATGGACAAGTAGAATCCACCAACATAGTCATTGAGTCCATTATTACTAAAATAATACAGCTACACCACAAGGATTGGGCTGATATATTACTAGAAGCCTTATGGTCTTATAGAATCACCTGGAGGAATACAACAGGACATACACCTTACGAATTGGTGTACGGGAAGCATGTGCTTCTCCCCATAGAATTCCAGATCAAAACCTTCAGAATTGTTGTACAAGTTGGCATGAACTTAGATGAAGCTAAAAAACAAAGGCTCTTGTAGCTTAATGAGATGGATGAAATCATACAGGAAGAAATTCAAAGAACCACCCTCATTCAAGAGAAAAGAACAAAATGGCATGACAAGTATCTTAAAAAGAAAAAATTTCAACCGGGAGATTGGGCCTTGTTATATGACAACAGGTTCAAGAATTTCAAAGGCAAGTTAACTACTCGTTGGTTAGGACCTTACAAAATTGACATTGTCTATGATAATGGTTCAATTAGAACAAATACAATTGACGAACATCAGACACCCCTACTCATGAATGGGCACCGATTGAGAATTTATAACAAACCCCCATCAAAAGAGGAATTTCTAACACGTGTGCTACATAATTCAGATATGCAGGTGATTAGTAAGGAAGGAGATCTTCCTACTAATCCACATTGATTGATTGATTTACTTTAAAGAAAAAAAAAAAAAACTTTTGTACATAGGTGTGGATTGTGTTTTTTTAATAAGATGAAGGTAACAATGGATTCTTACATCCTTTATTTTACTTTAAAATTTTATTTTTGTTAGTCGATTTATATAATTTATTTTATATTTCACGAACTTGCTAAAACATCATTTGTAGGCATCAACAATACTCTGTTCTGATCCGATACCAACAATATTGATCCGGTACTAAAATTTTGTTTTGGTCCGGTACCAACAGTCCTATGCTGGTCCAGTACCAGAAGTATGTTCTTATACGGTACTATCGCGATACATCACCTAATTGACAAAGAATGTTATAATTATGTGGAGCCATGCAATAACCCCTTAAGATGGAACCAAAGAGAGGAATGAAACATCAAATGACAGCCCTTATGAAGCATTTTTAATTTCATTTGGTTTTGTTGCTGACCAAAGGGAAGTATTTTTAATTTCTTTTGGTTCTGTTGCCGACTAAAGGGAAGTATTCTTAATTTCTTTTGGTTCTGTTGCTTGACAAAGAAGACATAATATTTACCTATGTTGTTAAAGGAACCATGCTTAATCTGATTCAAAGTCTAGAGGCTGCCTTTATCCAGTATTTTAACATGATTAAAGGGATACAAGTATATTAGCCTATAAGTAACCATTTCACCCTAACTAGACTTTAATAGTAATCATTGGATTATCTTTATTAAAGAGTAGCATATGCGTATATGAACACTCTCTGTCATGGGCACACTAGGAAATTTTTTATGGAAGAGGATGCATCAGTACCCTAAGGTAACTTTAGGTCATTCTCTTATGGACAAACTCAGACAAATCACACATCTGGATCATTCTAAAAATCTGTATACATAAGTTTATTTTTCCTTCAGACAAATCTTTAAAGAAATTCAAATAAGAGAATATACCTTCTAACACAATACCATCCCAGCTTGTAAAAGGGTTTTCAGATGAGCCTCCCCTGTCACCATGCAAAAACATTCTTTAACAAAAACTAAAATAGGTGACGATGGACAAGAAGCCTCTGATGGAAGAAGGGATTAAGAGACTAACCCGCCGGGATACTGAACATATCTGCTGGCAGCGGGTACCGGTCTGTGGTATGACTAGGCAAACCCATTAGGGTACTGAACACGCCTATTGGTAATGGGGAATGTTGCCTAGGGAAGGTATGTCTCTCACTAATTATCACAACTACCCCACCGGAGTACTGAATAGGCTTGCTGGCAATGGGTTCTGGTTGAGAAATGTCTCATTTATACTTGTCTGATTGAAAATTTCACTTTTGTCATAAAAAATGAATACTACAAACAAAGGTCACTATTGACACTTATAAGATAAAAACTCCAGATTAACAAACATAATACTACAAGAAAATGTCCATTTGAGAATCACCCTAAGTCAACTTTACCAATCTGACATCTAAAGCCTATATTATCTAAGAATGAAACTTCTTAAGAGTGATGCCTTGACTAGGGAGTCTAATCTACTTATACTGTGAAATTTATCTATAACATCTAATGATAGTAAATCTCTGAAGCAAGTTAGGTTGGATCTATTCTTCAGGAAAAATATAAAAACCTCCCTATTTTCATTGATGAATGTTGCCCTTGCCAATAAGACATCAAAAGAAAGGCAATTTCATTTTTTTTTTTTTAAAGCATGGGATCATATGCAGGGTAATAAATGCACTTTTGGAATTTGATTTGATCTCTCGTCTCTTATAAATTTTCTTCCATTTGTGAACAGTGTGTCGGGCCTTTTGCATAAGGATATGCAACATCCTTGGCATGGGGGAGGTTCAAAGAGCCCCTATCAGGACTCTTTTTCAGACTCAAAGATCAACCTGTTCACCATACAACCATGTAGAACCAGACACAAAATAATAAACTCAAGACAAGCACAAAATAAAGAAGTATTTATACAATACATGAAATTCTAGTACTAAGCGTCCAGAAAACTCTAGCCTAAAAAGATGAACTTTGACAATACAAAGGCAGTTGCATATGCTATGGGTATTGGTTACGCAATGGTAAAAGAAAAGGCAACATGGTATTATTTATACTAGATCTTATGACATGAAAATGTATACTAGATCTTATGACCTTAGTATTAAAACCGTGCACCCAACTTTCACTTCTCTCATACCCATATGCTTAACCTTAATCAATGCCCTCACCACATAAGCACTTGAAAAGATGAGGGAGGACAAAATCACATCAAATGTGTGAATGTGGGGATGAACTAAAATAAGCATGTCCAACAATGATGAGCCATGACCCCAAAACCAAGAACGTGCTTCATCCTTATACCATCATGAATCTATCTCGCACGATTCAACACTAAAATTCACCGCTTAGGGGTCCAATCGCCAATCCCAAACAACAATGATGTCTTGTTACCAAACATCTCGTCCCCATCATTGCACTAATGGGCATAAATGAAATGGGTTATCTAGGTGGCAAAGCCATCCAGATGAGCCTCATCTTGTCTTAATTCTTCTTCATAGCATCTTTATTTAAACTCACCATTTGAATTATTGAATCCATCACCATTTCTCTGAATATTACCCATCTCTCTCTATTTTCAGAGCCTTCTCCTCTCTGTGACATTCGATACCAAACCCTCACGTTCATAGATGACTAAACCCTTGCGCTATAGCCCAGTTTTCACTTACGATTTATAAATATGGTTGTAAGTAGACATGAACTGATCTTCCAGATTTATAGGGAGACCGAGGAGTTCCAGCTATGTAGATATAAGTATGCTAGAGAAGTGTGGATGCCATTTTTAGAGAAATTCACAGGTTATCATGAGAAGGTATCACATGCATTTGTTCAGGGTTACGATGGAGAGATTGTTCACATAGGAAATTTGCAACTAATCATCAATGAAGCAACGTTAAGGGAAGCCACAGGATTACTGTTGAAGGAAAATCTCCCTGCAGACAGGTAGATCTCCTCTTGAGAGCTAGACTCTTAAATCTTAAGACAGAAGATGCTTAACATGGACATTGACTTCCTTTCAGTTCTATACAAACTAATGCATGAGGAGGAAGGAGAACATAAGTACCTTTTACCGTCATTTGTCGCTGCACGCTCCGAGTTGAGCTCCAATCTTTCTCTCCTCGATGAGCCCTGTAGACAAACAATAGTACGACCAATTCCTACTCTATTGATGTTAGCTTGAAAATAGATCTATCTATCAGAGATAAGTTTATGCGAGATCAAACACAAACTAGAAAGAAACGGGCCAAGCGTGTCATATTGATGAGAACAATGACAGAAGTAACTTACAATCGTATATGTGAATGCAACAGCTTCGTCAAGTCCCCTTTGTCTAACCCTTGCTCAAAAGATCCATGATCCGGATGACAACAACTTTACTGATTACTTTCCTCCAGTTCACTGTATATTTCCTATGAGATCATAGGTTTCATGCTTCCAATTCTTCCCCCTTTCCACCATCATAGAGCCTGCTTATATAGGTTCAGAGAGGCTTAACCTCTTGAGGTATGTTTAGGGTAAGTTGAGGATTTCCCTCCTTGAACCAAGGATATTCTCCTAATATCATGATTGAACTAGGAATTCGAGTGCAACTTCTTTCCAAACTTGAAAGATCTTCCCCTTATTCTCCTCAACAGATCAACTACTGCCCAGATTATACAGTGCTCCCTCAAAAGGGGCATCAAGGTGCTATAACGCTCTTTAGTAGGCTCAAGGGGGGCACCAACACTCTAAAACTCTATAGCGTTCCTTTAGAGGGGCAATTTGGTGCTATAACTCTTCCCAACACCTTATAGGGGAGCACCAGCGCTCCTAAGGGTGAGATAGGGGAGCGCTCTCTCCCAAAACCTTAAATTAAATGCTCCTTTCCGATGGCAAGAGGTTCTTATCTTCAGTTAGCCATTCCTCCTCCTCCAAACTAGGTGTTTGAGGTATTATAAGTGTCTCCTTAGTGTCGTCATCATGGCAGTATGATTTTCTTGACATTTGCGACACTTGTGAACAACATGCGACACTTGCGAAAGTTGTGAACAATGTACGACACTTGCGACACTTACCAAGGCGAGTAATGTTGATGTNTTATAAGATAAAAACTCCAGATTAACAAACATAATACTACAAGAAAATGTCCATTTGAGAATCACCCTAAGTCAACTTTACCAATCTGACATCTAAAGCCTATATTATCTAAGAATGAAACTTCTTAAGAGTGATGCCTTGACTAGGGAGTCTAATCTACTTATACTGTGAAATTTATCTATAACATCTAATGATAGTAAATCTCTGAAGCAAGTTAGGTTGGATCTATTCTTCAGGAAAAATATAAAAACCTCCCTATTTTCATTGATGAATGTTGCCCTTGCCAATAAGACATCAAAAGAAAGGCAATTTCATTTTTTTTTTTTTAAAGCATGGGATCATATGCAGGGTAATAAATGCACTTTTGGAATTTGATTTGATCTCTCGTCTCTTATAAATTTTCTTCCATTTGTGAACAGTGTGTCGGGCCTTTTGCATAAGGATATGCAACATCCTTGGCATGGGGGAGGTTCAAAGAGCCCCTATCAGGACTCTTTTTCAGACTCAAAGATCAACCTGTTCACCATACAACCATGTAGAACCAGACACAAAATAATAAACTCAAGACAAGCACAAAATAAAGAAGTATTTATACAATACATGAAATTCTAGTACTAAGCGTCCAGAAAACTCTAGCCTAAAAAGATGAACTTTGACAATACAAAGGCAGTTGCATATGCTATGGGTATTGGTTACGCAATGGTAAAAGAAAAGGCAACATGGTATTATTTATACTAGATCTTATGACATGAAAATGTATACTAGATCTTATGACCTTAGTATTAAAACCGTGCACCCAACTTTCACTTCTCTCATACCCATATGCTTAACCTTAATCAATGCCCTCACCACATAAGCACTTGAAAAGATGAGGGAGGACAAAATCACATCAAATGTGTGAATGTGGGGATGAACTAAAATAAGCATGTCCAACAATGATGAGCCATGACCCCAAAACCAAGAACGTGCTTCATCCTTATACCATCATGAATCTATCTCGCACGATTCAACACTAAAATTCACCGCTTAGGGGTCCAATCGCCAATCCCAAACAACAATGATGTCTTGTTACCAAACATCTCGTCCCCATCATTGCACTAATGGGCATAAATGAAATGGGTTATCTAGGTGGCAAAGCCATCCAGATGAGCCTCATCTTGTCTTAATTCTTCTTCATAGCATCTTTATTTAAACTCACCATTTGAATTATTGAATCCATCACCATTTCTCTGAATATTACCCATCTCTCTCTATTTTCAGAGCCTTCTCCTCTCTGTGACATTCGATACCAAACCCTCACGTTCATAGATGACTAAACCCTTGCGCTATAGCCCAGTTTTCACTTACGATTTATAAATATGGTTGTAAGTAGACATGAACTGATCTTCCAGATTTATAGGGAGACCGAGGAGTTCCAGCTATGTAGATATAAGTATGCTAGAGAAGTGTGGATGCCATTTTTAGAGAAATTCACAGGTTATCATGAGAAGGTATCACATGCATTTGTTCAGGGTTACGATGGAGAGATTGTTCACATAGGAAATTTGCAACTAATCATCAATGAAGCAACGTTAAGGGAAGCCACAGGATTACTGTTGAAGGAAAATCTCCCTGCAGACAGGTAGATCTCCTCTTGAGAGATAGACTCTTAAATCTTAAGACAAAAGATGCTTAACATGGACATTGACTTCCTTTCAGTTCTATACAAACTAATGCATGAGGAGGAAGGAGAACATAAGTACCTTTTACCGTCATTTTTCGCTGCACGCTCTGAGTTGATCTCCAATCTTTCTCTCCTCGATGAGCCCTGTAGACAAACAATAGTACGACCACTTCCTACTCTATTGATGTTAGCTTGAAAATAGATCTATCTATCAGAGATAAGTTTATGCGAGATCAAACACAAACTAGAAAGAAACAGGCCAAGCGTGTCATATTGATGAGAACAATGATAGAAGTAACTTACAATCATATATGTGAATGCAACAGCTTCGTCAAGTCCCCTTTGTCTAACCCTTGCTCAAAAGATCCATGATCCGGATGACACCAACTTTACTGATTACTTTCCTCCAGTTCACTGTATGTTTCCTATGAGATCATAGGTTTCATGCTTCCAATTCTTCCCCCTTTCCACCATCATAGAGCCTGCTTATATAGGTTCAGAGAGGCTTAAACTCTTGAGGTATCTTTAGGGTAAGTTGAGGATTTCCCTCCTTGAACCAAGGATATTCTCCTAATATCATGATTGAACTAGGAATTCGAGTGCAACTTCTTTCCAAACTTGAAAGATCTTCCCCTTATTCTCCTCAACAGATCAACTACTACCCAGATTATACAACGCTCCCTCAAAAGGGGCATCAGGGTGCTATAACGCTCCTTAGTAGGCTCAAGGGGGGCACCAACACTCTAAAACTCTATAGCGTTCCTTTAGAGGGGCAATTTGGTGCTATAACGCTTCCCAACACCTTATAGGGGAGCACCAGCGCTCCTAAGGGTGAGATAGGGGAGCGCTCTCTCCCAAAACCTTAAATTAAATGCTCCTTTCTGATGGCAAGAGGTTCTTATATCCAGTTAGCCATTCCTCCTCCTCCAAACTAGGTGTTTGAGGTATTCTAAGTGTCTCCTTAGTGTCTTCATCATGGCAGTATGCTTTTCTTGACATTTGCGACACTTGTGAACAACATGCGACACTTGCGACAGTTGTGAACAATGTACGACACTTGCGACACTTACCAAGGCGAGTAATGTTGATGTGTAACAGATTGCCCCCCAAAGTATGAAGTTAGAAGATGAGAACTACTAACTGAAATGCTTTGTAGGCTCTCAAGCAAGGGTATAGACTCGGAGAACTTGACAGAAGCTGCACACAAACATCCAACAAATATCATGGCATGTTTCAAACCCAAGGCAGGCATACCTATGCTTGGGTGATCAAGACTTGCAAGATATGGCCGTGATAAAATACACTGCGGATCCATAATTGTATTGATAAAAAGGTATAGCCACCGAGGATTCAATGTGGATCTATACTCTGATGACCTGAACTGATTGTAGCCACGAAAAGCACAGTGGATCTACGAGATGACAAGACATAGCCACGACCAATACAAAGTGGATCTATGTAACAGTATATGTGTCATGGTTCAAGAGAAACTCCTTCGCAACCTAGGAAAAGTACATATCAAAGTGATCACTCAGCCCAGGGTCTTCTTACCGATCCCGATGTAGTATGAATCTAACCATGTGAATAGATGTCTTGATTACTGGTCAATGGTGTAAACCTTAACAAGCGCAAGGGAGATCACCATTAATGTGAAAGGAAGCAAGATCACTTAACGATCTTTTCATATTTAGAGAGTCTGAAAAGAGTTTAAAGATGAATTCAGGGGGTTCCTGTTTCGTGTGTCCATGCGGGTTCGAAAAAGAGATAAAAGTCTACCCGGTGCGTTCTCATATTTTTGAGCTTGAAAACGAACTAAGACTATGCTCATGGATGTGACAAGGTAAACAAACGATCAGAACTGCTTGGAAACCTGTGATGTCAAAATTGCAATCCAGTGGTTTAGTGAAGCCATTATGTTGTCAAAGAAACCCATAAATAACTATACCTTATAAAAAATGGAAATTTATAAATAGTAATACAAGAAAAATCTTTATTTACCATTTCATTTTGCATAAGGATTTGTAGTAGTGGAGATTCTCACTTTGGAGGTGGATGTTGTTTCGCTTGACACTGGAGCTACGGTTGACCGTTTCTCTTGCCGTTTGAACCAGGTAGATATTCATCTCCCCTTATTTCAATTACTTGGTTTAATATTCATTTTCATAGCAGTATTTAATTTAAAAAATGAAGCCCTAGGTCGCTCCAAAAAAGATCAATTCGGCCTCTATTAAAAACGATGGGAAAAAGGCATTCTTTTGCAAAAACATGTTTAGAAGGTGATAGAAGAGATGCCAATGCCTTGATACTTAAGTAGACAGGTCGTTTTTGTCAAAGAATCCATAAAAAATTCAAACATATGCCCATGCAACCATTGATGGAAATTGTTTTAATTTTAAATGTTTTATTGCTTCGTATGGATTATTGAGTGATAAAAAGAGGGCGTGGTCCTTTTTGAACAATGTGGGCATTAGATTTCAAGTTTTTAAATTGTTTAAGAAATTGCCGAAATTGCCGAAAAAATTGAATAATGAAATTCTTTGTTTTTTTTTGGTTTGTAGGTGATTTCGGCGACCATGATCGAGTGGAAAGAATGAGAGCATGAGCTTGATGACTTGGGTGCTTTGCGGAGTCCTCGCACGTGGGCCGCGTTGAGAGCTTTTGGCCTACTAAAATTCTTCAAATTGCAAAAGATGAAGAAGGAGATTCTTCTACTCGAGCACATAATCAACTTGTGGGATGTCGTGGAGCAAGGGTTTCGGATCGGAACATAGCTTCTAACCATCGAGTTGGAATACGTATATTTCTTGACTGGCCTCTCAAAAAGAGGGGTTCCTATATATTTTTTCGGACAGAGGGCGCTTCCTAAGAAAGTGGGCGTGTATCTGGGACATCATTGTGTCCCAGGAGCAAGACTGGTGGGGGGTAGAATCCCTATCAAGGATATCAGAGAGTTACCCCTTCGGTCCATTTTGTTTGCCATCACAAGTGTGACAGGAAGCACTAGCACACATCTGGCATCGAGATCACAGGTAGCTTATGGCGTATAGTGTTTGGAGCCAACACTGCTTAATTGGAGTGCAGGGTTTCTTCGGAATGTGAAGGAACATGTTTCGCGGTGTAGAATGGGGCAGAAACAGTTCGGATACGAGTCTTTCTTGGTCTCATTTTTCTTAGAGCGCATCCCCCAGATGCAGCCTCAGATAGCACTGGAAGTAAAACCAGTGGGAGAACCACGGATGGAACGGTGGACTAGTCTGTCTCCGAGACTAGTGGAAGAGTCAGAGTTCTGTTTCACCGGAGACTTATTCGCTTGGCTGAGACGCCAGTATCTTTGGATCAAAGACTTCCTGTATGCCGAGGTGGATTTTTGTGGGAGCATGGATTTGATTCTACTTGTGGGGGAAGATTTGGATGCGTCAGGTGAGATAGTAAG
>JZKD02S1050078.1:277833-310844 GCA_000966675.3 Picea glauca | reverse complement strand
CCGCGATAAAATACACTGCGGATCCATAATTGTATTGATAAAAAGGTATAGCCACTGAGGATTCAATGTGGATCTATACTCTGATGACCTAAACTGATTGTAGCCACGAAAAGCACAGTGGATCTACGAGATGACAAGACATAGCCACGACCAATACAAAGTGGATCTATGTAACAATATATGTGTCATGGTTCAAGAGAAACTCCTTCGCAACCTAGGAAAAGTACATATCAAAGTGATCACTCAACCCAAGGTCTTCTTACCGATCCCTATGTAGTACGAATCTAACCATGTGAATAGATGTCCTGATTACCGGTCAATGGTGTAAACCTTAACAAGCGCAAGGGAGATCACCATTAATGTGAAAGGAAGCAAGATCACTTAACGATCGTTTCATATTTAGAGAGTCTGAAAAGAGTTTAAAGATGAATTCAGGGGGTTCCTTTTTCATGTGTCCATGCGGGTCCGAAAAAGAGATAAAAGTCTACCCGGTGCGTTCTCATATTTTTGAGCTTGAAAACGAACTAAGACTATGCTCATGGATGTGACAAGGTAAACAAACGATCAGAACTGCTTGGAAGCCTGTGATGTCAAAATTGCAATCCAGTGGTTTAGTGAAGCCATTATGTTGTCAGAGAAACCCATAAATAACTATACCTTATAAAAAATGGAAATTTATAAATAGTAATACAAGAAAAATCTTTATTTACCATTTCATTTTGCATAAGGATTTGTAGTAGTGGAGATTCTCACTTTGGAGGTGGATCTTGTTTCGCTTGATACTGGAGCTACGGTTGACCGTTTCTCTTTCCGTTTGGACCAGGTAGATATTCATCTCCCCTTCTTTCAATTACTTGGTTTAATATTCATTTTCATAGCAGTATTTAATTTAAAAAATGAAGCCCTAGGTCGCTCCAAAAAAGATCAATTTGGCCTCTATTAAAAACGATGGGAAAAAGGCATTCTTTTGCAAAAACATGTTTAGAAGGTGATAGCAGAGATGCCAATGCCTTGATACTTAAGTAGACAGGTCGTTTTTGTCAAAGAATCCATAAAAAATTCAAACATATGCCCATGCAACCATTGATGGAAATTGTTTTAATTTTAAATGTTTTATTGCTTCGTATGGATTATTGAGTGATAAAAAGAGGGCGTGGTCCTTTTTGAACAATGTGGGCATTAGATTTCAAGTTTTTAAATTGTTTAAGAAATTGCCGAAATTGCCGAAAAAATTGAATAATGAAATTCTTTGTTTTTTTTTGGTTTGTAGGTGATTTCGGCGACCATGATCGAGTGGAAAGAACGAGAGCATGAGCTTGATGACTTGGGTGCTTTGCGGAGTCCTCGCATGTGGGCCGTGTTGAGAGCTTGTGGCCTACTAAAATTCTTCAAATTGCAAAAGATGAAGAAGGAGATTCTTCTACTCGAGCACATAATCAAATTGTGGGATGTCGTGGAGAAAGGGTTTCGGATCAGAACATAGCTTCTAACCATCGAGTTGGAATACGTATATTTCTTGACTGGCCTCTCAAAAAGAGGGGTTCCTATATATTTTTTTGGACAGAGGGCGATTCCTAAGAAAGTGGGCGTGTATCTGGGACATCATTGTGTCCCAAGAGCAAGACTGGTGGGGGGTAGAATCCCTATCAAGGATATCATAGAGTTACCCCTTCGGTCCATTTTGTTTGCCATCATAAGTGTGACAGGAAGCACTAGCACACATATGGCGTCGAGATCACAGGTAGCTTATGGCATATAGTGTTTGGAGCCAACACTGCTTAACTGGAGTGCAGGGTTTCTTTGGAATGTGAAGGAACATGTTTCGCGGTGTAGAATGGGGCAGAAACAGTTCGGATACGACTCTTTCTTGGTCTCATTTTTCTTATAGCGCATCCCCCAGATGCAGCCTCAGATAGCACTGGAAGTAAAACCAGTGGGAGAACCACGGATGGAACGGTGGACTAGTCTGTCTCCGAGACTAGTGGAAGAGTCAGAGTTCCGTTTCACCGGAGACTTATTCGCTTGGCTGAGACGCCAGTATCTTTGGATCAAAGACTTCATGTATGCCGAGGTGGATTTTCGTGGGAGCATGGATTTGATTCTACTTGTGGGGGAAGATTTGGATGCGTCAGGTGAGATAGTAAGTAACATCTTGTCTAGTTTTTGTTTTTTAAGTTTTTAATGTATATATATTTTTTTGGGTATGTGGAAGAGTTTTTTAATGGATGTATTGTTTTCAACATGCATACAAGGGAGCAGTGTGCCCAGTTGAGATACCAATACCAGGATGTCGCGGGGGTGCTCCGGTTGCAGTAGATCTGGGGGCACCAGTGATAGGTCTCTGGGAGGTTGAAAGAAACCTTCAAGGCCTCACGATGGGCATTCCTCCTCTATGAAAGAGAGAAGTGCCTTTACATCTACAGAGACACACTGTGGGGTTGCCAGAGAATGTTAATTCTCTGCTGAGACACGTAGTGCGTGCAATGATATGTTACTCTGAGTACAATGTAGTGCAGAGAGATTAGAGTCTCTCTAGTGATTGTATATTTTGTATGACTTGTCAGACGATGTTGTATGGGTGTAAAGACCCAATTTTTTTCTCTTCCAAATACTTTTTTTTTTTTTTTATGTAATCAAAAATTTTTCAGTCACGCTANGGGTTTCTTTGGAATGTGAAGGAACATGTTTCGCGGTGTAGAATGGGGCAGAAACAGTTCGGATACGACTCTTTCTTGGTCTCATTTTTCTTATAGCGCATCCCCCAGATGCAGCCTCAGATAGCACTGGAAGTAAAACCAGTGGGAGAACCACGGATGGAACGGTGGACTAGTCTGTCTCCGAGACTAGTGGAAGAGTCAGAGTTCCGTTTCACCGGAGACTTATTCGCTTGGCTGAGACGCCAGTATCTTTGGATCAAAGACTTCATGTATGCCGAGGTGGATTTTCGTGGGAGCATGGATTTGATTCTACTTGTGGGGGAAGATTTGGATGCGTCAGGTGAGATAGTAAGTAACATCTTGTCTAGTTTTTGTTTTTTAAGTTTTTAATGTATATATATTTTTTTGGGTATGTGGAAGAGTTTTTTAATGGATGTATTGTTTTCAACATGCAGAAAAGGGAGCAGTGTGCCCGGTTGAGATACCAATACCAGGATGTCGCGGGGGTGCTCCGGTTGTAGTAGATCTGGGGGCACCAGTGATAGGTCTCCGGGAGGTTGAAAGAAACCTTCAAGGCCTCACGATGGGCATTCCTCCTCTATGAAGGAGAGAAGTGCCTTTACATCTACAGAGACACACTGTGGGGTTGCTAGAGAATGTTAATTCTCTGCTGAGACACGTAGTGCGTGCAGTGATATGTTACTCTGAGCACAATGTAGTGCAGAGAGATCAGAGTCTCTCTAGTGATTGTATATTTTGTATGACTTGTCAGACGATGTTGTATGGGTGTAAAGACCCAAATTTTTTCTCTTCCAAATACTTTTTTTTTTTTTATGTAATCAAAACATTTTCAGTCACGCTATGTATATATATATATATAGTTCTGAGTTTTTACAGTGCCAAATGATTTGTACATGATGATGCCTTTAATGTGATGTGTTTTAATTTACATATGATGTACAATTTGTTTTCCTTTATGAAATCTAATCTATGGGTGAGATACCGATCCATGATGTAATTAGCTAACGAATCTGAAACATTGTTGAGTTCTCATGGAATATGTCTGTATTCGATGTAATCAAACATTTGTTCAAGATGGTGAACTTGTAGGTGGAGACGTAGCAGGATAGGATTACGAATAGCGTAGATACGATTGAGTTGATAGACCACGAGTTGGGAGTCTAGGTTAACAATGATAAAAGAGATACCTAGGGAGGAGGCTTGGGCCAAGAGTCCAATGACATCATGATATTCTGCCATGTTCTTAGTCACTAGTCCTAAGAAAATACCTCCTGAACTCACCACTTCGTCAAATTGGTAAATGATCCATACTGTTGAAGAAATGTTCCGGGTGTGTTGAATAGTGCCATCCGCAAACCCGACAAAGATAGGAAAGGAAGACGTCATCTGCGCATGAAAACACAAGGCACAGTATGAGTGGAAAAGGTAAAGACTCAAGCACGTGAAAGAAACACTCACACCAAACTAAAATACACTAATGTACAATGTACACTTGCTAGGTGATCTAGGCATAGTACTTTTGAAGGTAAAGCCCGTTCTGGGGCTCCCCTAGAGAAATTTCATCATAATCGACTAACTCGTAGGTGCCTCTATGTAGAACACGTTTCACGATGTAAGGGCCATGCCACAGAGGTTCTAACTTACCTGTCCCTAATTTTTCATGAGCCTGGTCATAGACGAGGACTAAGTCTCCTTCTGCAAAAGTTCGAGGGTGGATGGATTTGTCGTATTGATTTTTATCCATTTCTGATGTGCCTCGTTAATGAGAGCAACATCATGACGTGTTTCGTCCAGTTTGTTCATATATAAGAAACGTTCTTCTTCGACAGAAGTATGGGGTAGGAGTTCTACTTTAAGTTTTAGAGATGGAATTTCACACTCGATTGGTAAAACGGCTTCGATGCCATACACTAACTGGAAAGGAGTAAACCTAGTTGCGGTTTTCACGGAAGTATGGTAAGCCCAGAGAGCGGAAAAGAGTTGTAGATGCTAGGATGTCTTATTTTCCCCTACCATGCATTGAATCATGGTTTTGAGGACCTTGTTGATGGTCTCAACTTGTCCGTTGGCTTGAGGATAGTATGGGGATGATTTTTCATGGCGAAAACCCAACTTGACATGCAATTCACTCATCATATGGTTCTTAAAGTGTGCACCGTGATCAGTGACAATGGCATGTGGTACACCAAAACGAGTTATGATGTGGTTAAAAAGAAATAGAGCTGCGGTACGACCATCGTGCAGAAAGGTAGGCATAGCCTCAACCCATTTTGTAAAGTAGTCGACGACGACGATTATATAACCGTGCCCCCCGGCTGAGGTAGGCTTACATTGCATGAAATCAATACCCCACTTTGCAAAGGGGCCGATGGAGATAACGGGGTGTATCATTGTAGGGTGGGTTCATGCCTTGTTGTGAAAAAATTGGCAGGGTGGGAAATTTTTGACTGCCTCAATAAAATCTTTGAAAATCGAGGGCCAAAAATAGCCGGCACGTAGAATTTTTTGGGCTGTGGCCATCCCAGAAAGGTGACCACCACAGGCTCCAAGGTGACAATCATTCAGAATGTGTTCAACCTCTGCATGAATCAAACATCGTCGAAGGATAGTATCACAAGGTGTCGTTGACGATAAGATAATGACGAGAATGGTGGCGAATATGTCAACGCTCTTCACGGGAAGTGTTAGGCTGAAAGCATTGGGTTTGGAGATAAAGGAGGATGTCTCTGTACCAAGGATCAGAGGTGCTGATGAGGAAAAGAGTTTCATCAGGGAGAGAATCTCTAGGTTCGATATCTTCATCAGCATGGGGGAGATCGTAGATGAGCTCCGCAAACACCAGGGACTTTTTGGCTTTGGACTTCGCAAATTCAAGATCGAATTCCTGAAGGATGATGATCCATTTAGAGTGTTTTCCCCCGAGTACTTGACGTGTCAAGACGTGGTACATCGGGTTTGAGTCCGCAATTACAATGGTGGTGCATAGTAGGATGTAATGGCAAAATCTCTGGACAATGATGACGACTGCCAAAGCCAGTTTCTCTACATGTGACTATCGAAGTTTGGGTCCAGATAGACTCTTGCTCAGGTAATAGATCACACGTTCTTCACCGTTGGGGTCCTCCTGAACTAACACCATTGAAATAGTGGAAGTGGAGGTGGCTAAGTAAAGGATGTAGTCCTTTGTATACTCTGGAGGATGCAACAAAGGTGCGTGAGTCAAGGCATGCTTGAGAGTGTCAAACGATCATTGAGCGATGTCATCCCAGATGAAAGGGGTGTTTTTCTGCAACAATCACATGAATCCTTTAGTTATCTCAGTGTAGTTACAAATGAAATGACGAATGAAGTTTTCTTTTCCTTGCAAACTTTGGAGTTGGGTCAAATTAGTAGGTGGGGGTAAGGCTAGGATAGCCTTAATCTTTAAGGGATCTACCTAAATCCCATCTTTAGAGACAAAAAAACTGAGGAGTCGACCAGATTCGACAACAAAAATGCATTTGTGTGGGTTCAAGTGAATACGATAAAACTGACATCGAAGAAAAATATCCCATAAGTGATCAATGTGATCAGATCAATTGGATGAGTGGGCAGGTAAGTCGTCGAGGTAAGTTTCTGTGATATGCTTGATATCATGGAAAGTGTATGACATGGCCCACTGGAAAGTAGCGCCATCATTTTTGAGACCGAAAGGTAGCTTTCGATAGGTGAAAGTTCCCCATGGGCAAATAAAGGTTGTCTTATGTGGATCAGCAGGTAAAATTTCAATCTAGTTATACCCGGTGAAGCCATCCATGAAAGAGAAGATTACGCTCCCAGTGAAATTATCAATGATTTGGTCGATGAAGGGTGTAGGGTAGTTGTCCTTTGGACAATATTTATTGAGATCCTGATTGTCAACACAGACACGGATGGTTCCCTATTTTTTTTCAACCAGAACAAGGTTGGAGACCCATTCTGTCAAAGGGATAGGATAGATAAAGCCAGATTTTAAAAGTTTCTCAACTTCTGCCTTTATGGCTATGATTTTCTTGGGATGAACCGGGTGGAGTTTCTGTCGAACAGGTTTCACACCAGGGTAAGTCTTGATTTCATGCACGACGATCGAAGGGTTGATCCCTGGCATTTCCTTGTAGCTCCAAGAAAGGACATCACGAAATTATTTAAACAGAGCGGTATAAGATACCACTTCTTCGGGTATGCAATTAGCACCAAGGTTATTGTTTTCCAAAATGCCTTCTTTGATCGAAATATCGATAATGATCGTAGTAGAGATATTACCCATATTCCCCTCAGAAAGAGTATCTTGTATGAGGATGGGAGATTGTGGAGAATTGGTAACATCAGGAGGGAAGACAGAGTGTATGTCTTTGTGAATTTCTTCCAAAGGCGGAAGAAAAGAGAATCGATGGTGGTTATCATCCCAAGGTACATCGTCAATACTAAGCATTTCCATTATAGATTCGTCAGAAGGGAAAATTTGGGAAATGTAATCGATTGCACACGATAGGGAATTCAACCATGAAGGCATCGAGTAGGCATTAGGTGCCAATAAATGTGGGTTGTCCGGAGAGGGAGAGGCATATTGAATAGCTACGTATGCGGCCTCAGCTAGGCTAAGTGGCATGGTGTCACCGAGCACATCGAATTCCATAGGACTAGGTACAATCCAAGGGTCAGATGATTCCAAAGATTGATAAGGCATAGTCAAAATCATATTGACGGTGGCAATATGATGTGTAGCAGATGGAAGTGGTGTAGGGAAGGTACCCATAAGGATAGAATCTTTCAACAAGCCAACACCAATGCTTTCATACGTAACTGGGTGGTCTCTAAAAAAAGGAATATTGTTGGTGATAGGGGCACGAGCGTCGGGTGTACATAAATCTAGTTGATCGATAGTGACAATTTTGCCTTGATGGGGAAATTGCACACATCAAAACACTGATGAGGCGATGACAGTCATAGTGTAGAACCAACTTCTTCCAAGTAGGAGGTTGTAATCAAGGGGGGCGTCGACCACCTCGACATCAACTGTAACAGTTTTGCCATCCAAATGAATGGCTAAGGATTGTAAAAGTCCGTGAGGATGAAAAACTCACCCATCAAAAGTGTGTAACATCATAGTGGATTTGTTAAGGGCAGTTGATTTTAAGCCTTTCCAACAAGCTAAAGACATGACACAAGTAGAGGCTCCCTCATCCAATATAGTTCGGTGGATTTGTTGATTGTGAACAACAACATCGATCTGAAAAGCTAGTTGGTGGGAGAGTCGAGGCTGATGATCATCGAGATTAAACGTGAGGTTATTAGATGACTCAGGATCAAAAGCATTGATGGCAGCTAAGAGCGTTCAACGTTGGATAGCACAGTGTTGTAGAACTTCCAAGGCAGACATAGCACATGGTGCGTGAGCCAAATCTTCAACAATGTTGTAGTTTTGGGTAGCCCGTGAACTAGGATTAAAGGTACATTTCCGGATAGTTCTCTTAGGAGGGTGTAATATGGAGTCAAATGAAGGTTTCTCAATCTGAAGTGGCTCATATGGAGGGCTAGCAGACGAAGGACTAACGAAAGATGGTAATGGGTCTGGTAAGGAACCGTTAGTAGTCTTCAGCTTATCAGGTTTAATCGATGTGTCATATGTCATAGTGCGAGTGGTCAAATTAATCCTGTTAAACATGTAAATGTGGGCACTTGTTGAGGCCTCATCATGGGATTGGTTGGAACTGCCCCCTAGAGTGGGGGTTTGAGAAACCAAAGATTGTTGCTGTGGAAAGTGCTGGGTAAGCACAACAGGTTGTGAATTTCCCTTAAAACGTTTGGTCACGTCATCGTGATGTGGATAGTCTTGAGTGTAGTGATCATCGCCACAAATGAGACATGGGAATTTTGGTTTTCGTTGTGGTTGTTTTTCGACAGCTGGGGTTTGCAGTTGATTTTTTGGTTGTTCGTTGTTGTTGTTTTTCTTTGGTTTATTTCTTGCTTTCTTCTTTCCCCTAGGTTGTTATGAAGGGGTTGATTGGACCACATTCACCTCAGAAACCTGAGTTTGAAGGGAGGTAGAAGAGGGTGCAGTCGAACTGGGAGCAGACGTCGAAGTGGACCGCTGGGTTGTTCCAGTCGACTGGGAAGTATATTGGGTTTTGATGGAGCCAATGACTCCGTCCACGTGCGAGGTAGATGATGGTTTGGATGGACCATTAGTGGCACAGGTAGCATTTGGTATCAACTCGTAAAGAGTACCAGATTGTGAATAAACCAAATCTAAGTACTGGGCCCAAGCAATAGCTTCTTCCTCGGTGACTACACCACCCATGGCAACATCATGAGAGATCTGGGGTAACAGTGATTTGGTGAACCATTCCGCTAATAATTTGTCAGGAATGACCACTTTGATTAACCTTCATCGTCGTCTCCATTCATGAATATGATTAGAGATATGGATAGAGGTTGTCTGACGAAGGGAGGTCAATAGTTCAGTACCCATCTTGTATCGAATGGGTAGTTGGAAGTGTGTGAGGAAGGACATGGCAAGGGGGTTGAAATCGTGAAAAGAAGCGTGTGGTAGTTCAGTATACCACTTTGCTGCAGAAACCGTAAGCATTCGTTGGAAAAGATGCAAGCGTATAGAATCGTCCATGAGGGAGTTGGATGAACACCACAAATGGAAAGTCATCACGTGGTTGTTTGGGTCTTCTCCGGACTTTCCGTCGAATTTTGGAATATCAGAAGGAAGTTTAGCTGGGATAGCTGGCCAAACCGGAGAATGGAAAATAGGATCATTCATTAACCGAGACAAGTCTGGAAGGTCCAGAGTTGCTAGGAAAGGTAGTTGTCAGTTAACCTGCAGGTAATACTGGTGTGGCATAGGAACACCAATAGGACCATACACTGGGTTAGATGGATAATTGTAACTAGTGGGCCCTCTTGTATAAGGTTGGTTATAACCAGGGTACACAAGATTTGAGGTGTTTTTGGAAACATGTGCGAGCGGAGGATAACCGGATGGGTTTTGAGGATTATAAGTTGGATTTGGCATTTGTCGATAAGGAGGATATAGATGAGTCCCTTGAGAGGGAAGAGGTTGTTGTGGAGCTTGAGGATTGTGTCCCCCTGAGAATTGTGGGTTTCCTGGAAAAGGGATGTTCCACAAGTTAGGTGTGGTAGACACATTTTGTCCATATGGTTGATGGTGGGCTCTAGATTGAGGCTGCCCCCCAGTATGAGGGTTCCCTCCAAATGGAAGTTGTCCTCCGGTGGGAGGATGCCCCCTAGCTTGAGGTAGAGTTCCCGAAATTTGAGAACCAGACATAAATGACTGACCGGTGACGCTTAACGGATTAAAGCCACCAAGACCGGTCCCTCTGAGTTGTTGGATAGGTATGGAGCTTCCCGACATAACTTGGGTAATAGTGGTAGTGAAAGAATTCAATGCTCTGTACCCAAAAGGGAGTGATGATGAAGGTCTAGGTGTTATTGGTATGCCAATTGTAGCTTGGATAACCACTGTATTATCGGTGGGAATAGTCAGAACGTGAGGGACCATTGTAGAATGGGTTGTCTGGAGAGAAAAAGTGGACCTTGGGCCAATGGAAGATGTGTTCAGACCAATGGACGGTGTGGCTGAAAAAACAATAGTACCGGTAAAATGGTTTAAAGGTACGGTGTAGGTGATAGGTGTGTCAACACCTATTCCTGTTCCGTAAAGATCCCGTACCATGCACGGTGGACTTCGAACAATGTCTGCAGTCCAAAAGGGGTCATCGACTAAAGAGTTTGAATGAGGCCCATTCAGAATGTTTGAAGGATTGACGACGACAAATTCACCAGCTGAATTCAGTTGGAGGACACGTCTCTCATATCCCTCTGGAATGCGAAAAGCCTTCGGAGACTCTAAAACAATTTGAAAATTCTCTAAATAGGTGGGAACTTCTTCTTGGGAGGTTATAGTGTTGTGAACCTCGCTCTATTGAGGAGATTCCTCCATAGAATGAGGGGGTAAAGGGGTATTCTCTTCCATATTTTCTGGAGGAATTCCCTGTAGCCTCCGTGAACGACATGGAGGGTCAATGTTGGCGAAAAAGAGTCGTCGAAAAAAATCTATGGCCAACTACCGAAAAGAAGTAGCATACGCTAATAGAATCTAGGAATCACAACCAAGAAAACAGGACCTTCTCTCGATGACCGTACTAGTTGGTGATGAAATCCAACATCGCGTGAACAAGTCAAGAAGGGGCGAGGATATGGTGGAACAGTTACAATGGAGACCTTCTTAATGGACTTACGCCTTAGTGTAAGCTTCCATGCAGTAATTGTGGATTTACCCTCCAAGGAGCCCGAGTGATTTTGACCAATGTCTGCTCCAGGGACAATTAGACTTCCCTTCACTGTCACCTTATGTGAGGCCCTGAAGATTATGGCCGCCAAGGTGACCAATTCACAGTTAGCCCCTGGGTGGGTAAAGTCGACAGTCCAGTCCAAACGTACGGGTGGGGTATATAGCCTAAAATCAACTTAAAAGGCTTCCACTCAACATTGTGGGTATACCTTTAAGCGATCTCCATAATACGATCTGGCCACTACAATCAGTCAAACCATGGAAGGATANTTAGGTGTGGTAGACACATTTTGTCCATATGGTTGATGGTGGGCTCTAGATTGAGGCTGCCCCCCAGTATGAGGGTTCCCTCCAAATGGAAGTTGTCCTCCGGTGGGAGGATGCCCCCTAGCTTGAGGTAGAGTTCCCGAAATTTGAGAACCAGACATAAATGACTGACCGGTGACGCTTAACGGATTAAAGCCACCAAGACCGGTCCCTCTGAGTTGTTGGATAGGTATGGAGCTTCCCGACATAACTTGGGTAATAGTGGTAGTGAAAGAATTCAATGCTCTGTACCCAAAAGGGAGTGATGATGAAGGTCTAGGTGTTATTGGTATGCCAATTGTAGCTTGGATAACCACTGTATTATCGGTGGGAATAGTCAGAACGTGAGGGACCATTGTAGAATGGGTTGTCTGGAGAGAAAAAGTGGACCTTGGGCCAATGGAAGATGTGTTCAGACCAATGGACGGTGTGGCTGAAAAAACAATAGTACCGGTAAAATGGTTTAAAGGTACGGTGTAGGTGATAGGTGTGTCAACACCTATTCCTGTTCCGTAAAGATCCCGTACCATGCACGGTGGACTTCGAACAATGTCTGCAGTCCAAAAGGGGTCATCGACTAAAGAGTTTGAATGAGGCCCATTCAGAATGTTTGAAGGATTGACGACGACAAATTCACCAGCTGAATTCAGTTGGAGGACACGTCTCTCATATCCCTCTGGAATGCGAAAAGCCTTCGGAGACTCTAAAACAATTTGAAAATTCTCTAAATAGGTGGGAACTTCTTCTTGGGAGGTTATAGTGTTGTGAACCTCGCTCTGTTGAGGAGATTCCTCCATAGAATGAGGGGGTAAAGGGGTATTCTCTTCCATATTTTCTGGAGGAATTCCTTGTAGCCTCCGCGAACGACGTGGAGGGTCAATGTTGGCGAAAAAGAGTCGTCGAAAAAAATCTATGGCCAACTACCGAAAAGAAGCAGCATACGCTAATAGAATCTAGGAATCACAACCAAGAAAACAGGACCTTCTCTCGATGACCGTACTAGTTGGTGATGAAATCCAACGTCGCGTGAACAAGTCAAGAAGGGGCGAGGATATGGTGGAACAGTTACAATGGAGACCTTCTTAATGGACTTACGCCTTAGTGTAAGCTTCCATGCAGTAATTTTGGATTTACCCTCCAAGGAGCCCAAGTGATTTTGACCAATGTCTGCTCCAGGTACAATGAGACTTCCCTTCACTGTCACCTTCTGTAAGACCCTAAAGATTATGGCCACTAAGGTTACCAATTCACAGTTAGCCCCTGGGCGGGTAAAGTCGACAGTCCAGTCCAAACGTACGGGTAGGGTATATAGCCTGAAATCAACTTAAAAGGCTTCCACTCAACATTGTGGGTATACCTTTAAGCGATCCCCATAATATGATCTGGCCACTACAATCAGTCAAACCATGGAGGGATAATATCCATAGCTTTCCCGAGTGCGACCTCGTGTGTAACCCCTGTGTGAGAGGGGGATCCTAGGCAGACTTATATGACAATTGGATTTGACTCTCCCTAGCTCAGGATGCTAATTTTTATTTTGGAAACTTTGGAGAGTTTTTCTCACAGCCTAATCCAAAGTACTAGTCCTAGTCTACTGTTGGTGGAGGATCCTAGAAAATAAAATGTTCTAGATAGTTTTTAATTAGCATTCATTTTATAGCTATTCTTTACTCAAAGGGGTGCATGGAAGTGAAATGGATGGAATGATGAATCAATCCCCAAAAATGCATCAAAGATGATAAGCAGTCATTTCTTTTCGATGAATATCTATTTACGGGAGAGAGAGAGAGTTCTTTTCACTAACAAGAACTAATAAGGAATGTCCTCAAACAAATTTTCTTCAATCAAATCCGATGTGGTGCTAAAATTTTTTGGAAATGCCTTCTAATATGAAAAATCAATCATGAAGATGTCTCTTTATTGTTTGTATGTGAATAATGATTAATTCAAAACAACACTTCTCCTACCAATTATCCTTTTGGATCAAGGAAACTCAGACAAACACAAGCAGGTTTCGTACAAACAATACACCCTCTTGTTGTGATAAAAAACAAGAAGCAAAAGAAAAGAAAACAAAGAAAATCAAGAACTTCACACAAAAAAAGATTTTGAAGAACAATGACCTCAACTAAAACCAAATGAAGAGATTCATAGACTTCTGATGTCCTTCACCAGAGTTTCTCTCTCAATCAAAAAGGAGAGAAAAAACAATGCATGGATTTCAAACTCCCAACAACAGAAAAACTCAAAAATAATGAAGAAGGCTACAAAATCCAAACAACAAGGTATTTTTTCCTTAGAAGGAAGGATGTCAAAGTTGAATGGGAAGAAGCATTGACTCATGGAGAGGCTCAACAAGTCAAATACAGAGGCTAGCCCCTAGAAAAAACAATTTTGGAAAGGTTTTTGGCCAAAAGAGGGTTGGCGCTCTGGTGTAAAGGGCACGAAGCATTATAGCGCTCTGTGTAAGACAGTTAGGGAGCGCTGGCACTCTGTTAACACAGCCACAGGGGCGCTAGGCTTGAAAATCTCCTAAAAATCTCAAAAAATCCAAAAATTGCAGTCTAGTCTGGCAATCAAGCTGAGTGTGATGGGGTAGGGAGTCAATCAGCTCATGAAATCAATAAAAAAGGGGTGAACCAAGTCTAAAAACAATCAAGGGGTAAGACAAGGTCTATGAGGAGAAATCAAAACCAAAAAGTTTCGATTCGAGATTCCCTAGCAGAGTCGCCAGTTTTTATTGAAGGAAAATCTCCCCGCGGACATGTAGATCTCCTCTTGAGAGCTAGACTCTTAACTCTTAAGACAAAAGATGCTTAACATGGACACTGACTTCCTTTCATATATATACAAACTAATGCATGAGGAGGAAGAAGAACATAAGCACATTTTACCGGCGTTTGTCCCTACACGCTTTGAGTTGAGCTCCAATCTTTCGCTCCTCGATGAGCCTTGTAGAAAAACAATAGTATGACCACTTCCTACTCTATTGATGTTAGCTTGAAAATAGATCTATCTATCAGATATAAGTTTATGCGAGATCAAACACAAACTAGAAAGAAACAGACCAAGCGTGTCATATTGATGAGAACAATGACAGAAGTAACTTACAATCGTAGATGTGAATGCGACAGCTTTTTCAAGTCCCCTTTGTCTAACCCTTGCTCAAAACATCCATGATCTGGATGACAACAACTTTACTGATTACTTTCCTCCATTTCACTGTATGTTTCCTATGAGATCATAGGTTTCATGCTTCCAATTCTTCCCCCTTTCCACCATCATAGAGCCTGCTTGTATAGGTTCAAAGAGGCTTAACCTCTTGAGGTATCTTTAGGGTAAGTTGAGTATTTCCCTCCTTGAACCAAGGATCTTCTCCTAAGATCATGATTGAACCAGGTATTCAAGTGCAACTGCCTTCCAAACTTGAAATATCTTCCCCTTATTCTCCTCAACAGATCAATTGCTGCCTAGATTAGACATCGCTCCCTCAAAAGGGGCATCAAGGTGCTATAATGCTCCTTAGTAGGCTCAAGGGGGGAGACAACACACTAAAAATATACAACGCTCCTTCAAAGGGGCAGTTTGGCGCTATAACGCTTCCCAACACCTTATAGGGGAGCGCCAGCGCTCCTAAGGGTGAGATGGGGGAGCGCTCTCTCCCAAAACCTTAAATTAAATGCTCCTTTCTAGTGGCAAGAGGTTCTTATCTCCAGTTAGCCATTCCTCCTCCTCCAAACTAGGTGTTTGAGGTATTCTAAGTGTCTCCTTAGTGTCATCATCATGGCAGTATGCTTTTCTTGACATTTGCGACACTTGTGAACAACATGCGACACTTGCGACAGTGGTGAACAATGTATGACACTTGCGACACTTACCAAGGTGAGTAATGTTGATGTGTAACAATTACCCAATAGAGGAGCCAAGTATTTCAAAGGATTAGGAATCAATAAAGAAATGTGCCAACGATTTCTGAAGGAAGACCATCAACACCCTGATTGGAAAAAGGGGATTTCCAGAAACTACATCAAGGAAGAATATCATCCAATGCTTACTAGTCTTCAAAAATTCCTCACTTGTGAGGGCATGTATGTTGTAACTTTCTTATATTATCTTAGTCTTCTGTTGCACTTTGAAGGAGGCCCTGAAATTCACTTCCCATATTTTTTTATGGATGAGCCTGAACAAGATGGTAAGAGATGTCAAATGCCTCTCCAAAAATGAGAAGACTAGCATTTATCATTAGGGTCTTATCAATATTCTAGTTATACATGAGATTAGGAATCCAAGGTTTAGTTGGAAAACCCTCATCACTCAACACCTTTCCCCATAAAATGAACTTTTAGAATAATCCTAGCCTGCTCCAGATAAAAATAAGGACCTAAGGAGAAAAAGAGCAAGGCAACCCCATCATCCTCCAGAGCAGTAAATAATAAAGTTGGTAAACAAGTAAGGCCCTCTTCCTCATATAATAAGACTCTTAAAAGTCAAGAATCAAAAGGTAAACTAGAATTAATGGAGCAGATCTCAGCAGTAGCGCTCGATGATAGGGGTCATATGTCAAAATCCTTGAGGAAAGAGAAGAGTAGAGATGAACAATCTATAGAACAATCTCCTGTAACCATTCCACAAACATAGAAGAAGAAAAGGAAGATTTTGAGCACCTATGATCCATTACCCCCTTATAAAATAACGACAAGGAGTATGGAAAAGAAAGGAAAAGTAGTTTCCAGTCCTCATACACATGAAGACCCAATAGATCTTACCTCCCTAGACCTATCAACCTAGGATGACATCCCTAGTTTGATGGAGGAACAAGCTACTATTACTTTGTGTGGGATGAGGGAGGAAGTGGAAGAAAGAGAATGAATCCAACCAGAGACAATAAGGCCAATGAAGAACTTGACAAAAGAACATATGAAGAAACAGATTGGGAAGTTGCAAAAACAAAACCAGGAGCTCAAACAAGAAGTGAAGGAAAACCAACTATTGGATATGTATATCAAGAAGAAAAATGAACAACTAAGGGAAACCAACCAACAAATCCAAGATGACCATGAAGAGACTTCTAATAATCTCAATAAGGTACTAAGGCTCCTACAATAAATTAGGGTCATAAAAAGAGAACTGAAAGTAGAAGCCTCAACTATCAATATCATTTACCCACAGGAGTAAAGAGAAAGGAGTCTCAAGTTTTGGAAATTTTTTGTTTCAGTTGCATGAGGACATGCAATGAATTTGGCATGGGGAAATGTTGAGCCTTCAAATTGACATCCCCATTACCATATTATACTCCTCATTTATACCTTTTTGGACTACCTAAGCTTGTATCAATGATAAATAACCCTACCTCTAGTCACTAATAAGGTCATAAGGTAAAGTACAATTGAATTCATGCATTTTGTGGTTTATTAAGATATGAGACTAAATATTTCATGTACTAATGTTTAAAATTTCCATGTGTATCCTTTGGCCTTTGGATGAAGTCCAACACTTCTATGTTAGATTAGTTATCTGGTACTTATGCACTAGATTTCCCACTATCCGAATATGGTACCAAGCGCACCTTTTGTTCAGATCTGGTACCCACAGACCATTCACTATCGCGATCCAGTACCAACGATCACAGACTGTTCTAGTCTAGTACCAACCAATTGCATATTGTTTGGATCCGGTACTATCTACTGAATCTCACCTGTCACGATCAGGTACCAATACAGGAAAACAAAGTATGCTAAGATTGGCTCCAGATCGTGCCCAGGATAATTGTTGAGTGTTTAAGAAATCATTAAGTTCTAGCAAGACTGTATTAAGCCAGTTTGTTTATTGCTTCATCCTCATACATTTTGTGTCATGAGGATGAAGATTAAAATATGTAACCGAATATATAAATTTGACAATTGCTGATTTGTAAAAGATTTCACCTCCTTGTGTTTCACGACTAATACTGTTTAAATAGTCATGGAAAGGATGGTGGAAGTAGTAAAGAGTTAGCATATTATAACATGTGAAGTAGCGTTACATATTGTATAACATATCTTGATATTGAAGTTTAATAGA
The DNA here is from genome assembly GCA_000966675.3 of Picea glauca. NCBI lineage: Eukaryota > Viridiplantae > Streptophyta > Pinopsida > Pinales > Pinaceae > Picea > Picea glauca. The sequence goes on along the minus strand of JZKD02S1050078.1, from coordinate 293,459 downwards.
AGAATGTCATTTATTCCCATGTCTTGATCAATTATGAATGAATGTGAGTTGAGTTGTTAGTATAGTTTCATGTTTTGAGGTTTTGAGAAAGGGTGATGTGTGGATTAAAGACCAACTTACTGTAGACTCTAGTCGTTGACCTGTTGAAGTGGCAAGGGCTCACCGCCCAACAAAGGTCAACATCCTCATAGATTATTGTTAACATTTGATTTCAATAGTATAACTGTTAGGCTAGCCGAAGCTTTGATTCTCCCAGATAATAACAATATAGTTTCGGTTTAGGATTTCGATTATATGATTTCTTAGGGATCTTTGTTTACTCTATTTTTTTTCTTATGAATTTGATTTTTCTTAATGGATATGGATGTTGGCAGCAATAGTCAAACATAATTGGAAAAGAACTAGTAAAGTTCACAATAGAATATTGTGAACCACAACATACTCAATATACTGGCTATTAAACTACCCATGCTATGCCTTAATGATTGATGTGTGATTCCCTTTTCAGAAGTGTGATTGCATAGTTAGATTTATGGGTTAGATAACAGAGTTGATCTGTCAAAGAACTCCATATCATATTTTCATGTACCCTAATGGAGTAGATAACTTCTCTGTGAAAGGAAACCAAAGTGTGTTTCAATTTGTTTTATTTCTATGCTCGTGACATTAGAATTACCTCTCTTACTAGTGTCTTGTAACTCGATTGATTACGAATCCCATATTGATAATTAATGAGTGCATTATACTAATTATAGAAGCAACACAACAATGGCTAGCTAGGATTATGATCTTATTTGAAGGAAAGGATACCCTCCCTCTCAAATGTGAAATTTAATCTCTCAATGTCTTAAATGATTACCCATAAGAGGAGGAAAAGCAATAAAAACATGAAATCCGTGAAGAGGTAATAAACAAGGCTTTTCCTTGGGCATACTTTGATGGAGATTTGCAAGGAAATCCTCACAAAGGAGGTCTAGGAGGAAATTTATTTATCTCCTACACTCACCATGTATCCTTCAAAGTGGGTATTTTCTAGGAAACTAATAACTTTTGTGAACTTATGGCACTTAAATTACTTCTTCAGTTGACCCAAGAACATGGGGTCAAACAAATTCAAATTTTTGGTGACTCTCTCTTGGTCATAAAATGGACTAGAATGGAATCTAAAATCAGAAATTTCACCTTACATTCACTTTATTATGATATGCAATTTCATATGTCAACATTCATACATATCTCTTTGTCTCACATATACATGAACATGAACACCATAGTGGACAACCTTTCAAAAGATGGAATATGATTGGAACAAAGGACCTAGATCACTTCCATATATAGGATGGCCACTCCACAGATGTAATACACACACCTTAGATATAATTAAACAATTGTATTTATTTTGAATGAGGATTGATCACAACTTTACCATTTTAACGATGTAATTGATTATGTATATTTCTGATATCTCTCTTTTGAAACCAACAAAATGTGATTAAATTTGAGAATATGTAATTTTCTTCTCCAAGACAAATAAAAAATATAAAAAATATAATAACATACTTCTCATTTTCATAAGAAATCTAAAATTGAAGGACTTGAAATAAATTATATTCCTTTAAAAAAATGTAAGTAAATTTAATTTTTTTCCCCTAGGAAAAAGTTGGTAATTTTATTGCAAAAAACAAAATTACATATGTAGATGTTGGAGGCATTGCTATAGCAAGGAAATACTCAAAAATGTCTAAGAGAGACCAACCACCAATAACTAAAAGGAAAAGTTAGCCAGAGTCTACAATTTTCAATAAAAAAACTAAGCTATGTGCAAAAAACCACCTGTGATAAGATCATATACATATATTTGAGAGACTAAGAAAGTCAAGGTGAGGTATAAAATTAAATAAAAACCACTATACAATGTAAAGTAAAAGAATGTATCTTCAAGAGTCTTTGATAATCAGGATGAACATCGCTTTAATTCGAGAAATTGCCAAGAGCTATGAATATATTTAGAAGGTCCTTCCAAGGTCTTTTCAAATACCTTCCATGTGCCCCTATCCAACACCAAACCAACCTTTGAGAGTTAATATATTTATTCATTTCAATTCATGTACATATGGTTAAAAGTGATGTGAGTTAAAAAGGATGAGAATCATTTGACATCCTGCAATAAAGGTTGAAGAGTATAGTTATGCAGTGTGGTGATCCCATTTAAGAATCATATGGTTAATAGAGAGTCCCCATAAATATTTATCTGGGATAAACATTTTTCCTTTTCCAACATGAGAGTGAGTTTGAGGGCCATCCGTTTTCTAAACTTGTTTGTGTCTTGATCGAGACCAACTAAGAAAGAGATAGATTTTTCCTCTGAGAGGAATATAATCCCCCCGACTCCTCCTAGAGAAGGGATTCCTTGTGTTTCCCCATCAAAAAATGCCCAAGGGATGTATTTTTAGATATGGGTCTTTGAAGAGGGGATGGAAGAAGGTGAGTCCAATTGTTTATGGTATGCAAAATTAATCATCAGGATGAAGATATCAAAGTGCGAGGGAGAAGGATCCACATCCTCAAAGAGAAATTGGTTCCTGACTAGCCAAATGCCCCAAACTATAATCAGAGGTAATGATTTGAAAATCTTGGTATGAGAGTTGTTGATCCAAAATTGGAGAGCAACTTCAATATTTTCCCTAGACCAACAACAATGATCCTATATTTTCTGATGAAGTTCTGAGCAAACAATTATCATGAAAGATCAACAAAGAAAAATGTGAGAAATTGATTCATTGTTATACTTACAAAGACTGCATCTTCCCAGATCGATGAAGCTTCTTTTCTACAAATTTTCCTAGGTAGGAGATTTATTTAATAACAAAATCCACATAAAGAGTTTTTTTTTTGCTAGGCATTTTAATTTCCACATCCTCTTCCCCCACCATGGCGAGGGGTCCTCCTTCCTGAGCTAAAGATGAATATTTGAGTCGAGGAATATATTTTCCAGATGGATTTAGAGACCAGATCAGTTGATCCTCACATTCTGAAGGGTGGGAAAATGAATATTTAAGGGAGGATATGTATTTGTTCCAATGCATCTCTTTATCTTCCCTTAGTCCCACCTCTTGCCAATTTAACCAACTAATCTTCCCATAGACAATATCTCTATGCTAGATCTGATTCAGGAAAATGAACCCCTCTCAATTTAGAGATTAAATAAGCGGGTCCAATAGAATATGATTATTCTTACAGTTAATCCAAGGGTCTTTCCCAATGATATTTTTTTCCCCAGAGCCAACTTTCAAGATAAAATAGTTTCCAATGAGGGGAAAGGAATGAAGAATGGATTTCCAAACGTTTGATCCATTTTACATTCATTTGACCGGTTTGTGGATCCAATCAACTATGTAGTCCTTGGGAAAATATTTTCTTGAAGAACTTGTATCCATAATCTCAAGACGTCAATGAATACCCACACATTATTTGCAATCAATGCTTTTGAAAAGAGTGAAATATTTTTTAATCCCCATACACATATATTTTTTGGGATCATCAGTTTTTTCTAGGAGGAAAAAATCACCGATTTTTTGTCTTATGGTCATGACCAAAGAAATATGAAGGAGACTTGATTTATTTTCCCTATGATCCCTTTTGGGATATAGGTTAAGGTAGCCCAAATAATTGGAATGGATTCTAGAAAAAACTTAACCAATACAAGCCTTTCCTCCTTGAAAATCCAATAGTTACACCTTGCATTAAGTCACTTCTCCACTTTGGATAAGAGCCACATCCAATCATTTTTATGATATCCATTCACTTTTAGAGTGAACCCAAGGTATTTCATCCCAACTCCAACATCACTAGTATACATATTTAAAATTTTGGATATATGTTGGATTTCCTGATCAGTCATCCCCCAAGTAGAAAGAGAGGGATTTTGAAAGTTTATTTTCATACCAGTTTCTCAACAAAAAAACCAGGAGTTCTTTAAGATTTTCAACAAACTAGAGATCACATGTGTAAAAGATAAGCATATCATCCACAAAGAGAAGGTGAGTAAGAGAAAACTTGGGGCTAATCGAAATACATTTGAATTGACCTATCGAAACAACATTGTGGATAATATGACTAAGGCCTTCTGGAACCAAGAGAAAAAGAAGAGGGAGAGAAAGTAGCCTTGTCTAAGCCCGCCTTTCCACTTAAAAAAAGGAAGTGGTGGGCCCATTGATCAAAAGTGTGAAGGATGTTGAGTTGATACAATTCAATACCCAAGATACAAAGGAATGTCCAAACCTAACTAGATAAGGAGAAATATTATATAAAGCCATCTCACTGTATCAAAGGATTTTGAAAGACCCACTTTAAAAGTTACGACCTATAGCTTCCCTATATGGATGGAGTGCACACCCTCCTAGATGAGTCTAATGGATTCATGGATTTTACGCCCCTTAAGGAAGTTGAATTGTTCCAGGGAGATTATCTCAGAGAGTATATCCTTCAATTTAGAGGTGATCGATTTTGATATGATTTTATAAATGTTGTTTCAAAGGGAAAAAGGCCTGAAATGATCAAAGGAGATGGGATTGTTGTATTTTGGAATCAATGATATGAAGGTAGAATTGAAGGAAGCTAACACTTGACCTTTGCATTTGAAGTGTTCAACCAACCTCAAAACATCATCCCATATAAACACAAAACATCCCAAGAAGAAATTTGTAGAGAGCCCATTCGGTATAGGGATTTTGTCCTTATGAAAAATCTATAGAACTCTCAAAATCTCTTCTTTCGTGACTTCAACCATCAAATTCTCCTTTTCTTTTGGGTTAATAAATTAAGGGAAAATTCCAACAACTTGTAGGATAACATCAATGGTTTCTCTATGATCATCTTGAAACAAGTGTTTGAAGTGAGTGGTACCCAACTCTTCAATCTCTTCAAATGAGGTAGCCTTTGAACCATCTAGTTTGAAAATGGTACATATAGTGTTTATTGTTTACCTTCTATTCACAAAAATTTGGAATACTTTTTTATTCTCATCTCCATCTTATAGACATAAGGATATGCTTGTGAGATTCCATTCTTTTTCCCTATTTAAGAGGATTGTCCTTCTACCCTTTTCCAAAGCTGTTAGCTTGTCTTTTAGTTGTACAGAGAGCGGACCCTGTCCCTCCTTTTCTAACCAAGATTAATGAAGCTCAGATTCAATGTCCAAAATATCCCTTTATTCTCATTTCCACCTTTCCTTATTCCATATTTTAGTTGCTTCTTTGCCCCTTTTTATGCTTGCAAGAAATTGGAGATAGGGGGACTCTAGTTGGTCCGAGGAGAACGAAATCCATGAAGATTTGATTTCTTCGATAAAGGTGGAGTCCTACATCCAATCGGAGTTTATCTTGAAAGGGATACAAGGCTTACAAGGGATGGGAGCCACATCAATAATAATAGGACTATGATCATAGTCCCCACCAGAAGAGACCTAGTGTTGAAAATGAATATTTTCTTCAAGAAGTTCTTCAGAAAGTAGGAAGCAATCAAGGCACTTTGCTACATGGGCATACCTTGAACACATATTCCTCCAAGTTGGGGTGTATCAATCTAGTTGTATGTAAAAAAGACCTGCAACCTCCAACCAGTGAATGAAGAACTTGACAAGTGGATCTATATTTTCTATTGGTCCCCAAAATTCACATGCACCCAATGTGAAATTTAAATCTGCTCCCATTCTTAGTAGGTTGGATTTGATAAGGGAGATTTTTTGAGTGTTTCCCCAAAACAATTTCTTGTCTGATTATGGACCATATATATTAAGACAAAGAAAGTCTAAATTTAGCTCATTGGAGAGGAAGGATGTCCCCAATCCTACATGGATGGCCCAAGAGTTCTATAATAAGAGAGGGGATTACTTCCAACCCATAATAAGTCCCTTCAAGCACCCGAGAGCATTAGATCCTATAAAGTACCAACCTAGTATATTAGAGGAGAGGGTGTTTGTAGCTCTTTCCCCATCCATTATAGTTTATTGGAGAATCAATATAGATGTTTTATGAGCTTCAAATAACCTTTTTATGGCCAATTTCTAGGAGATATTGGCTAGGCCCCGACAATTCAATGATGGAATGATCATGAGGAGGGGGTGCCAAGGGATGATGCTCTAAGGGCCTCAAGGAGATATTTTTTTTCATCCTGAACGTACTTCCAAAGAATATTTTTGTTGTTCCAAGGAGATGAAATATTTCCTACCTCTATGGGGGTTTTTATCCCTTTTCCAAGATACGTGCCAAAACCTCCTTTAACACCAAAATCAGAAGGGAGGAGACAATGAGAATGCGATATAAAATTGTATTTGGGAGGGGAGGAAGAGGGAGAGACTAGGGGAGGGGGAAGAGGTGTTGATGTTACCAAATTTTTTCTTGAAGGGGGGAGAGGATTTGGTCGAGAACCTAAATCAATTTTTTTTCAAGAGGGATGAGGCCCATAAAGACTTGAGAGGCTAGAGATAAAATCAATGCCAGGACCTGAATTTGATCTTGTTGGGTGATTCCAAAATGACCCGAAACTCAACCCAAAATAAATGGAATTATCTATAGGAGGGGAAGGAGGAAAATACTTACCTAATTTGTCCTCGGGAGCAGCTAGAAAATCTTGTGTCTTGTTAGATCTGGGTTGGACCTGGATCCCCATAGCTCAAGCCATGGATGGGATAAGTGAAGATTGAGCTTGAGCTTGAGAAATTTGAGAGAGATCACTCAATGTATCTCCTATTTCCTTCCAAATAAAAATTCGTCTCTGCCCTAACACACTCTTGTTGATGCTTTTAATGGCATCATGACCATATTTCACAAAGTATTGCAAAATTATTATTATTATTTTCCATTTGACTTCACCTTTACTCTCAAAATAAAATTTGTTTCCATTCAATTACTTGATATACTTGTTGTGTTGTTTCGAAAAAACAAAAAGGGAGGCATTTCCTAAGAAAATCATACATACATCGATTGCATGGTATGAAGACTAACTCAATTTTTTGTTTAAGTTGCGCAAGTGAAAACAATATGCAAGTGGAAAATACATATAAGTTGGGAAAATAAACTTTATGTCAATATGTATTGTATCTAGCTCATTTATTTTTATAATTCACATGATGAAAGTGTGGTGGACCTCATGAACCTTAAGTATGGTTTAATAATATGGTGTTATATTGTTTTGCAAACAATATAAGATTCGTTCTATACATCACAAAACTCATATGGAATGATATTGGTGAACCCATTAACATTATATTAATGGATACAATGGCCAAAATATAATAGTGTTAATGTATGGTCGACATATATGGTTATTGGAAAGGTTTCTATGGATGTATGCCCAGGCTTGGAACCTTGTTTATTTACATTGTGAACCCATCACCTGAAACCTGTGCAATTTCACCACTCGTCGATTCGGGCCTGTGTTTTAAATGTATGTCATGGTGGATCTGACCAGACGTACCTCATATTAAAACTGGATGGTGGAATTTCTTTCAAACACACCCCGTCGATTTAGAAACTATTGAAATTATTTTCATTTTCATTTTTCTCTAAGCTTCCAAATGTTGAAACTATTTTCATTTTCATTTTTCTCTTCGTATGGTGCAATATTAATTGATTACATTTGATAGGCCATGAAAAAGGTTGGGTCATTTTCACCACATCCAGTTTCAAACCAAGCTTTCAACCTCACCCTCATAAGCTCTCTCCATTTAACTTGTTTACCCATAAACATGAATGCGTTATTGAGCAGTATGTAGATGAAGTCATAGATAAATATATGCATTCGAATTTTCATATAGCCCAAGGTTGTGTTCACATCTTTCCTCACTACGCTAACCCAATACCCTTACCTGTTGGCTATGATAATTTGGTTTTATCAAATGCATTGGATGTCTATGTTCAACTGTAAAGAGAAATGCGTTTTTGAAGTATCACTTGCCTGCATTTGGTTTCCAACTTAATTTTATTGGTGGGTTCGTGGAATATAGGAAATCGCATCAACAATGGATAATGTTTGTGTTTGTTATATTTATATATGTGAAAGGATTCATAGATGCCAAGTTTAGTGAACACAATTATGAAATGGGTTTTTGTCTAGCTCGAGTTTTGATCCTGAAACTAATGTTTAAATAAGTTAATCTACTTACAATTTTGAAAAGGACAATGAATATGTATATTTGGACCGTTGAAGAAGTTTCAATTTTTTTTATTGAATAATGCAGTGTGAAGAGATAGTTTACAGATTCGTTTTGATTTTGTATATGTGAAATGATGTTACACTTATGGATATAATGGTTATAAAGTATGGAATTTATTACATGTTTGTTATTGGTTATTTTGTTGCATGTACATGATGGTTGAAAATGTTCATGAAAGTCACCAGGTGTTTTGGGAATTCATTTTTAAGTGACACATCCTATGAATAAGGAGGGGGTCCCTTTTTGACTTTTGTTTGAATGCTATATTCCAAAACTTAGTTTCATTCTATGTTTTCTTATGCCTCTTCTCAAGTTGTGTGAGGTTATAAAATATACCGTGGTTTGTCCTCGTGACCACATATTGATAGTTAGTTAACATTAACTGTTGATATAGATATTGGAAGTTGCTAACCACCCTGGTGGAAAACTGTATAAAGACTCAAGCCTCTAAAAGTGGGGGAGGATTATTCTACACTCGCTATGGTATGCTTGAAGCAAATTTCTTGGTTTTAAAATTCATTCTTTTCATCTCTACACTAGAATACTAGGGTCTAATAGTTCCATTGATAGCAAGAGTTCCTTTTTAAATGGAAATATGTGAGGTCAAGTTTTGATCTTTTTGTTTGCATAAGGTATATCTAAATGTTTGGTCGTTGAAGAAAAAGTCTTTTATGTTTCCACTATTAGCTTGTCTAATTGGTTCTTGGTTGCAGATATTAATACAAATGTCTAGAAATAGAATCTTGTTGAAGCTTTGTTATTCCATCATCTTTTCTTTGTCATTTACAAGGTAGCCAAGCAGTCTCGTAAACACTAGCTATCTCTGCAAGAACATGTTTTTGGTCCATAATTTCACTAAAGTTTGAAAGAGATTTAAGACTATCATTGTAATGTATTGATGAAGAAGTATTGAATAAAAAGAAAACTAATTTTCCATATTCATATTTAATTTTCTTGAGTATTTTTATTCTACTTATATAAATGTTATCCTCTTTCAATTTCATATATCAAATTTCTTATTTTGTTGTATAAAATTAGATTTATGTTTTGGTTTAGTGTTATGTGTTGGTATACTTGTTTACTTTAAATCTTGCTATTATTGAAATAATTCACATAAATATTAAGAGTTGCAAGAGAAGATCGTTTATGTGCTTGTTATGTTAGTTGGTATACATATGTGTGATTTTATGGTTGTAATAAGTTTAGAATAATATTGTATATGTATTATGTAATTCCTAAGTTATTTCATTTGACATATCATGAAGGCATAGATTATGTTAACTTAAGGCTATAAAATAAGGGTGATCATTCCCGCTTCCTTTTGTTTTTTCCAACCAATAGGTCGAAACGTTGACTTTAGGAACATTCATTTCCTCATGTCAAAAAATACTTTGTGACATGGCCATAGGTATGGAACCTCCCACAATGAAAGATAATTCCTTCATAATCCATGTCCTAGTGGAAAACCTCATTTCGCCTCTAAATTGTGATGGATTCTGCAAGTCCCTCAAACAAATTTAGTCCGACCAGAATGCGAGCCATCCCTGGATATCCCACAGACCGATGTGAAAGGTCCACTTCATAGTATAACCCTAAATCATTCCCTATTTCACAAAGACATCCTCAGAGCACAAGATGAGCGGTAACCTTGGCAAATTAACCTAGATTGGAGTAACTTCTAACCACTCATATTTTGCATCAAAATTGACTGACCATCTCTTAATGAAAATAACCTATGCTCCTCAGTTCCAATGGGTGTTCATGATGCCATTTTTGTCCGAGCCTGTTCTCAAAATCCAATCCATCCATCATTTATGTAGCACCATACTCTTTGGATCATATGCCACTAGAGGGAAAAAACTGAAGAAAGTATTGCTAGAAAAAGAGAAGGAATGGAGGATATAGGGAATAGATGTATGGCTTCAAGAAGGAGATGAAAATACCGAGTTATTCCATATATATGAAAACAAAAGGAAACATATTAATTCTATCTAGAAAACCAACAAAGGGAATGACAATTGGGAAACAAATTTTAAGGACATTGTAGAAGAAGGAATCAACTACTTTTCAAATCTTTTCAAGGATGAATCTCAGGATACTATTGCTGAAGTAATCATGATATCCAACTCATTACCCAATTTTGTCAATCAGGAGGACAATATGGAATTGATGAAATAAGTGGGGAACAATGAATTTCAATAAACATATAAAGCTTCCAAAGGGATAAAAATCCAAGGCCAGATGGCCTCCCCATGGAATTTGTTTTTGGGGATGTTATGAATTTATAGAAGATGATATTAGAAGGGTGGTGGAGACCACTAGAACCACTGGAAAAATGTTAGGATCCTTCAATAATATATTCATACATTTAATCCCAAAATAGGATAACCTAACATCTTTTGAAAAATTTAGGCCAATATCCTTATGAAATTGTATTTACAAAATAATCTCAAAAGTCATTGCTATAAGAAGACTTAAAAGGCTATTATAAAAAAATGTTTCTGAAGAGTAGTTTGGTAGTCGAGATAAAATAGGAAATCCTTCACTCAATTAAGGTCAAAAATAAAAAAGCGTCAACCTTCAAAGTGGACCTCTCTAAAGCCCATTTTAGAGTAAGTTGGATTTACCTGAGATTGATGTTTATTTATTTGGGATTCTGTCATCAATTTGTGGTCTGGGTGATGAGTTGCATTAGTTCAATGTCCTTTTCCATCTTAATAAACATGGTTGTATCCCTCTTCTTCAGACCAGATAGGGGCTAAGGCAGGGTTCCCCATTATCCCCTCTCATTTTCCTTGTCATAGTTGAAGGTTTGAGTAGGCTAACAAAAGGGGTTGAAAAACATGGTAGTTTCAAAGGGATATGCATTGTTCCGCCATATAACATAACACACCTCTTATTTGTGGATGGTATTCTTATTTTTATGAAGGTACCAGAATAATAATGAAGAAATTTAAAATTATTTTGGAGTTGTTTTGTAAATCTACTTGTATGGTTATAAATTTTGACAAATCCACTATTTCCATGTGGGGAATCACCGAAAAATAATAGGGCCATTTCTCCAAGTTGTTCCCCTACCACATGATTGATTTAGACCAAGAATTAAAGTACTTGAGTTTCCAATTAAAACCCAATTTGAATAAAAAAAGGTGATTGGCTATGGTTGATTGTCAAGGTGGAAAAGAGATTAAATACTTGGTGCGATCGATGACTCTCTTATGTATGAAGAGGAATGTGGCATACTTAACTCCACACAAAGCTCATCATAATCATCATGTGTACAATCATCGTAAGAAATGGTGTTATCAGTCTCATAGGATATCTCTAATGGTGTATCCAAGGATGATTTTTTTTCAACCTCATCACACCCCTCTCCAATATGAGTAGATTCATGCACTTACAAGAAGTCATCCTATGGTTCTGTCAAACTTACCTCATGAGATTAGGCATCCACGTCACCACTTTATATTTGATCGTGCAAGAGTCCTTTAATGCCATGGTTGTGTGAAACTCCTCACCAAGTTGTAGTATTCCTAGGGAGGTAATATGGGGTACCTAGGGAGGTACCCAATGGGAATGTGGTTATATATTATTAGTGGAATCCATTTAATATATGCGAATGTGGTCATTCAATGTAAGGTGGACTAGGTCCACTATATTAATAAAGACCCACTGTGGTAGATAAATGTAATAAATGTGAGAAGGCTCTTTAGAAGGTTCCTAGGAGATAGATAGAGCTATATAAATAAGTGTAAGAAATGTGATGAAACATAGTGAAAAATATTGTGAATGTATCGAGTATTTCTTGAGGAGTGTTATCCTTCCTTAAGGATTAATATATGGTGTTACCCTACCTCAAGGGTTTTGGTTATTTCTTATGTTTAGTATTTGGTGAATGGTTTGGATTATTCTTGTTGATATTGTGGGTTTATTTTGATATTTATATTTAGATCTATTCAAACACTTAACAATGGGTATTAGAGAACTTTCCTTGGCCAAAGAAGGGAAGAAGTTTTTGCTCTTTTTGCAGATTTTTTCTAGAGAAAAAAGAAAGAAACACACTTCAAGTTCATATCTGAAGCTTTATCTGTTGAATTTAGCAAAAATAATTGGATATTTGAATTCCTCTTGGAAAAATACCCAATTTCAGAAAACAAATTAGCCAAAACTGAGTTCGGGAAGTAAAGTTATGAGCATTTTAAATTCAATAGTTTTTCATGGTTTTTTTCGGAAAAAGTTGCGATTTTCTGCAGTAAGTTATTTTTAACACTAACATATGTTGAAAAATTATCCCAAGCAAGATGTCATTTACTAGAAAAGATGATGGCCCTAGTATTGAATCATTTTTAAAAGTGGAGAAGTCAATTTGGAAAATTTGGAAAGGTATAGTCCCAATACGCTTACGGGGTGATGCGACCCTTTCGTGGAGGTCACTTGACTATGACAAAATGATGGCTCTCTCTGATGAAGAATTTGAAAAAGTGTTTTTAGAAAAATGGTCTCATATGAAGTGTAAGATAAATACATCACCAAGACTTTATTTTCATGTGAAAAATCTATATTACAGGTTCATGGATGTATTCATAAAGAAAATGTAATTTTTTCTATTAACCCTAGTTGCGAACAAAATTTTATCAATGTTCAGTTGGTTAATAGATTGAAAATTCCTGCAAAGAATATCCACATCACACAACTTGAGGGTAAAAATGCTCAAATTTTTAAATATTTGAAGCTCAGAATGGATAAATATGTGTTGCATTCCGATTTTTATGCTATGGATATGGATGAAGTGGATATTATTTTGGGATATCCTTGGATAGAATTAGTAGGTATCATTAATATTAATGTGAAAAATAAGTTTTTGAAGTTGTGGTACAAGAAAAAAAATCACATTGCAGGATGTGTCTCTTAATAAGAAAGATGGGCCCACAAAGGCCAGAAAAGCAGTTCTTGTAGAGTTTGAAGTTGAATCGGAGGTAGATTCTATAGCATTAGATGAAGCACAACCATAAGAAGGACACAATCATGAAGCTAAGGAGTTCATTGAAACAAAGGCACAATGTGTTGCAGATTTGATGAAAAAAGAACAGATTCCTATAGTTTTATATCTCCATCCACATCAGTTATAGAAACAACAGTCATCAAAGCAAGGGCGTGAGTATCAACACAATTATGCACCAACAAAGAACCAGAAAGGAAACCAATCAAGAGGTGCATGGAGGACTACTATCACTGGAAGAAGACATGAGGATTGAGAAACAATCCCATGGCAACCCCGACATGATGCAGAGCAAGATTAGGGTGGAAAGGAAGTAGATGGACATTATGTTTGACTTCCTCCATTAGGATGGGTGGATGGTTGTACTTGGTACCAATTGGATACATTACTTAGTCGGTCATATTGTATGGTTTCTTCTCATGTTTCAAGGATGAAACATGTGAACCAGGATGGAATGTAGTATACCTAGGGAGGTAATATGGGGTACCTAGGGAGGTACCCAATGGGAATGTGGTTATGTATTATTAGTGTAAGCCATTTAATATATGAGAATGTTGTCATTCAATGTAAGGTGGACTAGGTCCACTATGTTAATAAAGGCCCACTGTGGTAGTTAAATGTGATAAATGTGAGAAGGCTCTCTAGAAGGTTCCTTGGAGATAGATAGAGATATATATAGAAGTATAAGAAATGTAATGAAACATAGTGAAGAATATTGTGAATGTATCAAGCATTGCTTGAGGAGTGTTATCCTTCCTTAAGGATTAATATATGGTGTTACCCTACCTCAAGGGTTTTGGTTATTTCTTGTGTTCAGTATTTGGTGAATGGTTTGGATTATTAGTGTTGATATTGTGGGTTTATTTTGATATTTATCTTCATATATATTAAGGCACTTAGCACAAATGTCTCATACCCCCTCAAATAATCTAACAACCGTTCATTCTTCTTCCCAACTAATGAGTGAGGCTCCAACAAATCACAGTGCTCTAACGATATTGTTATATTCCTATGAGTTTCTTTAGATACTTGCCAAAATTCTACCACGAGTTCTAGATTTATCTTCATCTTGCTTAACCCCATGAGTGAAAACCTTGCTACCTAGATTGTTGGATCAACAATGAACCAAACCTATACCTCAAACTGTAATCAACCTGTACCATAAATAAGTGCATCAACCATGCACCAACATGTACCAAACAACGTGTAATCAACCTGTACCATAAACAAGTGCATCAACCATGCACCAACCTATACCAAACAATCTGTAATCAAACTGTACCATAAAAAAGTGCAACCAACCATGTACCAAGTATGTACCAATCATGTGTCAAGTAATCATCAACTATTACTTATCAATATGTACCAACATCATCAACTATACACCTCATGCATGTGCCAACTCATCAACTACTTGTCTCAACCATGTACCCAAATTGTACCTAAACCAAAATCCCTCATCCATTTAATCATCGAAATATAACTTGTAACTCTGTAATAGACCTGGTGTATATCATCACATACCTACAAACCTTCCTTAACTTTAACAACAAGAGACTAGCATTTTCATCAAACGTTTCTTTAGTCTCACGAGACTAGTTTTGGATTAGTCAACAACCCTAACTTGAAATAATCATAACTTTGTACCTGTAATAAATATAGATCTGAAACTGATACAAATTTTATTCAATGTGTTTTATGAAATTCCTCTAGGTTTCACTACTTGGAACCTCTCAGAAAAGGAGTTATGGAAAAAATGGAACACCTTGTTGAATTCTGTCTTATTCTAGAGAGAGACCTTGTAGAGCGTGCCCTACACAAAATGTTTGTTGAATTGATCTAAAAATACTACACAAAATACTAAAAAATTTAATCTAAACAACACTTTTTGTCTTACTGAAATTGGATCTGTTATGAAGAATTTATGATGTTTTTACCCGAAACACCTGTTTTTTACTAGTTTTAGAACTAGCCAAAAATCCTATTTTCCACAAAGTGTAACTCCAAAAATAAAATGACCCACAAGAGGAATTGTTTACCACAGATACTTGGATATGTTTCCTCAATGGAATAGAAATTTCACAGTCTGAATCATTCTAGAAAAAACGTTATTGCGAAAATGGTGAGATGACCTGAATAAAAAATACCTTAGAAAGCATCATAAAAAACATTTATCATTCCTTGAATTCCGACCTTCTTTTCTTCACTTTCATAAAAAAAATGGCTTAGATATCCTTTGGCTACCTCGAAAACCTATAGGTATTCAATATGATCAAGTGTGTCTTAAATGAGAGAGCCTTGCCTCTTATTTATACTCTCCAAGTAGCTTCCTTAAAAACATCTTCTATGTCACTTTGCCCACTTTTCTTATTTTAGGGTTAACCCACTTCTAATTTCTCCATTAAATTTATT
>JZKD02S1050078.1:267688-277783 GCA_000966675.3 Picea glauca | reverse complement strand
ATTTATTTTGTATTCACTTTGAATTATAGTACACTCATCACTTCACTTTATTATTTACCTTTTAAAATCTCTTAAACCACTTTGACTACTTTGACCTTTTTGGGCTTCTAGATGACATATGAGGGTCCTCCAACTTCATAAGACCACAACTCTCAAACCGTGAGGAGTTATGTGACATTCCACATACCAAAAAAAATGGAATGAAATGTACTATCCATATAGAATAGTATTACCTGAAAATATATCAAAACTCATACCGTTATCCATCAAACAAACTTGGGTCCATTACCCAAACCTGGGTTCTCCAACTTCCCATGGCCATAACTCTCTAACCGTGAGGGGTTATGTGACGTTCCACATACCACCAAAAATGGCATGAAAAGAACTATCCATATAGTATAGTTTCACTTGGAAAATTTATTGGCGTTCATATCATTATTCCACAAATAAGCATGGGTTCTCTAACCATACTTCTAGGATAACTCAATCTGCAAAGCGTCTTCCTGTGAGGGATTTCACCATAAGGGGACCACTTTGGATTTCATCCATTTCTACTTATTATCAACCATGAAAATACAATAAAGAGACATCTTTACATCAAACAATCTTGGGTTCATTACCCAACTTTTGTGCTATGGGGCTTTCTTCAAGGGTTGACATCAATGACAACCAACCTTAATCAACAATCTCCCCCTTTGGCATTGATGGAAACACTCTGATGCAATACTGAAATCATATCACTCATGCTCCCCCTAGAACCATGCTTGTGTCCTCTGCCTCTGTCCTCTGCATCTGATAAATCTCTCCCCCTTTGTCATCAATGGCAAAGGTATCCTTCATTCCAGGATTGCTCCCCTTGACTGAATTGTCCTCTTATGGTGCTTCCTCGTGTAAATCTAAGACATATAAGATAAGCATTCAAAAGCATTCATTTTGGAGTAGAAATAAATTCAAGTCTCTGGCGAAGATACTCAAAGGATTCCCATGGAAGTGGTTTTGTAAAGATGTCTTCCACTTGTTCTTTTGTGCCCACATACTCAACTCTAATGTTCTTTTCTGCAACCTGTTATTGTAAAAAGTGATACTGGATTGGAATGTGTTTCATCTTGGAGTGCATCACCAGATTCTTTGAAATACTGATGGCGCTTGTATTATCACAATAGATTGGAATGGGCTCTTTATACTCAACCTGTATATATGTCAGAGTTTGTTTCATCCAAAGAACCTATGTACAACATGAAGTTGTTGCAATATACTCTGCCTCGACTGTAGATAAAGATATTGATGATTGTTTCTTGTTTATCCATGATACCAAACACTCACCCAAGTAGAATTTTGATACATTGGTGCTTCATCAATCATCAATACAACCTGCCCAATCTGCATCTGTGTAGGAAATAAGTGATAGATCCTTTCCTTTTGGATACCATAATCCAAACTCTTATGTTGCTTTGAGATATCTGAAAATCCTCTTCACTGCTAATACATGTGATTCCTTTCGTGCTGCTTGAAATCGTGCCACCTTTCCAACTGTCTGCATTGCATATGTTCTAGATGCTATCACATATATTAAGATGCCAATAATTGACCTGTATTGCCTCTGATCTGTAGAGTTCGAATCATCATCTTTGCTTAACTTGCAACTGGTTTGCATAGGAGTGGTAACTGGTTTGTAATCTTCCATTTTGAACCTCTTTATCATTTCTCTGATATACTTAGTTTGAGAAATAAAAATTCCTTGGTTTCTTTGACATATATGAAGACCCCAAAAACAAGGATAGTCCTCCAAGTACTGACATTTCAAATTCATTCTGCATATCCTTTGCAAATTTCTGGCTTAACCTATCATTAGTACTTCCAAAACAATATCATCAACACAAATTTCAATTAATAAAATATTACCTTGAGTTACCTTGATGTAGAGGTTGTTGTCTGCGCTTCCTTTCCATAGTTCGTAGGGAGTTTTGTCATTGTTGTTTATGAGCATTACTTTGTTTTGAATGTGAACTAATGTATGCATTTTATGTGTCCAAAAAATATCTGTCAATTTGGAATCCATTAGCATTGTTCGAGCCATTTCCTATGTAATTATCATCCATTATGATAATGTTCCTTTTTCTTTGAACCACTCTTTGAACCAATCTATGAATCCTTGCTCTCGCCACTATCATATATATGTCCAAACCTACTAAGTATTCATACGAATCCATCTCTGTCGATACTGTCCAAGAATCTACTTGCGAAACTGTCCATAATGCTGACCCATTTATCACTATACTATCATGAAGTCTTGATTAATCTATCAAATTGTACTTTTGCTAATTGATTTTTCTGAATCTATTTCTCAAACTCTGCAAGCTACTCGAAGGATGGTTCTTTGGTCTGTCACAACTATCGCATAGACTCCCCCTGTCTAATGATCATATTACTTGGGAGTCTCTAAGCCGGATGGCTCAGAACAATTCCTTCTATGATGTGTATTCATCATCATCTTCATTGGTAGATTCATTATCTTTCTGAGCTATGAATTCTTTCTTTCCGCCTGTGGATTCATCTTTCACTACAATGTCTAAAAGTACAATCTCTTGAACATGTTCCTTATTTACATGTCCTTCCTTTCTTTCAGTTATTTTCCAAACCTTTATGTATCTGACATCTTTCCTTTTCTCTATAGAATTTTCTTCATCTTGTTTTATTGCCAATTTTGCGATCTCTAGTACATGGTCTTTGTTCACTTGTTCTTTCTATTTTCTTATCCATACTTTCTTATATCTGATATCAATATTCTCTTTTATGGAAGTATCTATCATGCTTCTACAATCACTGGCTATGTGTCCATAGTTATGACATTTGTAACACTCAATGTTACGTGCGACCACATAGGCACTTCTTACTTGAACATTTCTTTTATAATCCTTGTAATCTACAACCTTATGTCCAAAGTTAGTACAATAAAAACAATTACCATAAAATAAATTTGCATACCTAGGAGTGAATGATATTCTTTGTGGCATAGTCCTTCTAAATTTTTGCCTTGACTGATCATGATCATGATTGAAGCTTCTTTGTGGCTTGAACATGGATGGTATTCTTGAAGATGTATCTTCAAGATTTTTGTTAGATTCTGGTTGACCATGATTCCTTCCTTTGAGTACTTCTGCATAACTCTTTCTATTTTCTTCATTCTTCTTTTTTAGTAACCTAGAGTGATTCTCTTCATTCTCTATAACTGATGTGGATCTTTGTGTCTCTTCAACGTTCTTGTTGAGCTTGACGATTTTACTTCTGAATGTGACAACTTCTTCAATATTCTCAATCTCTTCTTCTTTCTTCATTATCTGAGACTTTATGAATTCTTCTATTCTTTTTGCTTCTTCAAGATGAATTTTTAATGTGATTATTTCTTCTTCAAGTCCTTTCTCTTCCTTACCAAAATCTGCCTCAAGTTGGTTTAGATCATTAGTTCTTTCCTTAAGATGATATGTCAATATCGTCTCTCTCATTTTTGCTTCTTCCTTCTGTGTTGCTATGTTGGTTTCCAAACATTGTTTTTCATATTCAATATTTTCTTCGATCTTTCAGGCTTATTCTAGCCGAGTTCTTAAGTTCTCGATGACCTGTTGGACTTCTTAAAAAATGTGAACACTTTCCTTTTGTTTCATCAATTCTTTCTTGAGTGATTTGTTTTCTTCTCTTAGTTCATCTAAAGAACTAATCAATTCTTCTTTATAATTTCCTTCCTTTTCAATTAGTTTTTCTGTCTCATTTCCTTCATGGAATTATATTTCAAGAAGTCCATGTTTTTCACAGTTAAAACAAGACAACATACCTCTGGTGATTATGTACTCTTCATCTTCTGAATCTTCTTAACATGGTGAACATAATTCTTCTTGATTTGTATCTGCATCTTCTTTGACATTTTCTTAATCTATGATGGGTGAAGAATATATGTCATGTAACTTATCCCAAAGTTCTTTTGCTGATGAACATTTACCAACCTTTTCTCTTACCAAATTAGGTAATCCTTCCTAGATGAAATCCATTGCTATTTTGTTATTCTTCCTTAATTCCTTCTTGGCTGCAATCTTTTCCTTTTTTGAACTATCATATCCTATAACAACTGATAGCCAAATATAATGTGCTTGTGCTTGTAAAAATACTTTCTTCCTTATGCTCCACATCTAATACTTAAAACCATTCTAACCATTAAACATTGGTACACCATTCTTAGAATAATCCATGATCTCCTTCTAGTGGTTAAATTGTTTCCTAAAGGAACCTGCTCTGATTCCAATTGTTGGATTACTGAGAGAGGGGGTGAATCAATAATAGAGAAATTTAATCCTTTTAACCATATAATCCAAGTGTTATATCAATGTATCATTATCATCCAATATTTGCAGAGTAAATAAGCAATGAAAAAATGAACAATCATACACATACACAATACACCTTTGTTTTACGTGGAAACCCAAAGCGAGAGAAACCCACATAATGTTTTATCTTATATGTATTGAAGAATTACATTCATTGGAAACACCAAATTCCTTTTTTTTTCCAGCTGCAACTGGAAGGAGGCTCCAACCCCCTAGTTTCTCAGGATAGAACCTGAGGGAAGCTCCAACTCCCAAATTCTGTGGCTACAATCAGAAGGAGGCTACAACCCCTATGTTCTCCGACTACAACCGAAGGTGGCTACAACCACCTATCATTTCCCCGTCCAACCACCCTGACGTATAAGTAGAATGATGGAACCACTGTCACACTATAACTGTGAGATATACTGCTATAAACCTGTACCAATCAACCTACACCAAATAACGTGTACCAATAACTTGAACCATGCATCAACCATGCATCAACTTGTACCTCAAACTGTAATCAACATGTACCAAATAACCTATACCAATAACCTAAACCATGCATTAACCATGCATCAACCTGTACCTCAAACTGTAATCAACCTGTACCATAAACAAGTGTATCAACCATGCACCAACCTGTACCAAACAACCTGTAATCAACCTGTACCATAAACAAGTGCATCAACCATGCACCAACCTGTAACATGAAAAAGTGCATCAACCATGCACCAAACCTATACCTCAAACTGTAATCAACCTGTACCATAAACAAATTCATCAACCATGCACCAACCTGTACCAAACAACCTGTACCATAAATAAGTGCATCAACCATGCACCAACCTGTACCAAACAATCTGTAATCAACCTGTACCATAAAATAGTGCAACCAACCATGTACCAAGTATGTACCAATCATATGTCAAGTACTCATCAACTACAAATCATCAGTATGTACCAACATCATCAACTATATACCTTATGTATGTTCCAACTCATCAACTACTTGTCTCAACCATGTACCCAACTTGTACCTCAACCAAAATCCCTCATCCATTTTATCATCCAAATATGATTTTTAACTCTATAATAGACCTGGTTTATATGATCACATACCTGCGTTCATCTCATTATTCCACAAATAAGCATGGGTTCTCTAACCATACTTCTAGGATAACTCAATCCTCAAAGCTTCTTCCTGTGAGGGATTTCACCATAAGGGGACCGCTTTGGAGTTCATCCATTTCTACTTACAATTCATCTTTACATCAAACAATCTTGGGTCCATTACCCAACCTTTGTGCTACGGGGCTTTCTTCAAGGGTTGACATCAATGCAAACCAACCTTAATCAAAAATCTCCCCCTTTGGCATTGATGGAAACACTCTGATGCAATACTGAAATCATATCACTCATGCTCCCCCTAGAACGATGCATGTGTCCTCTGCCTCTGTCCTCTGCATCTGATAAATCTCCCCCCCTTTTTCATCAATGGCAAAGGTATCTTTCCATTCGGGGTTTCTCCCCCCGACTGAACTGTCCTCTTATGGTGCTTCTTCGTGTAAATCTAAGAAATATAAGATAAGCATTCAAAATCATTCATTTTGGAGTAGAAATAACTCTGAGACTCTGGCGAAGATACTCAAAGGATTCCTGTGGACGTGGTTTTGTAAAGATGTCTGCCACTTGTTGTTTTGTGCCCACATACTCAACTCTAATGTTCTTTTCTGCAACCTGTTCCCGTAAAAAGTGATACTTGATTGGAATGTGTTTCGTCTTGCAGTGCATCACCAAATTATTTGAGATACTGATGGCACTTGTATTATCACAATATATTGGAATGGGCTCTTTATACTCAACCTTATATCTGTCAGAGTTTGTTTCATCCAAAGAACCTGTGTAGAACATGATGTTGTTGCAATATACTCTACCTCGGCTGTAGATAAATATATTGATGATTGTTTCTTGCTTAGCCATGATACCAAACACTTGCTCAAGTAGAATGTTTATCCACTGGTGCTTCGTCGGTCATCAATACAACATGCCCAATCTGCATCTGTGTAGGCAATAAGTGATAGATCCTTTCCTTTTGGATACCATAATCCAAACTCTTATGTTCCTTTGAGATATCTAAAAATCCTATTCACTACTAATACATGTGATTCCTTTGATGTTGCTTGAAATCATGCCACCTGTCCAACTGCCTGCATTACATCTAGTCTGGATGTTGTCACATATAGTAGGCTGCCAATCATTAATCTATATTGCCTCTGATCTATAGACTTTGAATCATCATCTTTTCTTAACTTGCAACTGGTTTGCATAGGAGTGGTAACTGGTTTGCAATCTTCCATTCTGAATCTCTTTATCATTTCTCTGATATACTTAGTTTGAGAAATAAAAATTCCTTGGTTTCTTTGACATATATGAAGACCCAAAAAACAAGGATAGTCCTCCAAGTAATAACATTTCAAATTCATTCTGCATATCCTTTGAAAATTTCTGGCTTAACCTGTCATTAGTACTTCCAAAACAATATCATCAACACAAATTTCAATTAATAAAATATTACCTTGAGTTACCTTGATGTAGAGGTTGTGTCTGCACTTCCTTCCCATAGTTCATAGGGAGTTTTGTCATTGTTGTTTATGAGCATTACTTTATTTTGAATGTGAATTGATGTATGCATTGTATGTGTCCAAAAAATATCTTTCAATTTGGAATCCATTAGCATTGTTCGAGCCATTTCCTGTGTAACTATCATCCATTATGATAATGTTCCTTTTTATTTGAACCACTCTATGAACCACTCTATGAATCCATGCTCTCTTCACTATCATATATATGTCCAAACCTACTAAGTATTCTTACAAATCCATCTCTGTCCATACTGTCCAAGACTCTACTTGCGCAACTGTCCATAATGCTGACCCATTTATCACTATACTATCATGAAGTCTTGATTAATCTATCAAACTATATTTCCGCTATCTGATTGCTCTGAATCTGTCTTCTCAAACTCTGCAAGTTGCTCGAAGGATGGTTCTTTGGTATTTCACATCTATCACATAGACACCCCCTATCTAATATTCATATTACTTGGGAGTCTCTAAGCTAGATGGCTCAGAACAATTCTTGCTCTAATGTGTATTCGTCATCATCTTCATTGGTAGATTCACCATCATCTTCATTGGTAGATTCATTATCTCTCTGAGTTGTGACTTTTTTCTTTCTGTCTATGGATTAGTCTTTCACTACAATGCCTGAAAGTACAATCTCTTGAACATGTTCCTTATTTACCTGTCCTTCCTTTCTTTCAGTTATTTTCCAAACCTTTCTGTATCTGACATCTTTCCTTTTCTCTGTAGAATTTTCTTCATCTCGTTTTATTGCCAATCTTGTGATCTCTGGTACCTGGTCTTTGTTCACCTGTTCTTCCTTTTTTCTTATCCATACTTTCTTATATATGATATCAGTATTATCTTTTATGGAAGTATCTATCATGCTTCTAAAATCAATGGTTATGTGTCCATAGTTATGACATTTGTAACACTCAATGTTACATGCGACCACATAGGCACTTCTTGCTTGAACAATTCTTTTATTATCCCTGT
Organism: Picea glauca; assembly: GCA_000966675.3. NCBI lineage: Eukaryota > Viridiplantae > Streptophyta > Pinopsida > Pinales > Pinaceae > Picea > Picea glauca. The sequence continues at coordinate 269,805 of JZKD02S1050078.1, read as the reverse complement.
AATCTGCAACCTTATGTCCAAAGTTAGTACAATGAAAACAATTACCATAAAATGAATTTGCATATCTGGGAGTGAATGATCTTCTTTGTGGCGTAGTCCTTCTAAATATTTTCCTTGACTGATCATGATCATGATTGAAGCTTCTTTGTGTCTTGAACATGGATGGTATTTTTGAAGATGTATCTTCAATACTTTTCTTAGATTTTGGTTGACCATGATTCCTTCCTTTGAGTACTTCTGCATAACTCTTTCTATTTTCTTCATTCTTCTTTTCTAGCAACCTAGAGTGTTTCTCTTAATTATCTATAACTGATGTGGATCTTTCTGTCTCTTCAACGTTCTTTTTGAGCTTGACGATTTCACTTCTCAATGTGACAACTTCTTCTTCAAGATTCTCAACCTCTTCTTCTTTCTTCATTATCTGAGACTTCATGACTTCTTCTATTCTTTTCGCTTCTTCAAGATGAATTTTTAATGCGATTATTTCTTCTTCAAGTGCTTTCTCTTCTTGACCAAACTTTGCCTCAAGGTTGTTTAGATCGTTAGTTCTTTCCTTAAGATGATCTGTCAATATCTTGTCTTTCATTTTTGCTTCTTCCTTATGTGATGATATGTTGGTTTACAAACACTTCTTTTCATATTCAAGATTTTCTTCGATCTTTCTGGCTTCTTCTAGCTGAGTTCTTAAGTTCTCGATGACCTGTTGGGCTTCTTAAAAAATGTGAACACTTTCCTTTTGTTTCATCAATTCTTTCTTGAGTGATTTGTTTTCTTCTCTTAGTTCATCTAAATAACTAATCAATTCTTCTTTATAATTGCCTTCCTTTTCAATTAGTTTTTCTGTCTCATTTCCTTTATGGCACTGTATTTCAAGATGTCCACATTTTTCACAGTTAAAACAAAAAAACATACCTCTAGTGATTATGTACTTTTCATCTTCTGAATCTGCTTGACATGGTGAACATAATTCTTCTTGATTTGTATCTGCATCTTCTTTGACATTTTCTGAATATGTGATGGGTGAAGAATATATGTCATGTAACTTATCCTAAAGTTCTTTTGTTGATGAACATTTACCAACCTTTTCTCTTACTAGATTAGGTAATCCTTGCCAGATGCATTGCTATTTTTTTTTTCTTCCTCAATTCCTTCTTGGCTGCAATCTTTGCCATTTTTGAACTATCATATCATATAACAAATGATAGCCAAATATAATTTCCTTTTGCATGTAAAATTACTTTCGTCCTTATGCTCCACATCTCATACTTAAAACCATTCTAACCATTAAACATTAGTACTCCATTCTCAGAATAATCCATGATCTCCTTCTAGTGGTTAAACTGTTTCATGAAGGAACCTTCTTTGATACCAATTGTTGGATTACTGAGAGGGGAGGTGAATCAGTAATAGAGCAATTTAATCCTTTTTAACCATATAATCCAAGTGTTATGTCAATGTATCATTATCATCCAATAACTGTAGAGTAAATAAGCAATGAACAAATCAACAATCATACACATACATAGTACACCAGTGTTTTACGTGGAAACCCAAAGCAAGAGAAACGCATAGAATGCTTTATCTTATATGTCTTGAAGAATTACATTCATTGAAAGCACCAACTTCCTTTTTTTCCCAGCTGCAACTGGAAGGAGGCTCCAACCCCCTAGTTTCTCAAGCTACAACCTGAGGGAAGATCCAACTTCCCAATTCTCTAGCTACAACCAGAAGGAGTCTACATCTTCATATGTTCTCTGGCTACAACCACCTATCCTTTCCCCATCCAACCACTCTGACGTATAAGTAGAATGATGGAACCACTGTCACACTATTACTGTGAGATATATTGTTGTAAACCTGTACCAATCAACTTGCACCAAATAACCTGTACCAATAACTTGAACCATGCATCAACCATGCATCAACCTGTAACTCAAACTATAATCAACCTGTACCAATAACCTAAACCATGCATCAACCATGCATCAACCTGTACCTCAAACTGTAATCAACCTGTACCATAAAAAAGTGCATCAACCATGCACCAACCTGTACCAAACAACCTGTAATCAACCTGTACCATAAACAAGTGCATCAACCATGCACCAACTTGTACC
>JZKD02S1050078.1:217544-245872 GCA_000966675.3 Picea glauca | reverse complement strand
AGAGAGAGAGAGAGAGAGAGAGAGAGAGAGAGAGAGATAAAAATGCTCTCAAAAGACCAGTGCATTTTGATCGCTAACAGGTAGAGGTGAGAAAATTGAAATTAGCATTGGTCCTTGGATAGGTAGTAAAGGTCCGCATAGATTACCTCCTTAGTTGATTCATGATATTAGAAGTAAAGGATTTTACATGATGAAACAAATTGTAAATTGACTCACCTAGGAGGAGCTGGGATTGAGAGAAGAATTTGATGAAGACTGAAAGTCCTATATATAGGTTTTAAAAGAAAACAATGTCAAAATTTGTGAAGATGATGATGAATTAATTTGGTCACTTAATCCCACTATAGAATATGTGCCTAATTCTTGCTATAGATCACTCACTGAGGAAGGTCTAGAGGGACAATAGGCTTTGTGGTGGACAATTGTTTGGAAATTAAAGTGTCCCTCAAAAAATAAAATCTTCTTGTGGCTGATTTTAAATAGTGAGGCTCCTACATGGAAGGTTCTTCAAAAAAAAAAACTTCAATGGCCCAGGTTAGTGTAGTTTATACAAACACAAATATTAAACCATTGAACATATAATTATGACCTATCCCTTTACTAAACAGGTTTGGAAAGAAGTGGAAAGCATGATAGGAATGAAAAAGGTATGGGAAGGAGGAGGTATAGAACAATCCTTCAGATCTTGGTACTTCAAAAAGGACACCAAGAAGATGAAAGACTTTCCCCTCAACATAGCTTGGGGAGTGTGGCTAGCTAGGAATCTGAGCTTATTTTAAGGAAATGATACCCTCCCTCTCAAATGTGTGATTCAATCTCTCAATATCTTAAATTCTTACCCACAAGAGGAGGAAGAACAATCTAAACTTGAAATTAGAGCTCTTCCCTGGGCATACTTTGATGGAGCTTCGCAAGGAAATCCTCCCAAAGGAGGTGTGAGAGAAATTTTATATCTCTCCTCCACTTGCCATATATAATTCAAAGTGGTTAATGTCCAGAAAAATAATATCTTTTGTGAACTAATGACACTTAAATTACTTCTTCAACTAGCCCAAGAACATGGGGTCCAACAAATTCAAATTTTTGGTGACTCGCTCTTGGTCATCAAATGGATTAGAAAATAATCTCAAATCAGAAATTTCACATTACAACCCCTTTATGATGATATATAGTTGCATTTATCATCTTTCACACATATCTTTGTGTCTCACATCTATAGGGACGTGAACACCATATTGGATGGTCTTTCAAAAGATGGTCTGGGATTGGAACGAGGGACCTAGATCACTTCCATACTATAGGATGGCCACTCCATAGACATAATAAATGCACCTTGGATATAATGAAACACTTGTATTTATTTTGAATGAGGATTCATGACAACTTTACCATTTTAAGGATGTAACTATTTATGTAACTTTTTGAGAAAAAAATAGTATGGTGATATATGTAATTATTTATGCAACTTTTTGGGAAAAGAAACAACTTGTTATTATATATGCACTCATAAACAAATATTTTTTCCCTAAATAACTATTAAACGCTTTTTTGAATGCTAGGAGGCATATGAAAATGTAATTTACTTTACTTTAAATAAAATTACAATTTTTTTCTTTGGAAAAAAAATATTTCTACAATATAACAAAATTATTTTCTTTTCATAAAACTTTTTGAATAGAACTTTATTTTTATAATTCTCTTTAATATTCCACTTTTATTAGTCCCTGCTGAAGGCGCATAGGGACTATAACGATCGATAATTCGTTGACTTCATATTAATATGTCCTTTGACTATAAATTTTTGCATCATCTGTATTGTTCGTACTATAGAAGAAAAAACATTATATATATATATATATATATATATATATGTCATCATCTCATTGGAGAATATATTCTAGGTATTATTACCAGCTTCTCTGTTCCCAATGTTGTAAATGTGTATATATCCAAAGTTTTGAGCTTGGCAGCTCCTTTTTAATTTTTATTACATTTTTACTGAAATGTTTACATACCGAAAGTTCTGAGCATGGACATTGTTTTTTTTATTATTAGTCCATGTCAAATGCATAGAGGGACTATAGCGATCACATATTAATATGTCCTTTTATTATTATTATTATTATTATTAGTCCTTTGTATTTGTATTGGAATGTTTACATACCGAATGTTTAGATCATTGACACTTTTTTTGAGGTGCTTGAATAGGCCCGACAACTTAAATGTTTACATAACGCGAGGTCCTGAAACAGGCCTGACAACTTAAATGTTTTCATACTGCGAGACCCTTAGACAACCTAACAGCCTTAAATGTTTACCTAAATAGGCTTCTCATAGTACATTTTTCCTCAAACTTTTCCATACAATGTTGCCATGAATTTGGATAATATTGTTGTCCACCGTCAGTTGAATAGGCATTGTATGTTTCATACTTATTCTATGATTGGAATCCAATTTGGTCATCGTTGAAGCTACATACATTGTTTACTGGTTTGTTGGGTTCTTCTTGTTCATTGGTTCGTTAGTTTCTTGTTGTTGTTGTTTGGTTCAAATTTGCAAGGTTGGGGACCTGTGCTTACGAGGTCCAGGAGTTGCACCCACAATTCGACTTGTGCTTCTGTTGTTCATCGTTTCAGAGAAAGTTTTGATTCCATAATTTCATTTTATATTCATTCTTTGTTGTTCATTGTTTGTAGTTTGCAAGTAAGAATGTTTTCTTATTTCTACTGGCATGCTCATCATATGTTTCTGGTACCTTCCGTGCTTCGACTGTAGTTTGGTAATCGTTGGAGATACATATGTTGTTTACTAGTTCGATGGTTGTTGCTTGTTTGTTGGTTTGTTGGTTCTTTGGTTGCTACTTGTTGTTGTTTGGATCAAGTTTACGAGTTTGGGGCCCTGGGGTTGTAGTTGGGCATGTTCGTGCTTGCTCACTGGTTTGTTGCTTGTTGTTTTCTTTTTTTTACTTCGGCTTTGCAGGGTTGGGGTTCTGTGCCAATGGTTGGAGCTGTTTTTTTTTTTTTTTTTTGGTGCTTTGCAGTGTTCAAGTCCTACACCCGCGAATGGACCTATGGTTCTGTTGTTTGCCGTGTCTGGCGAAGTCGAGATATGGTGCATGTTTCGTGCCCGCCTGTCCCACTGTTAAATTTTGCTAATACTTTGGTGTTGACATGATACAAAATAGTGGCATAAGAAATGATTGGACAACTACATGTGCAATTACAATATCCGCTATCTTTTTTGTTAATATAAAACATGTGCAAGACGCACTTATTAACCTTATATGGTGAAATGTTCCCATATCACAATACAACCTCTTTATCCTCTACATAGACTGATGTGACCATGATACAAATTGTATTGTACTTGAAATATGATATGTACACCAAAGATACTGCAAAATTGTATTTCCATGTCTGGATGCATATCTGGATACTTTGTAGAAAACCAAAATCATTTTTGCGATGGCCATGCAATATCTTACTATTTTGTCGCTTGTAATATATTTTGGGCAGGAAAAAACTTTATATATTTACAACCATGGATGGAGAAAATCAAAGGTTTAGTTTCTAACTATGTTTTATTCTATTAGTTGATTCTCATTTAGTGTATGTATATATTACTTGTTCTCCACTGCATACTAGCTTCCATTCATGTTCATTGTATTTTGTGTGTTCCCACATTCAAACAAAAATAATAGTTGGAGAAAACGAAGGAGTCTTAATTGCATCCGTGGATGAGGAGATAAAAAGGTACATGCTTGTAATGCTATTTCATATTCTGTTGTTTTGTATTCCATTTATTTTTGGTATATGTGTTCACCTAGTTTATTGTATGTAGATATTGTGTACCTTCCTACATAATAACTTATCTTCACGTCCTTTGTATTTCCTATGCCGCTACATTGAAAAAATCGAACTCTGTTTATTTATTTTTACATGTCTTGCTACATACTAACTTCCTTCATGTCCATTGTATTTTTCTTGCATAATTGCTACATTTAAACAAACAAAGTGGTTGGAGAGGATGATGGAATATTTGGTGGGAATGTACAAGAGGAGTTACATAGGTGCATACATGTACTCTTATTTCATCTTCCAGTTTTTATTATTTCATTTATTGTCTGTGTATTTGTTCTACTTGTTCTATTGCTTTGCACCTTTTTTTACTATATGTATATACTATGTATCTTTCTACATAGTTACTTATTCTCATGTGAATTGTACTCTGTTTGCTGCTACATTGAAATAAATAGAACTGTATTTATTTCTTTTACATGTCTTTCTGCATACTAACTTGCTTTCATGTCCACTATATGTTCAACATTTTTACATTGAAAGAAAAATATTGGTTGGACAGGAAGATGGATTCTTATATGCCACATCATAGGGGTCTGTGGTACAATCTTTGAAAAGGTATACCAACTATGCTAGTAAATCAAACATACAAAACAGGTGGGGGCATATAATATTGGACTAGAAAACGATGATTTGGAAACAATGCGCCTTTGTTGAGACTTCTCACTTCCAAACATTTCGCTCCCCATTTCTAATTTTTCCGTTTTCTATTATCCCATTTTTCCCCCTCTTCTATACTTAACTTTTCTCTTCTACTTTTTCTTTCTGGTTGCTTTGCTTAGTCGTCTTTCTGAAAATTCCTAGGTGCGCAATTTTTCTAACTCATGGGTTCACATTTATGGTCATGCTTCTACCTTATTCCATACTTACCCACTTTGTCGATTGCAGGTTCCCATACTAGTGCATTCAAGATTGCACCTCTAGCTTCAGAGGTTCCACGATATACAGATTGGACGTTGTACCCCCCATCGCGCCCTATTTATTGTTACACATTTTTTCAGTCAAAAAATATGAGGCATACAATTTGACCGTTGGGTCCTCATGTTTCCTGAGTATCCCTTGAAACCCTATTTCGTATTCCATCTCCTTCGACCCTATATGTGACATTAAGAACAATTATGGACAATATACAATGCATATGCTTGTTTAGTCCTTCTGATGTTCATCTACACATGCTTTCATCAGAAAAAGTTGGACTAGTAACATGGCCATGAGTAGCCAATCATCGCAGACATCAACAGACCGACAAGGCCAAAGGTAAATATGCATACATTTTGTTCCTCATGTGTTTACCAAAAAAAATCCTTAGCTATTTATTCATCCATGCCATGGTGAATATGTTGATGTCATCTACAGCACATACTTTGCAGTTCATAAGAAATATCAACAAGCTCAAGCGAGACGCCAAACATAGCGCAAATTTCATAGACTAAGAGGTATGGTTACAAAACTCTGGCTCCATAGTTCATCCAAGTTGTGCGTGTACTTGTACATTTATGCTAGGAAGAAAGAAAACAAAAAAATACTGCACACTACCATTCACATTATTTTTCCTATTCAAAAAATATCACCAGGTCTAAACTTGTAACACCCAAAGTACTATCAATAGAGGGCTTGAACAACCGTCGAACTTGACAAGTGTTCGTTGGGGCCATAATGGTCGTCTATAACACCTACTTGGACAAGGAAAACAAAACTAGATCCATTATGCGTGCTGACATGACATACAAGGAGGCCTTGATGACAGTCACACTGACTATTCCCACACAACTTGTCCAGAAACATGCAGAAAAGATATTTCCAGGTAATGGGATATCCATTACAAATTTTAATGTATTTCCCAAAAAAGTATATTACCATGGTGATTGTGATCGGATTATATCGCTCAACAAAACAATTATTGTGGAAAAAATTCTCACTATTTGTTCAGAATATCGTTTCATCCCAGACACAACTATCAACCAACTTTCACAGAGCAACAACATTTACCTAATCATAACCATTGGTGCAACTGTCACACTCGTGAGAAAAAATGGCTCGCAACACATTCTCCATATAAAAGATGGAGATTCATACAACGATAAGGCAATGGTACCATTCTCCATATCAAGTTTTTTCCTTTACTTTCACATGTCCATGTATCTCAGTTATGTTACACAAATATTGTGATGTTCCATGTTGCAGCTGCAATTGTTCGACACCTATTCAAAATTTTTTTCCTCAATGGAACAACAATTGCATAAAGGGAAATTTCCACTTATGCTCTTCAAAAATATAACAAAGAAAAGAGATGTTAAAGAAAGGATCTTTCACAGAACCCAAGCAACATTTGTAACATAATTGTGAATAGACATAGTATAGGATCTCAAGAAACTAACTAGATCTACAAATGTTGTGCATATACATCTACAATTTCATCCTCACTTTTCTCATACAAATTGCCTTCACCAATTTTCTACGGGTTTTTTTTCGTAGTTGTATATTATATTGTTCAATATATTAACTACTATTCTCACGTTCCCAAGTTGAGGGTGTTTTGGCTGCAGTGAATGCGTACTTGACCCCCTTCGAGCATGTGCCAAATGAAATTCTCCTGCTTTTGTTTCTTATTTCATAAGTGATGATACAATTGATTATCTGTGATGCAGTAAAAAATGTCCTTACATATATATACATTGTCTCAATGTTTCCATCCGAACCGTGGGCAACACAACTGTACATTGTAAAGTTAGACAACCTCTGTTACAAGATGTTCTTCCCAAGTTAGCATAATTGTCATATGAAGCATACCTACATAAAAAGGCAAACAATGTATACATACTGCGCGACTTTCGGATACATAGAAAATTTACCTTAAATGAGGACAATGCAATATTGCATATCGGTTGAAAAAAAATAAAAAATAAATTCATATCAAGCTTTGGCAGGAAACGAAAAAATCTCATGTGTGTCTCTAATTTTTCTTCAAAACCCAGATGAATGTTTGTTGGACTCGAGTTCTTCAGAGTTTACATCTATAGTTGTAAAATTTTCTTTCCAGAGATTTTGTCTCTTCTTGTGCACTTGAAACAACAAGGAGAATCTAACTACAAATGCAATCGATGTTGTTATTTTGATGTTTTTTTCCATCTCCTAGTAAGAATTTTGCATATTTGTTGGGGTGTGCAAATGAAAAAAAAATGGTTGCTGGCTATGGCTTTGTTGGAGGAGTCTGCACCTTTTTTGGGTGCCCAAATTGGAAAAATGTTTTCCAACTATATAGCCATTACAGGATTTCTGGATTTTTTTGGAGTACCCAAATAAATAAAAAATTGTTCTCCGATCATACATTTATGGTATGGTATCTGAATTTTATCAATGCCCTAATTGAAAAAAAAGGAATTAGCATGTCTTGAAACATGAGCTTGAGATATTCAGAACTCACTATAGAGATTGGGGAGTTCGGGCATTGGAATTCATACAGGCAGGTGTAGTTATTGGTGATGTACAAGCGCATAAGATTGTTCAGTACAAAAATGGGAAGCATGAGGAAAAGCCCCATACAAAGTATCCAACTGTAAATAAATCAGGCCCATCCTTTGAACTGTTGAAATAGCTTTCTCCTCTGGGAAGAACCATCAGGCATTTCCAATAATATTGGAAATTTGGCATTGTTAAAACTAGTAGTGATAGAACATGGCACTATCAGAAAAAAAATGTCCATAGTGATCTTGCTTAATGGTAAAATAGTAATCAAAAACTTTATTGTTCCCCATTTTGAGTTTTGGTTATATCTAGGGTACAATGGAAAAGATCCACTGGTTTTGTGTTGTCTTGTGTTTGGAAAACTTTTGTTCATACCATGGCCCCGATTATTTTCTCATGGGAGCATATACTAGATGTAAGAGAAAACCAATGCCACGTGATTTTTTTTTATATATATCAAATTTCTTGATGCAAAGGTCGATGCGTACTGCTCTATGGAACCTTGTGGGATCTCACTTGGCACCTTTTTTGTTCATGTGTTTCCTTGTGCATCAACTTTCAATACATTTGATGTTTACTTGGTTTTTGGTTGTATGCTTCATTCTGGAAAATTAATAATACATTCAAGATCTTGGCAGTTTTTCTATGATCTTAAAGAATATACAGGACATGCTTTTCCTTTTAATATAATCTTTGTGACAAAAATGTAGTATGTGGCTTATTTTAGCACTTTTCCTTGATCGATGAACTTAGCAAAATTCATCTACAGGAATAATTTGAGATAAAAGGATATATACTATGTGAAGTCCAATGGAACTATCATATAAACAACATGACATTCAAATTATTCATTGTTATACTTGCGGTGAAGTTGACAGCACAATAAATTTACTTAAACATCTTGTTGAGCTCTCAAGACACCCTAAAAAGTCTCTGCCAAACTCTACTTTTTGGGTACCACTTATTGTTTAATTTGAAACAATGTTGTTTCTGCTTATCTTTGTTTTCTACATTTTATCCTTGATTATTTAAAAGTTTCATTGAACATGTCGAAACCATCACAACTTAAAGGGAGTAACATTTGACTAAAAAATCAACCACTAAGTCATTTCACCTGGCGCGTCCAAATTTCGTCACCCGGAAGAACTAGAGGTGAAAGAAAATCGTCCTAGAAAACTAAGGACACTGATCGTCAATTTTCATCGGCTTCAGTAAACGGGGAGTTGTTATTTCATGATAAGCATTGCACAATAAATTTGTCGATGACCAATTTCATTCAGCATCGGTGAAACACAAAAGTAGTCGTTTGCGGGGAAAGGGAGGAATTTCCGACGGCTGATCCCAAAAAAACATGTCGGTATCAATGAATTTCCAAGAAGCTATCCCAAGGGAAAGGATGCGATAAGTTCATCCCCAGTTACTAACTCATGATGTCTAATCGACATCAGTGATTCCTAGGCTGGGATAGGAAGCACCCAACTGAAAGAAGGTTACCACCTCTATTGGCACTCGTGAGTCCAGTCACCTGTCTTTATCCGCCACGTGTCACATCAGAACCATCCAACGAAAGAAATCGACGTTGGCATTTTTTTTTCTTTTGTAAGGAGTATCAACGAAGAATCCCGTAGTTCTGCGTCGATCCCCAATTTCCCCTTTTAGAAAATGACACGATGGAATGTTTTATCTCTAATATACACTAGATACGATGCATTTAATTGATTGAGTAATTCCAAGATCGTGCATTAGTCTCTGATTAGTGCACAAATCCCAATGACTATTTTAAACTATAGATACAATGCATCTCCCTCTATGCCTTCACCATCAACCTACGTAAAATTGATTTCATAGAATTGGCGGTAAGTAGTTTAAATTTCGTCCCATTACTTGTATTAATGGCTTGATGCGACTGGTAAGTTCTCTCTCGTTATATTACCCTGAATTATTATGAGCTAGAGAATTCTGCGTGCAAAGAGATATGGAACATCCAGAGGATTGAGACAAATAACTCAGAGAAGGCTTCCAAGGTATTGTGAGTATTAAGAAACAAAGTTTAGCAAGCATACAAGTATGTACCGGTCTGGTTTTGATTTCATTTCACATATAAATTAAGATCTAATATTATTCTATGTGTCGGCCCTAATTGAGCGTCTTCGGTTGTAGGAATGATGCCTCTGAAGAAACTTACCACCAGGAAATCTCCTAGAGTCCCAAAGCTGCAAGAATCAGAAGAAGGAGAAGGCTCCTCCCTAGTCGTTGCAAGAAATTTGGAATTCACTTCCAAGCCAGTGCCGATCATCAAGGTGATCACCAAAGAAGACTTCACTCAACCCTCGGCCTTCGGGGAAACAACAAACATTGGGGCCAAGACAACATTCCAGCAATCAGAATATTTGTTCAAGGAAACAAAGCATGAAGAATTCCCCGAGTATGCCCTGCATAGCGATCCCGACACAAGAAAGTTGAATGATGAGGTCTTCATCAACATCCACAAGGCTTACCTACAAATGGTGGCGAGAATGACTTCAATATTCCCTTGCATTGAACTTTTAAAATGGCTCATTGATCACAACGATGCACAAAAGTGTGTAATTAATGATGATAATGGTCAAATCATAGGGGTTTTCCTCCCAATAGAAGTCCAAAAGTATTACAAGCTCAGGGAGCCGGATGAATGTTTGAACAAGAATTTTGTTGTGAAGTTTTATCAGAAGCAAAACACCAACAAAATCATGGCGTCCTAGTGGAGAGAAGACAGAAAATTCACCAACCGAAACTCCGGCTGGTACCCGATGGCCAACCTCAGACAACCTTATATCTATCTAATGGCTCTCCTTTTCTAGTTGCATGGAGAAAAAAATTGCTCTAGGTTTTCAGAGGCATGGATGACTTTCTCTTATACTATCGCCATCTCCGAAACAAGATTCAATTGGGGAACGATCATCTCCAAACAACTTAGCACCTGCATTCTACAGGCTCAACAACCAAAGGAAGGAGAAACTCCCGCCTTCTACATTGCGTCTTATCTAATGGACGTCATATGTGCAAGAAATGTCTTCGTAGGAATGAACCTGAGATGACACACCTCTGAGCTCCTGGTCCATGTCTATTTTAGCATCTTATGGGAGAACAAGTATAAAATATCCTACTCTCCCATTTGCGACCAATTTATCGCACCTATTCATTTATTTATATTCAAGAAGGAGTGTCCAAGGTTGTCTTATGTGGCCAAAAAAGTTATATCGAAAGTCGGACACTAGTACCTGGACAAGTGTGAAACCTAAATTAGGGTTTTCGGTGCCACAGGAGCACCACATTTTCTACCTATATGTGTCCCCGACCGAATGGTACTAGGGGAAATATGTTACCAAACTATCTTGCAGGGGTATAATGCCACTTTGGTGAAGGATAAGAAGTGGGAATTCATACCCTATGGGTTTCATATCGGCTTCTACCAGGTTAAAGGCACTGCACAGGCCAAGCAAGATGGATTAAGTCAATTGGAATTTCGGTTCCAGATAGGACGTTTTCGCAAGCACGATCCCAAGGGTTTGGTCTCAAAACATGCATCACAAGTATCGTCATGTTGTCCTTATGCCCATGACTGGTTTGAGGATGAAATCTTCACTGAAAATGATCAAGATTGGGATGAGGTGGTGGCAAGAATGGCTCCCAAAAATAACCAAGTTCAAGGCCATGAGTTGGGAAGAGCAAGCGATGTCCTTGGATGAAAGAGCGCAAAGAGTGGAAGAAATTCTCAAGACTAGGGAAGAAAGGGTAACATTCGAATCGACCGAAACGATGGAAGCTCCCCAGGAAGCTCTTGTACATAACCAAATTTTTTTCAGAACGCTAGGTGCAACGGAAAGAGGGACACTATTGCTCCAACATGTTCAACAAATAATGGATCTAGCGTCGAATGATCTGGCCCTCTTATTGAGCGTTCCGACTAGTAACCTAGAAGAAATCTTGGCAGGGGTAGGTGGATCCGAGATCAAAGACCCCGGTAACATCAACAGGTCAGATGACCTTGAATCCACACTACCGTTAGCCGATTCACTGGCAGGTGCGACGACTCAATCAAAGTCGGGCCGGGTGTTGGTCGAAACTAGTGCGCTTAAACCTCTGTCTGAGTTCATAGATATATACAGTGATGATGAGAGTCTGGAGGTATCTCAGAAAACCTCTGTGCATGTAGAAGAATAAAAGGGAGCAGAGCAAAAAACACCTCTTGTTATCGATGTTCAGAGTCAAGAGGACACAGGAGAAGAAAAAGGAGTCGAAAGTGGCTTAGAAACAGAAACGCCTGATGCGCCAGAGACCCAAGAAGGTAGTCCCAAGGACAAGTTAGAATTGGATGTGTCAAAAGAAATATCCTCGCAAAAGGACGTCAACAACGCCACGGCTAGGAAAGTATTGATCTCGCTCCTAACACATCAATTCCACTTGATACTCAGGTCCTCGATAAACATCAGGAAGAGGTCGGGCCTTCGAAGAAAAACAAGGAGGATCAAGAGTTTGATCTTGAAAAAATATATACCACCGGTAGCCTGGGAAACACACTCACATGGGGCGACCAAAAGATACCAGAGATGGTAGACGAAGTAGCAGAAATCTATGTGATCTCCTATGATCAAAAGAGGAAGGCCATCATACAAAGGAATGCTGAGAAAAGGAATATTACTATGGACCATTCTATTTTGGTTACCACAGAGGAAAGATTGATCAACACAACAGATGCTCGCACATCTGAACTAATAAGCATGGGAAGAGCCCTCTCTGATGATGCCCAGGATAGGGTCAGGAAAGATGAAAGAGAACTAGCTGATACTCTGAAGGAATTGGAACACCTGCGCCATATTGTTGAGTATTATAAAGGCACCACACAGATTGCAGCAAATTTGAAGAGTGAGTTTTCAGGAGTTTACAACGAGTACAAGAAAGAAAGAACCCTGTTAACTAAAAATATAATTGAATTCCAGAAGGACACTCTCATGGCTCTCGCAGCATGCAAGGAGATGGAATGATGGCATGAAAGAGCGCAACAAGTGGTGGAAAGGCTCAAATACATTGAGGTCGTCCAACAGGTTCGAGAAAGGGAAGAACATGGCATTCGAATGTTAAGAAAAAATATCCCCGACTGCATAAGGAGATCCACAGAATACTGGACTAAGATGTCATGTGACCCACATCGAGAGATCCAAGAACAATATGCCAAGTGCCAGAAGCACTGGGATAAAATTAATAAAGTAATGAAAGATATCAAGCTCCTCGAGTTGGGCAACCCCAGTGAGTTTATCGACATACGAAACATGCTCAAGACGTATTCTGAACAAGACTCCCTATGGGCCGAAGAGTGCGCGAAGGTAGCTGATGCGAGGCTGGGATAGGTGTGACAATTCACAAAACACCCGATCAGAGCTAAAACCATGTTGCAGCAGATGAATTCCACCTTGATAAAGTATGAGCGCATGAAGTAACCGAGTTTTGAAGAACTCTTTATTAGATGGTCGGTTATGAAAGAATCCATCCTTTTCAAGAAATAAATCGATTGGACTAATGAAAGACTGTCAGATGATGATGCCACATGGTGATTTTTGATTATCTCAAATTGTGTTTTACCATTAATTACTGCTAAGACTTTATATTATAAATAGGAACATCGAGCGATGGTCTAGAGGTTGATGGTTTGTTGCAAGAACTCTTTTCTTTCTAGTTGTTAAGAATTATTTTGGAGCTGCTATGAATGAAGAAGTCCTTCTGGACTAGAGACGAAGTTGTTTTCATCATATGCATGTGTAATTGAGCCTGGAGAAGAATGATTTCCTATTCAGTTCATGAGCAGATGTAACAAGTAAGAGCTATCGAATATATTGTCAAGTTATTTGGTGCAATTGCTTTGTTGTTCTTTTCTTTAAATGATGTAAATGATGAATCATTATGTGGATATATGATGAAGGATTATGGTAGATGAATTATTTTTCTTGCTATTGATCTTATCATATAAATGTTTTCTTCTAATAATTAGTATTCTCAAATAGTAATTGGATGCTCACATGGTTAACGTATTATTACTAGCCCTGTGGTATAGTATTATCGTTTGGATGTTTGAGCAGCGGGTTATCCCAAGCTCAACCTCTTCTGCAGCAGTTAAATTTTCTCTCATTTTGTTTCTTGGATAGTTTAGGTTAAAATCTCAGCTAGTGATCGAGTGCTCACATGGTTAAAGTAGTATTACTAGGCCCGTGGTAAAATATCGTTCTCTGCATACTGGAGTGAGGGTTATCCCGAGCCCGAACTTTCCCAGTCTTTAGACTTCCTTATCGTTGTGCGGTCAAGTTGGTTTATACCATCTTTTCCTCACATTTATCCTAACTAAAGAGAAATTACCAAAAGAGAAAATCCCAACTGAAGGAGATGCCTCCACAAGAAAACATAAATCCCATCGATTAATTTGGTCGAATCGCGAGATCTAGAGAAACATTCCAATCACAAATGCTGCAGAGTCTAATTGGGCCTCGGTGGCAGGTTTGGTTCCTACTGTTGAGTTAAGGGTTTTAAGACCCATCAATAGAATTGGTGCTAGAAGGAGGGCCTGAGAATGAATGGTTGAATATGTAAGTTATATGATATTCCGAACAACCTATAGATTTGTAACGTCCCACATGCATGGCTAGTCATCCAACAGACAACCCACCTTTACCGAGTACTCCCAAAGTGGATAACTCACCCCACTCCGAGGAAGGTTATCTTCACCCTGAAATACCTTATGCCCTCCCTCACGAGGAAGTGAATTAGTTTAGAAGTATTACTAGATCTTACGCCTGGCAAATCGGCGCATTGCCACTCACCCCCATCCTCCCTTGAAGAAAACAACAAGGTAGACCAGTGGTCAACACTCTCGACGAAGTTTTCATACACTCCATCAAAGACTTAACAAACTTCATGATCACTGAAATCCAAGAACCTCTTGACCTCATACCCATGATGCCAGCCGACGACATCTCCGAACCTAACGATCTTTCAGAGGAGGAAGAGCCTAACTCTAACTCCGAAGATATGGAAGATAACAATGGTCATGAGGAGGAGAGAGAAGTTCCACTTCAAGGAAACCAACCTTGGTTGGCCAGGGATGTCGTGGTCGTCCCTGGACGAATACACAACCTCCCTAGGCACCCAAAAAAATTGCTCCCCAAGTATGATCCTAAGACCTCAAGAATGCCCGAAGATCATATCAAGAAGTTCATACTCGTGATTAGGCTTATGAATGTTCAACATGAAGACATGGTATGTAGACTTTTCCCCTACACGTTTGAGAACTTGGCTTCCACTTGGTATTTTAACTTACTAGTAGGATCCATAACTAGTTGGACTAAGTTCCAAAAGGACTTTTTAGACAAATTTTCTGAGGAAACTACCACGGGAGCCCTTATGGCTGAATTGTTCGCAGCCACCATGACCCCAAAGGAAAGGTTCAAATATTTCAATCAAAGATTCACGACTATCCTAAAAAAGTTTCATCCCACGTCAAAACCGACTCAATATTTGCAAATCGAGGTCTATGCTAACATTCTTCCGGCCTCTATTTCCATGTTTGTTAAAAGAGCCGCTAAGAAAACCCTCGGAGAGAATTTCGAAGAGGCCAAGATGATAGAGTTCCATATGAAAGGGTGTAAAGAAGGCCAGGCATCTCTAGCAAGAAAATAAATCCATCCCCCTCCTAGGAGAGGACTCCTCTTGACTAGGCTGTCGGGGAAGCCGACTGAACCAACTCTCGATAAGGGTAATGGGGATATAGAATACTTGCAACGCATGGTCAAGAAACTATCAAATGAGATTATAGATATGAAAATAACTACGGGTGATGGAAACCAAGGCCAAAGACCCTATAAGCCTTTCGTTAAA
This sequence comes from Picea glauca, assembly GCA_000966675.3. Taxonomy (NCBI): domain Eukaryota; kingdom Viridiplantae; phylum Streptophyta; class Pinopsida; order Pinales; family Pinaceae; genus Picea; species Picea glauca. Next base: position 230,648 of record JZKD02S1050078.1, on the reverse strand, counting down.
AGAAACCATCCTTTCAAAGAAATTGAACCTCCCCCAGCCAACCTAAACATTGACTTAGGAAATGTCTCTTTTGATTCCTTCTATACTTACCACCAAGAGAACCACTTAGAAAGGGAATGTCCTCAGTGGGTCAATGCCATGAATTTAATGGCCAATCATTTTCTATGCGAAGTCTCTCTAACCGAACCACTTAATAATTTGGCCTTTAACATTGTCGATCAGGAAGAGGCTGGCCCACCACAAGGCACGACCATGTTGATATGGGATCCTGACATGATCGTGTCTTCAGACGATCTATTTAAACCTCAGGCACCACCCACAGAGATATCAGTGGTACAAACATGTAGTAAGGGTCAACTCGGCCCAAAATATATCGATGCCACTCATGTCTCACAAAGTAAATTAACTCCTGATCGCTCGAGAATGCCTGTCGCTCCCAGTAAATAGCCTCTAAGAATCCATATGAGGGAATATCCTAAGCTATATTATAACGTAGTCAAATATTTGAAGAAGATGAAATCCAATATATCAGTTATGGACGTATGTAGAATCCCTCAGAAGAAAGACCTTATGTTGTAGTCTCTAAGTTCGGTAGAAAACCTAGCCACTGACGATGATCAAGAGAAGAATATACCCCCTCCAGATTTGGCAAGAAAACCAACGATAAACACCTGCTCAGAAGGCAGGAAGGAGAGACCTTTCATGCCTCCTTTCCTTTTAACGTTCAAAGTCTTCAATAGGAATCTTCATAATTTTCCGGTAGATTCCAGAGCATCTTCTAATCTCATTCCCTTGGCCGTTTGTAATAAGCTAGGTGATGTCCCTCTCAAAAAAGATAAGCATGTTATACAACTAGACAGAACCAGGTCAAGGTTATGGCGGAACTCAAAGATGTGATGATCAGGATAGCGAGACACCCTAAGTTCATGCAGGTGATTGATATCATTGTAGTATATATCCCCAAGGCATATGGGCTATTATTAAGCTGATATTAGTCTGAAAAGTTGAATGTATACTTTAGTATTGATTGGGCACACCTTTGACTACCACTGAAAGGATGCAAGAACATGATCTGAATTGATAGGGAGAGATATCTGAAGCATACAATCACCAATCTAAAAGCCCCTAATGAAGTAGCCTGCACGAATTTTCTCATATTGGGTAGTTATTCTTGTGACTCCTACTTCAGGAAATTCCCTCCCCTCATATCCAATAATCCGATTACCCAAAACTCTGAGCTTCCTTTCCAGGAGAAATCGCCGATACCGACAGAAGATTCTCTCTTTTGTCAAAATCCTGTGCCAAGTCAGGTGGAAGGAAAGGGTGGACAACATAACATCAACAATGATGAATGAATGATTGTCATTCATGTATTTGGACCCTCTATTTTGATGGATCCAAGTCACAAGAAGAACCAGGAGAAGGGTGCATTCTAATCGACCCAAGGCGCAGGCATCATTTCTTGTCTTGTAGGCTAGAATTCGAGTGCACCAACAACACTGTCAAGTATGAAGCCCTGGTGCAAGGGTTAAATAAATCCATATATATTAATGTCAAAGAATTAAAGGTTTTCGGAGACTCATAAATCATAATTAGACAAGTAAGAAACATGATACATTGCAATTCGCCCCACCTTAAGAATTACCAGCAGGAGGTGCATAGGCTAATAGAATGCTTTGGAGTTTTCAACATTACCACAATCCCTAGGGAAAAGAATACCCCTGCCGATTCCCTAGCCACAGTCGCTTCTAGGTTATGAACTTTAGAGGATTATGAAGCCTCCCAATTCACTATATAACTGCTCTACAAGCCATCGATACCTAATAACATTTCTATTTGGAAAGTCTTCGAACGATATGAACAGATCATAAGTTTTTGGACCAATCAGGACAATTTCAAAGATCTCGCTATTGATTATGAAGAGTTCCAAGAGCACTCAATGGAAAGGGGTCCTATGGAAGACCGTTATACAGATATATCAAAGGCCCATACAATCCTGAAAGGGGTGGCTAATCTAGAAGATCTATTTGATCTAAAGGAACGATTCAAAGGTCCTAAAAGTGCAAAGATTGACAGCTCTTGTCCCCTCCATGAAACTGTGAATATTGGGACCCCAGAGAACCCAAGGAATGTAAACCTTGACAAAACTATATCTAAGAAAGAAAGAAAGGCCTACCTCAAGCTGTTTAGACAATACCAAGACGTTTTCGCATGGTCCTATAAGGAGTTGAAAACATATGATACTCGTATTATTCAGCACACCATCCTGTTGAAACCCAAAGTCAAACCTTTCTAGAAGAAGCTTAGGAAATATCACCCTTCATTAGAACCTCTCATCTACCAGGAATTAAGGAAATTTCTGGATGCAAAGATAATTTTTCAGGTTAGGCACTCTGCCTGGGTATCAAATCTCATTCCAGTGAGAAAAAAATCAGGAGAAATCTGATTCTGCATAGACTTTCGGAACCTCAATAAACCTTCGAAGAAGAAAAATTATCTCATCCCACCAATAGAACAACTCTTGCAGACCATGTCGGGCTCGAAGATTTTTTCTTTTCTCGATGGTTTCTTAGGATATAATCAAGTGTTGGTTCAGAGGAAGACCGATTGAAAACCACCTTCTGAACCAAATGGGGAACCTTCGCTTATAAACGCATGCCTTTTGGGTTAATTAACGTAGGAGCAACCTTCCAGAGGGCCATGGACCTGGAATTCCTAGATATTATAAACAAGTGTGTAGTAGTATATTTAGATGACGTGACAGTGTATTCAAAGGATTGGAGGAAGCACATCCAACACTTAACTCAAATTTTTGAAAGATGCAATAAATACGGTATATCGTTAAATCCTAAGAAAACTATCTTCAGAGTTGAAGAAGGGAAGTTGTTTGGAAATATTATATCTCAAGCAGGGATTTGCATAGACCCTGAAAGGATTAAAGCCATAGAACAACTTATGTTACCTCATAATGAGAAATCCATGCAGTCTTTCTTCGGGAAAATCAATTTCGTGAGGAAGTTCACTCCCGACTTTGCCGAAATTATCAAACCGTTACAAAAGATGATTCGCAAAGATGTCGAATTTAAGTGGGATGAAGAACGAAAAAAATCTTTCAACAAAATCAAAGCTGCCATATCCCGAGCTCCGGTGTTATGAAGTCCCGATATCAATAGAGGCTTTAACTTATATACCTTCGCTTCTGACCAGTCGCTAGCTGTGGTTTTAACTCAGAAGGATGATGAATACAGTGAAGCCCAAATATCATTTATGAGCACTAACCTTCAAGGAGATGAGCTTAACTATCCTTCCATAGACAAGCAGGCCTACGCAATCTATAAGGTAGTAAAGCATTTCAGGTCCTACATCTTCAAGAATCACACTAAGGTGATTGTACCACACCTTGCAGTCTGATATTTTTCCATCCAACAAGAAATGGGAGAAAGAAGAGGGAACTGGATGGTGGTAGTCCAAGAATTTGATCTAGACATAAAATCTGCGAAGCTGGTAAAAGGACAAGGTTTGTGCAAGCTCACAGCCGAAGCCCGGGATCAAGTAAATGAAGACTCCGGATGGGAAAATGAAATAGCTCTATGGTGTGGAGAAGTAGCATACATCCCCCCAGGATGAGAGTCTTGGTACAAGGACTTGGATTACCTACTACATCATGGAACTTTCCCTGAAATCCACAACCGAAGAGAGAGAAGAGCCCTCAGGTTAAAGTCTGCATAATATCATCTTATAAATTTGGTGCTTTTCCAGATCAACTATGATGGGGTATTGTTGAGGTGCCTTGAATGTGAAGATGTCGATAAGGTGATAAAGGAACTTCATGATGGCCTCACCGGAGGACATTTTGATGGAAATACCACCACTCATAAGATTCTAAGGGCCAACTACTATTGGCCCACATTGTTCAAAGACGCGCATACTTATGCTAGAAACTGTAAGACTTGTCAAATAAGCATTGGAAAGGAGAAAAGGGTAGCAATGCCAATTCATCCTATGACTGTTTCGAGGCCCTTTGAGTAGTGGGGGTTAGATATCATAGGATAAATTATGCCCAACTCCTCTAAGTTGCACAAGTACATTCTTACTGCCACCGACTATTTCACAAAATGAGCGGAGGCCATCCTTCTGACTCATGTAAACGAGAAGGTAGTGATCCAATTCATAGAACAACATCTAATCACAAGGTTTGGTCTCCCCTCTGTTTTGGTATTTGATAATGCAACTTACTTCTCCTCTACACTATTGACATAATTTGCTCTGGACAAAGGAATCATAATCAAGTACTCTACAAATTATTACCCTCAGGGAAACGGTGTGGCAGAGTCAACTAACAAAAATATGGTAAGGTTATTAAAGAAGACAGTTACAGACAACCAAATAAATTGGCATAATCAAATTCATAATTCCCTATGGGCCGATAGGGTCACACCAAAAGAAGCCATAGTAAACTCCCTGTACTTTCTGGTCTACTGGCAAGAAGCCATCCTCCCAAACGGGCTCTATCTTCCATCTCTTCAATTGGCCGAAGATTTCAATGAGGAACCCTCATCAGCCATGCAACGAAGAATCAATACTCTACTCATGCTAGAAGAAGAGAGAGAGAGAAAGATACGTCAAAATTCCTATCTCACCAACAGATAGTGAAACGATGGTTCGACAAGCATAGGGCCAAAGAAAAGAGTTTTGAGGTGGGAGACTTGGTACTAAAATGGGGCAGAGCAAATGAACCAAAAGGGAAGAACTCTAAGTTTCATAACCTGTGGCTTGGACCTTTCGAGGTCGCTGACAAAATAGGGGCAGGTACTTATCAATTGCAGAACTTGGAGGGAGAACCTGACACCCTCCAAGTAAATGGTCAGGCCCTAAAACAATATTTCCAATAAAATATAAAAAATAAAAAATAAAAATAAATAAATATTTATATATAATAATAATAATGAATAAATATAAACAAAAAAGTAGGACATGAGTTAAGGTTATTGAAGGAAGAACATATATTTTGCGTTCTCCCAGTGAATCACCTAGTGAATCGCCATTTTTTGAGCTCTCAACACACCCTAAAAAGTCTCTGCCAAACTCTACTTTTGGGGTACCACTTATTTTTTAGTTTGGAACAATGTTGTTTCTGCTTATCTTTGTTTTCTACATTTTCTCCTTGATTCTTTAAAAGTTTCAGTGAACATGTCGAAACCATGACAACTTAAAGGGAGTAACATTTAACTAAAGAATCAAGCACTAAGTCGTTTCACCTAACGCATCAAAATTTCGACACCCGGAAAAACCAGAGGTGAAACAAAATCGTCTTAGGAAACGAAGGACACCGATCGACGATTTTCGTCGGCTTCGGTAAACGGGGAGTTGTTATTTTGTGATAAGCATTGCATAAGAAATTTTTCAATGACCGATTTCATTCAGCATCAGCGAAACACAAAAGGAAGTAGTCGTTTGTGGGGAAAGGGAGGAATCACCCACGGTCGATCCCGAAAAAATATGTCGGCATCGACAAATTTCCAAGAAGATATCCCAAGGGAAAGGATGCGATAAGTTCATCCCTGGTTACTAACCCCTAATGTCTAATTGACATCGGTGATTCCTAGGCTGGGATAGGAAGCGTGCAACTGAAATAAGGTTACCACCTCTGTTGGCACTCGTGAGTCCAGTCACCTATATTTATCCAACACGTGTCACATTAGAACCATCTGAGGAAATCAATCGGCATCAGAATTTTTTTTTTCTTTTGTAAGGAGTATCAACGAAGAATCCAGTAGTTCTACGTCGATCCCCAATTTCCCCTTTCAGAAAATGACGTGATGGGACATTTTAGCTCTAATATATGCTAGATACGATGCATTTAATTGATTGAGTAATTCCAAGATTTCACATTAGTCTTTGATTCATGTGAAAAGCCCAATGATCGTTTTAACCTGTAGATACAATGCATCTCCCTCCACGCCTCCACCGTCAACCTACGTAAAATTTATTACAGAGAATTGGTGGTAAGTAGTTTAAATTTCATCCCATTACTTGTATTAATGGCTTGATGCGACTGATAAGTTCTCTCTCGTTAAATTACCCTGAATTATTATGAGCCAGAGCATTTTTCATGAAAAGAGGTTTGGAACATCCAGAGGAGCGAGACAAATGACCCGGAGAAGGCTTCCAAGGTATAGTGAGTATTAAGCAACATATTTTAGCAAGCATACAGGTATGTACCAGTCTGGTTTTGATTTCATTTCACATATAAATTAAAAATATAATATTATTCTATGTGCCAGCGCTAATTGAGAATCTTCAGTTGCAGGAACGATGCCTCCAAAGAAATCTACCACCAGGAAATCTCCTAGAGTCCCAAATCTGCAAGAATCAGAATCAAGAGAAGGCTCCTCCCCATCCATTGCAAGAAAATTGGAATTCACTTCCAAGACAATGCCGATCATCAAGGAGATCACCAAAGAAGCCTTTGCTCAACCCATGGCCTTTGGGGACATAGAGGAAAACATTGGGACAAAGACAACATTCCTGTGATGGGAAGACATGTTCAAGGAAATAAAGCATGAAGAATTCCCCAAGTATGCCTTGCATAGCGATCCTGACACAAGGAAGCTGGATGATGAGGTCGTCGTCAACATCCACAAGGCTTACCTACACATGGTGGCGAGAAGGACTCCGGTATTCCCTTGATTTGAACTTTTAAAATGGCTCATTGATCACAGTGATGCATAAAAGTGTGTAATTAATAATGATAATGGTCAAATTGTCGGGGTTTTCCTCCTAGTAGAAGTACAAAAGTATTACAAGCTTAGTGAGCCAGATGAACGTTTGAACAAGGATTTTGTTTTGAAGTTTTATCAAAAGCACGACACCAGCAAAATCATGGCATCCTGGTGGAGAGAAGACAAAAAATTCACCAACCGAAACTCCGACTGGTACTTGACGGCCAACCTCAGACAACCTTATATCTATCTAATGGCTCTCCTTTGCTGGTTGCATGGAGAAAAATATTTCTCCAGCTTTTCGGAGGCATGGATGCCTTTGTCTTATACGGTCGCCATCTCCAGAACAAGCTTCAATTGGGGTGCGATCATCTCCAAACAGCTTATCACCTGCATTCTACATGCTCAACAACCGAAGGAAGGAGAAACTCCTGCCTTCTACATGGCGTCTTATCTATTGGACGTCATTTGTGCAAGAAATTTCTTCGCAAGAATGAACCTGAGCTGGCACACCTCCAAGCTCCCAGTCCATGTCTATTTTAGCATCTTGTGGGAGAAAAAGTATAAAATATCCTACTCTCTCATTTGCGACAAATTTATCGCACCTATTCATTTCTTACTATTCAAGAAGGAGTGCCCAAGGTTGTCTTATGCGGCCAAAAAAGTTATATTGAAAGTCAAACACTGGTACCTGGACGAGTGCAAAACCTACATTAGGGTTTTCGGTGCCATAGGAGCACCACATTTTCTACCTATATATGTCTCCGACCGAGTGGTACTAGGGGAAATATGTTACCAAACTATCTTGTAGGGGTACAATTCCACTTTGGTGAAGGATAAGAAGCAGGCATTCATACCCTATGGGTTTTATATCGACTTTTACCAGGTTAAAGGCATTGCATAGGCCAAGAAAGAGGGATTAAGTCAATTGGAATTTCAGTTCCAGACATGACGTTTTCGCAAGCACGATCCCAAGGGTCTGGTCTCAAAACATGCATCACAAGTATCGTCATGTTGGTCTTATGCCCACGACCGGTTTGAGGATGAAATATTCACTGAAAATGATCAAGATTGGGATGAGGTGGTGGCAAGAATGGCTGACCCCAAAATAACCAAATTCAAGGCCATGAGTTGGGAAGAGAAAGCGATGTCCTTGGATGAAAGAGCACAAAGAGCAGAAGAAATTTTCAGGACTAGGGAAGAAAATGTAACATTCAAATCGGTCGAAATGATGGAAGCTTCCTAGGAAGCCCCTATACAGAACCAAAATTTTCTCGGAACGCTAGGTGTAAGGGAAAGAGGGACACTATTGCTCCAACATGCTCAACAAATAGTGGATCTGGAGTCGAATGATCCAGCCGTCTTATCAAGCGTTCTGACCAATAACCCAGAAGAGATCCCGGCAGGGGTAGGCGGAACCGAGCTCACGGACCCTGGTAACAACAACGGGTCAAATGACCCTGAATCCACACTATCGCCAGCTGATTCACCGACAGGTGCGACGACTCAATCAAAGCCGGGCTGGGTGTTGGTTGAAACTAGTGCGCCTAACCCTCTTTCCGAGTTCATAGATATATACAGTGATGATGAGAGTGCAAAGGTATCTCAGAAAACCTCTGTGCATGTAGAAGAAGAAAAGGGAGCTGAATAAAAAACACCTCTTGTTCCTGATGTTCAGATTCAAGAGGACACACGAGAAGAAAAAGGAGTTGAAAGCGGCTTAGACACAGAAACGCCCGATGCGCTAGAGACCTGAGTAGGTAGTCCAAAGGACAAGTCAGAATTGGACGAGTAGGTAGTCCCAAGGACAAGTCAGAATTCCTCTTGATAGACCAAATGGAGTCTTCAAGCTTTTGTCCAAGCAGGGTTCTTCACACAATTCTTTCACCAATTCTTTATTCAATCTTGCTTAACCTTTCCCATGAGAAACCTTTCAATATATAGGATAAGGAAGGATGGTTATATGGATGAGGATGATCCCACCAAATATGAGAAGTCAGTAGGATGCCAACCATGCGAATGCCAACTCATTTTCTAGAAGATCCCCTTCTAGAACCTTCATGACCTCTTCTCCTTTCCAAGATTAAAAACAGGTTCACAACCTAGCTATGGAGCAGACTGTGAACATTTCGCACTCTAAGTGTGGGTGGTCTACGAGAATGAGGTATTCGCGCATCTTGTAACATAGGCAGCCTACAAAATCATCTTTAAAATGTGTGTTTTTTGGAAAAAAACAACAATCATCTTTCTCAGGAAAAAATTCCTTGTGGGAGCCTGAACACATTACTTGTAGAGACATCACCAGAGTGACCAAAGTCATGTGTAGCATAATTCCCCCCAAAGTATGAGGCTAGAATCTATGACGGCCAAAATAATTTGTAAATTGCATGTGTGTGTCAGAAACCAGGAGCGCACCTAATCGAAAACCTGTAAACAATCAAGCATCTGCAGAATATAATACCAGTTCTGAGGTAGGCATTCCCATGCTCAGATCATAAATGAATGGAATCATAGGTCATGACCACCAATCATACACCGTGGATAAATGCCGTCAAAATGATACATAACCACCAGGAATACACTGTGGATCTATGTGAGAAGACTTGAATCAAGATGACATAGCCACGTGACATACAAAGTGGATCTATGCACTAACACAAATCATACATACTCCATAGAAACCTAGATAAAAAATATGAGACCTAGGGTCTTCAATCTCGTCACCTGAAAGTACGAATCTAACCATGCGATTACATGTGTTGAAGTCGAACATGGTAGAAATCACTTGATTACCGATCATTGATAAAAACTGTTAACAAGTGCGAAGGAAATCACCATTGATGTCAATGACTCCCAAGGTACCGAAGTACAATCTGAACGAATGTGAATGAATGAGTTGAAGTCAAGCACTCGACAGAATCTCTCGATTAGGGATCAATGATGTGAAACACCTGTCGAAAGCGAAGAGACTTGCCATTAAGGCATGCAGGTTCCAACGTACTAAATGATTTCTAAGTCTCATTTTCGGATAATGAGTTGGAGTCAATGGAACAAGACTTGTCACAGGAGGGACTTGATGCATCCCCCATCAATGACACAAAATAAGTAACATATTTTGAAGATGAGACGAAGTATGAATATGAGTTGAGATGAACACAGGGAAGGATGACATGGTAAGAATGGAAAACTGCAGATGGCCAACTCAATAGAGGGCTCGTGTGAACTTCTCTTGAACATATGAACGACACGACCAAAGACTTGGCAGAACTAACTCAAAGACGACCCAAGATATGACCTTGTAGCAAGTCGAACGAGAGACAAATGGATTTCCCAACCCGAATTCAAATGACGAATAGGGGGTGTCATGTTCAAGAGCGACGCTTACTACCATTAATATGAATACAAAAACACATCCCTTTCCCAAAATTTCCCCCACCATTTCTGGCGAGTACCTCTTTATTTTTACACAAGCTTGAGGAGGATAACATATGCTTGTTGACGTAATCTCATCCTTCGAATGAGTCTCTCATAGTATATTTAATGAACCCTAAGAAGGAGTGGTTCGGTCCCATCATGGTTCTGTCGATGTTTGTTTAACGAGTCCAAGGATAGAAAACTCGAGAGTTTTTCATGTTTTGAGAGTCTGAAAAACACTTAAAGAGAACTCTCCCAATTCATTTTTGGTAAATAAGTCCGACGAGACCGAAAAAGTGATAAATTATCGCCCGTCGAACATTTTCTTCAGATACTTTAACGAGCGTGAAGAGAACAAGATCGCTCAGCAATATTTTCATTTTTATGGAGCGTGAAAAGAGATTAAAGGATACTCCCTTAGTTTCGTCATTTTTGTGTTACCATACGAGTATGAAAAGATGAGAAAAACTATACTCGGTTACATTCTCATGTATTTTTGAGTGCGATAATCAATGAAGACTAAGCTCGAGGTTTTTCCTACCAAAACCCTAAAAAAGTAACTGTACATGCAACAAAAATAAAAAATACCCATACCCCCCTATTTGGACTTCAAAATTTCTATACCCGTGACAACCATACTCACAAGACCATTAGGGCATTAGGTTTTACAAGAAAAATAATATAAAAATCAATAAAAAAATGGTAAAAAGTGAATAAATATGGGTAAAAAGGGTTTTTTACCATTTCGTTGTGATTTTGCCAAAAACTTGTCCAACATACCTCATTTTCCCTCGAATTTATTCCCTCTATTGCGGGAGGCACAAGCGACCATTCGACGAACCGTTTCTACCAACAAGCTAAGCTTTTGATCCTTTAACTTTTCCATGGTTCATTTTTAGTTTTTATTGGCAATTTCTTGGGTTTTGAGTCCATTTTAGGGCCCCACTATGCATTCGATCCTTCTCGCAGGTGGGCTTTGCGGGAACTACGAGAATCTATGATTCTCACAGGTGGCCATTAGGGCACCTGCGAGAATCTCGCACTGTGCCAAAGGCTCACCTACGAGGACCGACACATGGATTTTAGAGATAAGTTTTACCCAATAAAAAGAATGAAAAATTTTGGAACAAGTTGCTAACTCTTCTCTCATGGCTCTTGTGCAGGTGTTTGACCATCACAATGCTAGAGTGGAAAGAAAGAGAACATGAGGAAGGCAGGGCTATTTTCGGGAATGACTCAGGTACAGTCGCTGCCCTCCGAGACTGTGGGCTTTTGAAATTCTTCAGGATTCTGGGCATGAGAGCCCAACTCAGATTGTTGGAATACCTGGTCAATATGTGGGACGTGGACCAACAGTTATTTCACATGGGAGTCCACACATTGACCCTAGATATCGAGGATATCTATTTTCTAACAGGGTTATCATGACATGGGCACCATGCTAGCTTGACTGGTGGTTGAGGCGACAGAATCCCTATGAGTGAGTATTGTCACCAGTACTGTGTTCCTGAGGCAGAAAGAAGCAAGGGTAAGGTTGCTATTTGGGGGGTCCAAGACTTGACCCTATGAACCATATTGTTCACTATAGCATGCATGGCCGGGAGCATGACTCCACACATGGATCTCTAGAGCTACTTGCAATACACCATAGAGTGCATAGAGCCTTGGGTCTTCAACTGGTCGGATGCAGTTCTCCACAGTATGAAGAGGCAATTGACAAAGTGCAGGAGGGGTAACTTGAAGCAGTTTGGGTATGGATCACTTTTGGTGTCCTTCTTCCTCGAGAGGGTCCCATTGCTGAGACAACAGGTTGATTGGGGTTTACTGGTCCCACAGGATTTGAGGATGCTGAGGTGGTGCAACCTCATGGATCGACATGTAGCAAGGCCCATCATCAAGTATAATGATTCATTTTTCGACTAGTTGCAGCCCCAGATGATGATGATTGACGACTATGCATATGCTGGTTTGGATTTTCGAGGGGACCCATATTTGGCCCTGTCTGAGGATGATGAGTGGGGTGATTTAGGTAAGAAGTACACATTTTGTTCTTTTTAAATGTTTTTGCAAGTTTTATCATATGCAATATTTTTTTGTTTATCCAAGAACTAATCAAAAAATCTCTTTTTGATGACACAGATGTGGGGCCATANGTTCTTTTTAAATGTTTTTGCAAGTTTTATCATATGCAATATTTTTTTGTTTATCCAAGAACTAATCAAAAAATCTCTTTTTGATGACACAGATGTGAAGCCATATCGACCTCCAGGAACATTTCCTATTCAACGACAAGGAGAGGCGGCTCTAGTAGTGAGATGGGATGCCGAATATTACGAGGCAATGGAGCAGAACTTGGAGGGGTTTACTGTTGACATCAAAGATATGGCTATTGGGGAGATTCCCAGATGTTACCAGTGCCATACTGTGGGCATGTCCGAGTCTATTAGTCAACTTCTTCATAGGGTATCCTGAGCAGTTGTGTGTTATCGTGAGCGTCATCTGTGACGCTATTTTGTAGAAGCCATGGGCTTCATATTTTTGAGATTTTGGTCCTTGGACAGAAACTTTTTGTAAACACTTTTGATTTTTATATACATATATACGATTCTTAACGGTTTATCTTGTGTTGTGTTATACATGTAATGTGTGATTGGTTTATAAATGGCCCAAATGTCTATCTAATACATAGTTAGCTAATGCATCATTCAATGTATTTAGACATCTAGGAATGTGCTGATACTCAATATAATCGAAATAACGTTCCAAGAGGCAAATTCATAAATATACCCATAATAAAGTAGGACTTCGAATGGCATAGACATTACTTAGCTGCAGTACTACTAGTTGCGAATTGATTTGTATACCTAGGTGGCAGATACCAAACAAAATAGCATCAATCAACAATTCGATGACAACGCTATATTCTGAAATATTATTGGTCGCACGACCAAGGCACACACCTCGTAGA
>JZKD02S1050078.1:192836-216949 GCA_000966675.3 Picea glauca | reverse complement strand
CGAGTGAGGGTGACATGTCATGAAATCAATATCCCATTTCGCAAAGGGACCAATGGAGACTACATGGTGTGATCATATTTTATTGTTGTAGGTCTGGCAAGTGTGGCATTTTTCGACGGAAATGATACAATCGTTGAATAAAGAAGGCCAAAAATACCCTGCCCATAAGATCTTCTGAGAAATAGCATACCCAAACATGTGACCACCACAAGCTCCAGAATGGCAGTTGTTGAGGGTTTTCTCGGCTTCGTCAAATGTGAGGCAGTGTCGAAAAATGGAGTCAATCCCACGGCGATAAAGAGTATCACTGAGGATAATATATTGATGGGCTTGGTAGCGTATTCGACGACGGTCAGTGCTATAAAAATTGGGCCGGAAAGTCTGGGTCTGGAGATATATGATGATATCTTTGTACCAAAGGTCATCGGAACTAATCAAGAAAAGGGATTCATCGGGTAATGAATCGGCTACTACATTTTCCATCTCAGAGCAGGGAAGGTCGCATATCAACTTGGAAAACACCAAGGATTTCTTGGACTTAGCGCATTTGAATTCTAAGTTAAACTCATGGAGTATTACGATCCATTTGGAGTATTTTTCCCCTAGAAATTGGCATGTAAGAATGTGTTGCATAGGGTTGCAGTTAGAAATTACCATAGTCTTGCGAGAGAGGATATATTGCCGAAAATGTTGAACAACTTGGACGGCTGCCAAGGCCAGTTTTTCAACATGTAAATACTTGGTTTCAGTAATTGTGAGACTCCGACTCAAGTAATAAATGACATGTTCATCATGAGAATCATCCTTCTGGATGAGAACCATAGCGATGGTATAGTCTGAGGCTGCGAGGTAAAGGAAATAATCCCGACTATAATTTGGTGGGGAGAGTAGTGGGGTACATGTCAAAGACAGTTTCTAAGCTTCAAAAGATTTGTTGGCAGTGGTATCCCATATGAACTTAGAGCCTTTCTTGAGCAATCGTGTAAATCCAAGAGTTAGCTCAACATAGTTTGGGATGAAGTGATAGAGAAAGTTTGCCTTCCCTTGCAAAATTTGTAATTGGTGAAGCGAGGAAGGAGGAGGGAGATTGAGAATTGCCTCGACCTTCAAAGGATCTACCCTGATCCCTTGATATGAAACAATAAAGCCCAGAAGTCGGCCAGATTCTACGCAGAAAACACATTTGTAGGGATTCAAGTGAATATGGTAAAACTGACATCGAAGGAAAATGGCACAGAGGTGTATTGGATGATCTACATGGCACATGGAATGAGTAGGTAAGTCATCGAGATATGGGTTCACAATGTTCTTTATGTCATGAAAGGTGTAAGACAAAGCACGTTGAAAAGTTGCACCGACATTATTTAAACCGAATGGGAGTTTCCGATAGGCGAAAGTGCCCCAAGGACAAATAAAAGAGGTCTTGTGTTGGTCTACTAGTACTATATTGATTTGATTATATCTGGAGAAACCATCCATCAGAGAGAACATTTCGCTTCTGGCACAATCGTTGATGATCTGGTCAATGAAGGGGGTAGGAAAGTTGTCTTTAAGACAAGATTTTTTAATGTCCCTATAATCAATGCACATGTGGATTGTGCCTTGTTTCTTATCGATTGGAACAAGATTAGAAACCCAGTCAGTTAGAGACACCGAGGTAAATGAAGCCATCCTTAAGAAGTTTCTCAACTTCAAGCTTGATAGCGGCTGCTTTACGTGGGTGGACCAGATGAAGTCTTTGTCGGATAGGTTTAGCGTCCGGGTATGTCTTAATATCATGTATCACAATGTTGGGGTTAATACCTAGCATTTCTTCATAGCTCCAGGCGAAGACGTCACAAAATTCTTGGAAAAAGACTTGTAGGTGACAACTTCGTCATGGGAACGCAAAGCTCCAATATGCACATTTTTTATAATTCCAGGTTTTATGGATATGTCGAGGGGGATGGTGGGTGAGATATTACTTAATTTCCCTTCGTAGAACAAATCATGTGTAGACTCGGGAACGGTAGAAATGACGACAACGATCGACGGGGTCGAGATTCGTTGGTAACCCTCGATGGTGTGTTTTTTCAGGAAGAGGATGGAATGATGATGTCCATCATCCCAAGGGGTGTCTTCCATGGACATAACAGACATAATCATCTCGTCCATGGGAAAAATGACATGGAATGGATATGGAGATAAATCACCAAGAGAGGGGGTAGAAGGGGTTGTCTATTGAATGGCGTGATTAGCAGATTCGATCAGACTCAAAGGCATTTCGTTACCGTAAAGAAGATGATCACCTAGGTTGGGTACCATCCATGGGTTGTAAGATACAGGGGTCCCATTAACAGAGGTGGAGATCATGTTGATCGAGGTGACAAACGGATGTGGAACATCGAGCGGTGGTATGGGGAAAGTACCCATTAACGATGAATCTTTAATAAGACCCACACCAACGTTCTCATATCTGGGGGGGGTTTTGCAATGAATGGTACGTTGTTGGTACGTGTATCGGAGTGGAAGAAGGCCAATTGATCGACGGTCACTACTTTTCCTTGATGTGGGAAACACACGACGTGGAAAAGAGTCGACACAACGGCACGCATGGAATCAATCCAGATACAACCAAGTAGAAGGTTGTAATCGAGAGGAGTGTCAAAGACCTCCACTTCAACTTGGACCATTTTTCCTTCTAATGTAATAGGCAACGAAGGGAGGACAACATAAGGCTTAAAACTAGAGCCATTGAATCCTTTGAGCGTGTTGTGTGATTCAGTCAAAGGAGGAGAGACGATGGCTTTCGAGTAGGTAATATACATGACACACGTCGAGGCACCCTCATCAATAACTGTCCTACAAATTTTTTTGTCAGAGACAATAACTTGTATTTGGAATGTGAGTTGAGGGGGTAACCTTGGGATGTGATCTTCCAAGTAAAAAATTATTAAATTTGTATCTTCCACCAATAGATTTCAACAGTGCCTTCCATTGTATAGGACAACTTTGAAGGAATTCGAGGGTTGACATCACAAATGGTGCTTGGTCTAGATCTTCAACAATACTGTAGTTCTAGGTAGCACATGCATGAGGATTGAAAGCAGATTTCTAAATGACACCCTTTGGAGGAGGGTGAAGAACTCTGTCTAGGCTCGGTCATTCGAGATGAAGAGGAACGTTGGTAGGTGGAGTCATGGGAGATGGTTGGACTAACGAAGGAGGTATTTCATCAACCTTCTCTTTGGAGGAAGGATAATCTTTGGCTCGAGTGGTAAGTGCGATGTCATTCTACTTTGAATCACCTTTACACATTAAGACATAGGATGTATTGGAGGGGGAAGGTTGGTCATGAATGACCAATTGGGCCTATTGTTGAGAAGGGAAGTGTTGCGACAATACGGTTAGAGTGGGGGGTTTTGTGGTCCCTTGAAGGAAATTAGTAACCTCGACTCGTCGTGGACAATCCTTAGTGTAGAAATCATCACCACAGATAAGACAAGGGTATCGGGGTTTGCACTTATCCCTATCATCAACAAGTGGTGTTTTGGTTTTCTCAGTTTGTGGATTATTTTTATCCTCCTTGGTCTTACCCTTTCCTTTTTTGGATCTACTTTTGCCAGCGAGGATAGATTGAACATAATTTACCTCATAAGTCTTGCCGGTGGGAGGGGTAGGAGATGGAGCATTTTTAACATTAGAAGAAATGGATTTGTGGTTGTTTCTAGAGGTTTGGATGGAATGAGGTTGGGCATGGAAGGTACCAATCAGACCATCAGCTGCGTGAGAAGCAACAGGAGTGGTTGAATTAGTAGAAGTAGAAGGATGAAGTGCATCAGGTAGTAAGTTGTAAAGAGTACCCGTCTATGAGTAAACGAGGTCTAGGTATTGGGAACGACTGATGGCCTGTTATTATGTGACAACTCCACCCATGGCGATGTCACGATCAATGTTGTTCATGAATGATTTCATGAACCATTCTGCCAGCAACTGATTGGGAAGTTCAAGTTTGATGAGATGTCGTCTCCGTCGCCACTCATGAATGTGATCAGAGATATGAGTGGCTTTGGTTTGTTTGAAAGAACTCAAAATCTCAGTTCTTGTTTCGTAGTGAATCGGTAACTGGTAGTGGGTGAGGAAATCCATAGCGAGGGTGTTGAAGTCGGTGAAGAAGCCTCGCGGTAACTCGATATACCACTTCACAGTGGAACTTGTGAGGTTTCACTTAAAAAGGTGTAAATGAATAGATTCATCCATCAAGGAGTTGGATGAGAACCAAAGGTGAAAAGTCATTACATGATTGTTTGGGTCCTCTCCTGGTTTACCATCGAATTTAGGGATGTCATATGGTAGTTTGGATGGTATGGTGGGCCATTGAGGAGAGTGACGGATTGGATCACTTAAAATCCCCGACAGATCTGGGAGGTCCAGAGTGGCTCAGAAAGGTAATTGTCTATTCACATGAGGGTACTGGTGACTTTGGGGAGGGAGTCCCATCGGTAAACTAGTGGGACCATAAGCAGTTTGCATATAATGTGAATATCTGGGAAGATTCGGTGGTTGGTGTGGAGGCAAGTAATTCATAGGGTTGTACCCTTGAACAGGGGTGTGGGGTGGAGCATTCAAGCCCCAAATAGGATTAGACATACCTGGATAGGGTTGGCCTGTACTAGGGGGTATGACGGAGCTAGCTTGAGGTTGTTGCCCCCCAGTCGAGTGAGTATTGTGTTGTATAATATGATTCCAATACTGGGCCAAGGATGGAGGTATGTTTTTTCCATAGAGTGGGGTTAGTAGGGGTTTCCCTCCAATCGGGGGTTGCATCTCAGTTGGGATTTTTCCCGCAAAAGGGGGTTGAGTTTGTCCTCCTTGGTGAAATTGTCCACCAATAGGAATCTGGTAATTAGGTGTGAAAGACGGGATGGTGCCACTAGGATCAATGCCTCTGATAGAGGACCGAAGAGGTCCTCTGAAAGAGGGTGGAGGAAGTGTCGGAATGAAACCAGGAAGATGGTGCCCAGAAGGAGTGGAACCACCAGAAGTTTCAGATGTGATTTGTGTAGGAGAGGGAATATAAGCATTCAACACATGATATCCGGGTGAAAGTGTTGGGTTGACTCTGGGCGAAAGAGGTGTGCCAATGGGGGCTTGGCCAGCTATTGTAATCCTGGTGTGAGGATTCGTAGTATCCAGGACCATTGTGTAATGGACCATTTTTAGAGGGAGAGTCAAGATGTGGTCAGCTGGCGGGGTGTTTGTACCAGGAAAATAATAGGCACTAGTAAAAGGTATTGTGCCTGGATTAGATGTTTCGGGCAGCTCAGGTGCGACAGTGATATCAATGCCTGCTCCTGAGCCAAAGAGATCTCGTCTAAAAATGCCAATAGTCCAAAAAGGATGTTAATCCTCAGATCCTATGAAAGGTCTAGTTGGTGATCCAGAAGACTGAACAACTAGATCTCTAGAAGAATTCACTCGAATATTACGTCTCTCGGAGTCGGTAGGAATTCGGAAGTCCTCTTGAGAATTGGTAATTCTAAATCGTTCTAACGAGTTAGTTCTTTCCACTTGCAGAGTGACGATGCACTGGACTTAACTCTGTTGAGGAGATCCCTCCAGTGGGTTGGTAGGCAAGGGTTGAGAACCTTCCAGATATTCTGGGGGTAGGCCTTGCATTCTACGTGAACGGCGTGGAGGGTCAATTGTGATCAAGTTTGAATCTTACGAAAGAAATTCTATAGAGAAATTGGGTAAACAAACAACATGCGTTAGTAAAATCTAGGAAGCAAAACCAAGCAAACAAGACCTTCCAATTCTGAAGTCACTAGTTGGTGATGAAATCCAACGTCGCGACGACGAGACAAGAAGGGGATGGGCTAGGGTGGAAAAGTTATGTTGACAACCTGCTTAATGGACTTACGCCCTGGTGAAAGCTCCTGCACATAATCGTGGGTATACCCTCGAAGGATCCCGAGTGAGTTTGGCCAACATCGATTCTAGGTACTATGAAGACTTGCCCCTTCACAGTCACCTTGTGTAAGACCCTAAGAATATAGGCTACTAAGGTTACCACCAACAACAATGATGCCCGGGGGAGCAGTCAACAGTCCAATCCACACACAAGGGCAGGGTATCTATCCCGAAATCAGCTTGAGAGGCTTCCACTCATCATTGTGGGTATACCTTCAAGTGACCCCCATAATACGTGCAATCTCTTCACCGATATCAATAAATCAGGGTGAGTAATTTTGTCAATCTCAATGCGACCTCGGGTTTGACCCTTGTGTGAGAAGGGCTTCCCAAGACAAAATGATGCAAATGGAATTTGACACTCCTTATCAAAAGATACTATTATGTGTTTTGTGCTTTAGAGAGTGTGTCTCACTGCCTATTCCAAAGCTCTAGCCTAGCTAATGTTGGTGTAAAAGAGTCCTAGAAAAAGTTACTAGTTGAATTTTAAAATTGCGCAATATTATTACAGGTTGTTGTTCCTCAAAAGGAAATGGAAATGAAATCGATGTTGTGTGGGACTCTGACCCAAAAATGCATAAATAGGACTGAATGATACAAATTTTTGTTCGACGAATCCTATCTACAGGAGGGAAAGAGGAGTTTTCTGGAACAATACAAACTACGATGTATGATCTTCTTTGAAACAACCATGAACAATGAAAATTCCCTATTCGTTCTTTTTCAGTACTTGAATGCCAATATTTTCGAATACAAAGTTTCTTAAAAAATAAAATGTCTTTAATTTTTGTTAGAAACCAAACAATAGGGGTGGAACTAAGAAAAACAAGAAACCAATGAAAAAGAAATATACAACAAAAACCCAAACCAATCTTTCAATGAAGACAAAAATAACAAACTGATAAGACTAGTCTCTTCAAATGCATATGGATAACAATTTTCCAAGTAATAAGCAATTGAAAAGAACAAATGATCTCAATTTTTAAACCAATCAAAGGCTCCCAACCAAACAAGCACTCGGATTTCAAAACCGGAGATTATACCCTTGTTGCGAAAAGGTCAAGAGGTAAAAATTGAGAAAACATGATCAAGAAGAGCTTAATCATTCACGAGATTTGAAGTCAAGAAACGTTCAAGCACTAGCCAGAGAAGTTATTCCTAGACACAAAAACAAATTTGGGCATCTGAGGACACAAAACACTTCACCCAAAATTTTTGCAAGTGGGTTCGCAGGCTGGAAGTGTAGTATAGTGCGAGAATCAAGGATTCTCGCAGGCTAGACATAAGTAGAATGAAAAAAATTTGCACTGCACTTAGCAACAGGGTGAAAACTTTAGTAGTTCTCGTAAGCTACATAAGGGTGTAGTGCGAGAAGGTCTGTAATCAAGTAAATTTTGGAAAAAGGACAAAAATTCTAAGGGAACTTCTTGATCCAGTGAGTCTGTAAGGGTCTCCTCAAGACTCAAAGATTGATGGGAATGAAAAATGGTAGGTTAAGAGAAAATGGCCAAGAAAAAACCACCAAAAATGGGTTGCATCCCTAGTGGAGTCACCAATTTTGTTATCGAACAAATCGGTAGGTACAGACACTAACAGATCTCCCTAAATCCACCTGGATCGAGAACAAAACAGGATAGGACACGACTATTTCCCTAAGTTGTAGTCATTAAATCTACGGATAAGAAGGAATAAGTGACATACCTTTATATCGCTTCCTTAGATCTCTTTTGTTCCTGCTTCACTCTGGCGCTCTTTTGAAGCTAGGTCTAAGAAAACACAAACCAACCAAAGTGAAGATAGAAAAGTATATTCAATGTCAACCTATGCATATGATCAAGGAGTTATGCTATAAAATAAGAGTGATTTTATGGGAAAGGGACATGTCGTTGTATTATATTAATTGAAAGTAGAAGATACAACCTGAATGCCTTGATGTTGCAAGCTTCCTTTCAGTGACTCTTGGTTCTAACACACACACTTTCTCTATACTTGCATGAAGAAGATCCAATTCCTCTTGATAGACCAAATGGAGTCTTCAAGCTTCTGTCCAAGCAGGGTTCTTCACAAAATTCTTTCACCAATTCTTCATTCAATATTGCTTAACCTTTCCCATGATAAACCTTTCAATATATAGGAGAAGGAAGGATGGTTACATGGATGAGGATGATCCCACCAAATCTGAGAAGTCAATAGGATGCCAACCATGCGAATGCCAACTCAGTTTCTAGAAGATCCCCTTCTAGAACCTTCGTGACCTCTTCTCCTTTCCAAGCTTAAAAATAGGTTCACACCATAACTATGGAGCACACTGCGAACAATTCACACTCTAAGTGTGGGTGGCTTGCGATAATGAGGGATTCTCACATCCTGTAACATAGGTAGCCTGCGAACTCATCTTAAAAATGTGTTTTTTTGGGAAGAAGACAACAGTCATCCTTCTCAGGAAAAATGTCCTTGTGGGAGCCTGAACACATTACTTGTAGAGACATCACCAGAGTGACCAAATTCATATGTAACACCAACAAATACTAGAGACGGTAGACGAAGTAGTAGAAATCTATGCGATCTCCTATGATCAAAAGAGGAAGGCCATCGTATAAAGGACTGCTAAGAAGAGGAATATTATTGTGGACCGTTCTATTTTGGTTACCATAGAGGAAAGCGTGATCAACACAACAGATGCTTGCACATCTGAACTAATAGGCGTGGGAAGATCCCTCTCTGATGCTGCACAAGATAGGGCCAGGAGGGATGAAAGAGAACTAATTAATACTCTGAAGGAACTGGAACACCTGTGCCATATTGTTGAGCATTATAAAGGTGCCACACAGACTACGACATATTTGAAGAGTGATTTTTCAGGAGTTTACAGCGAGTACAAGAAAGAAAGAACCTTGTTAACTGGAAATATAATTGAATTCCAGGAAGACTCTCTCATGGCTCTCACAGCATGCAAGGAGATGGAACAATGGCATGAAAGAGGCAACAAGTGGTGGAAAGGCTCAAATAAATTGAGGTTGTCCAACAGGGTTGAGAAAGGGAAGAACATGGCATTCATATATTAAGAAAAAATAGCCTTGACCGCATAAGGAGATCCACAAAATACTAGACTAAGATGTCCCGGGACCCACATCGAGAGATCCAAGAAAAATATGCCAAGTGCCAGAAGCACTAGGATAAAATTAATAAAGTAATGAAGGATATCAAGCTCCCTGAGTTTGGCAACCCTAGTGAGTTTATCGACATAAGAAACGTGCTCAAGACGTATGCCTAACAAGACTCCCTATGGGCCTAAGAGTGCGCGAAGGTAGCCGATGCGAGGCCGAGACAGATGTGACAATTCACAGAACACCCGATCAGAGCTAAAACCATGTTGCAATAGTTGAATTCAACCTTGATAAAATACCGAGCACATGCAGCGGACATTAGAGGGATATATGAGGCCCCAATGGAACAACACACATTCCCGTGGGCCCATACTTGTGAAGAACTCTTTATTAGATGGTCCGATTATGAAAGAATCCACCCTTTTCAAGAAACAACTTGGGTGGACTGTTGAAATACTGTCAGATGATGACACCATGTGGTGATTTTTGATTAGCTCAAATTGTATTTTACCATTAATTATTGTTAAAATTTATATTATAAATAGGAACATCGACCGATGGTCTAGAGGTCGATGGTTTGTTGCAAGAAATCTTTTATTTCTAGTTGTTAAGAATTATTTTGGAGCTGCTATGAATGAATAAGTCCTTCTGGACCAAACACAAAGTTGTTTTCATCATATGCATGTGTAATTGAGCATGGAGAAGAATTGTTTCCTATTCAGTTCATGAGCAGATGTAACAAGTAAGAGCTATCGAATATATTGTCAAGTTATCTGGTGCAATTGCTTTGTTGTTCTTTTCTTTAAATGATGGAAATGATGAATCGTTGTGTGGATATATGATGAAGGATTATGGTAGATGAATTATTTTTCTTAATATTGATCTTATCATATAAATGTTTTCTTCTAATAATTAGTATTCTGAAACAGTAATTGGATGCTCACATGGTTAACATATTATTACTAGGCCTATGGTATAGGATTATCGTTTGCATGTTTGAGCAGGGGGTTATCCCAAGCTCAGCCTCTTCTGCAGCAGTTAAATTTTCTCTCATTTTGTTTCTTGGATAGTTTAGGTTAAAATCTCATCTATTGATCGAGTGCTCACACGATTAAAGTATTATTACTAGGCCCGTGGTAAAAGATCGTTGTCTACATACTAGAGTGAGGATTATCCTGAGCTCGACCTTTCCCAGTATTTAGACTTCCTTATCATTGTGCGGTTAAGTTGGTTTATACCAACTTTTCCTCACATTTATCCTAACTAAAGAGAAAATCCCTACTGAAGGAGATGCCTCCACAAGAAAACATAAATACCATCGATTAAATTGTCCGGATCGCAAGATCTGGAGAACCATTCCAATCACAAACACTGCAAAGTCTAATTGGGCCTTGGTGGTAGGTTTGGTTCCTACTGTTGATTTAAGGGTTTTAAGACCCATCAACAGAATTGGCACTAGAAGGAGGGCCTGAGAATGAATGGTTGAATATGTAAGTTATATGATATTTCGAACAACCTATAGATTCGTAACAACCCACATGCATGTCTATTCATCCAACAGACATCCCACCTTTATCGAGTACTCCCGAAGCAGATAAATCACCCCACTCTGAGGAAGGTTATCTTCACCCTAAAATACCTTACGCCCTCCTTCACGAGGAATTGAATCAGTTTAGAAGGATTACCAGAGCTTACGCCCGACAAATCAACACGTTGCCACTCACCCCCATCCTCCCTCGAAGAAAAAAACAAGGCAGACTAGTGGTTAGCACTCCCAAGGAAGTTTTTGTACACTCCATCGAAGACTTAATAGACTTCGTGATCACCGAAATCCAAGAACCTCTTGACCTCATACCCAAGATGCCAGCCGACGACATCTCTGAACCTAACGATCTTTCAGAGGAGGAATATCCTAACTCCGACTCCGAAGATATGGAAGATAACAATGTTCATGAGGAGGAGAGAGAAGTTCCACTTCAAGGCGACCAACTGTGGTTGGTCAGGGACACCGTGGTCGTCCCTGGATGAATACAAAACCTCCCTAGGCACTCGAAAAAGTTTCTCCCGAAGTATGATACTGAGACCTCAGGATTGCCCGAAAATCATATCAAGAAGTTCATACTCGTGATCGGGCTTATGAACATTCAACATGAAGATGTGGTATGAAGACTTTTCCACTACACATTTGAGAACTTGGCTTCTACTTGGTATTTTAACTTGTCAGTAGGATCCATAATCCATTGGACTAAGTTCCAAAAGGAATTTCTAGAAAAATTTGCCGAGGAAACTACCACAGGAGCCCTTATGGCCGATTTTTTCACAGCCACCATGACCCCAAAGGAAAGGGTCAAAGATTTCAATCAAATATTCATGACTATCCTAAACAAGTTTCAACCCATGTCAAAACTGGCTCAAGAGTTTCAAATCGAGGTCTATGCTAATGCTCTTCCGACCTCTATTTCCATGTTCGTTAAAAGAGCTGCTAATCAAAACCTCGCAGAGATTTCAAAGAGGCCAAGACGATAGAGTTCTAGATGAAAGGGTGTAAAGAAGGCCAGGCATCTCTAGCAAGAAAAGAAAGCCAGCCCCCTCCTAGGAGAGGACTCCTCTTGACTAGGCCGTCGGGGAAGCCGACTGAACCAAATCCCGATAAGGGTAATGGGGATATAGAAGACCTGCAATGCATGGTCAAGAAACTATCAAATGAGATTATAAATATGAAAAGAATTGTGGGTGAGGGAAACCAAGGCCAAAGATCCTATAGGCCTTTCTTTAAAAGAAACCATCTTTTCAAAGCAATTGAACCTCCCCCAGCCAACCTAAACATTGACTTAGGAAATGTCGCTTCTGATTCCTTCTGTACTTACCACCAAGAGAACCAATCAGAAATGGAATGTCCTCAGTGGGTCAACACCATGAATTTAATGGCCAATCATTTTCTGGGCGAAGTCTCTCTAACCGAACCACCCAATAGTTTGACCTTTAACATTGCCGATCAGGAAGAGGTTGACCCACCACAAGGCACAACCATGCTGATATGGGATCCCGACGTGATCATGTCTTCGGACAATCTGTTTAAACCTCAGGCACCACCCACAGATATATCAGTGGTACAAACACATAGTAAGGGTCAACCCATCCCAAAATATATCGATGCCACCCGTGTCTCACAAAGTAAATTGACTCCTGATCTTCCAAGAATTCCTGTCGCTCCCAGTTACAGCCTCTAAGCATCCATACGCGGGAATATCCTAAGCTAGATTATAACGTAGTCGAATATTTGAAGAAGTTGAAATCCAATATATCAGTTATGGACATATGTAGAATCCCTTAGTAGAAAGACCTTCTATTGAAGGCTCTAAGTTCGGTAGAAAACTCAGCCACCTGCAACGGTCGAGAGAAGAATCTACCCCTTCCATATTTGGCAAGCAAACTAACAATAAAAACCTACTCAGAAGGAAGGAAGGAGAGACCTTTCGTGCCTCCTTTCCTTTTAACGTTTGAAGTCTTCAATAGGAATCTTCACAATTGTCTGGTAGATTATGGAGCATCTTCTAATGTCATACCTTTGGTCGTTTGTAATAAGCTAGATGTTGTCCCTCTCAAAAGAGATAAGCATGTTATACAACTAGACATAACCCAGGTCAAGGTTATGGGGGAACTCAAAGATGTGATGATCAAGATAGCGACACACCCTAAGTTCATGCAGGTGATTGATATTATTGCAGTAGATATCCTTGAGGCATATGGGCTATTATTAATCCGAGATTGGTCTGAAAAGATGAATGGATACTTTAGTACTGATTGGGCACACCTTTGGCTACCATTGAAAGGATACAATAACATGATCCGAATTGATAGGGAGAGATATCTGAAGCCTACGATCACTAATCTGGAAGCCCCTAATGAACCAACCTCCACGGATTTTCCCATATTGGGTAATTATTCTTGTGAATCCTACTTCGGGAAATTCCCTTCCCTCATATCCAATGTTCCGATCACCCAAAACTCTAAGCTTCCTTTCTAGGAGAAATCACCGATACCGAGAGAAGATTCTCTCTTTTGTCAAAATCTTGTGTCATGTCCGGTGGAAGGAAAGGGTGGACAACATAACATCAACAATGATGAAGGAAGGAATGATTTTCATTCATGTATTTGGACCCTCTATTTTGATGGATCCAAGTCACAAGAAGGATCAAGAGCGGGGTGCATTCTAATTGACCCAAGGGGCAGGCGTCATTTCTTGTCTTGTATGCTAGAATTCGAGTGCACCAACAACACTGTCGAGTGTGAAGCCCTGGTGCAAGGGTTAAAGAAAGCCATAGATATTAATGTCAAATAACTAAAGGTTTTCAGAGACTTAGAAATCATAATTAGACAAGTAAGAAACATGATACATTGTAATTTTCCCCACCTTAATAATTACCAGCAGGAGGTGCATAGGTTAATAGAATGTTTTGGAGTTTTCAACATTAACGCAATCCTTAGGGCAAAGAATACCCATGTCAATTCCCTAGTCATAGCCGCTTCTAGGCTATCACCTTTAGAGGATTATGAAACCTCCTGATTCACTGTAGAACTTCTCTACAAGCCATCGGTACCTAATAACATTTCTATTTGGAAAGTCTTCGAAGGAGATGAACAAATCATAATTTTTTTGACCATTCAGGACAATTTCAAAGATCTCGCTATTGATGATGAAGATTTCGAAGAGCACTCAATGGAAAGGGGTCCTATGGAAGACCGACATATGGATAGATCAAAGGCCCATACAATCCTAAAAGGGGTAGCTAATCTAGAAGACCTATTTGATCTAAAGGAACGATTCAAAGGTCCTAAAATCACAAAGACTGGAAACTCTTGTCCCCTCCATGAAACTGTGAATCTTGGGACCCCAGAGAAGCCAAGGAATGTAAACCTTAGAAAAAATATATATAAGGAAGAAAGAAAGGCCTACCTCAAGTTGTTTAGACAATACCAGGACATTTTCTCATGGTCCTATAAGGATTTAAAAACATATGATAATCGTATTAATCAACACACCATCCTGTTGAAACCTGAAGTCAAGCCTTTCCAATAGAATCTTAGGAAATATCAACCTTCATTAGAACCTCTCATGTACCAAGAATTAAGGAAACTCCTGGATGCTAAAATAATTTTCCAGGTTAGGCACTCTGCCTGGGTAGCAAATCTCATTCTGCTGAGGAAAACATCGGGAGAATTTCGATTGTGCATAGACTTTCGGAACCTCAATAAAGCTTCGGAGAAGGACAATTATCCCATCCCACCGATGGAACAACTCCTGCAAACCGTGTGAGGCTCAAATATTTTTTCTTTGCTCGATGGTTTCTCAGGATACAATCAAGTGTTGGTTTTAGAGGAAGACTGATTTAAAACCACCTTCCAAACCAAATGGGGAACCTTCGCTTATAAATGCATGCCTTTTGGATTAATTAACGTAGGAGAAACCTTCCAGAGGGCCATGGACATGGAATTCTGATGGATTATAAACAAGTGTGTAGTAGTATATTTATGGGAGGTAGCACATCCAACACTTAACTCTGAATTTTGAAAGATGTAGGAAATACGATATATCGTTAAATCCTAAGAAAACTATCTTCAGAGTTGAAGAAGGGAAGTTGTTGGGACATATTATATATCAAGCAGGGATTTACATAGACCTCGAAAGGATTAAGGCCATAGCACAACTTCCGTTACCTCATAACAAGAAAGCCATGTAGTCTTTCTTCAAGCAAATCAATTTCGTGAGGGAGTTCACTCCCGACTTCGCCGAAATTATCAAACCCTTACAAAATATGATTCACAAAGATGCCGAATTTAAGTGGGATCAAAAAGGAAAAAAAACTTTCAACAAAATCAAAGTTGCCATATCCCGGGCTTCGGTGTTGTGAAGTATCGATTTCAATCGAGGCTTTAACTTATATACCTTTGCTTCTGACCAGTCGCTAGTTGTGGTTTTAACTCAGAAGGATGATGACAAAAACGAAGCCCCAGTATCATTTATGAGCACTAACCTTCAAGGAGTTGAGCTCAACTATCCTACCATAGACAAACAGGCCTACACAGTCTATAAGGAAGTAGAGCATTTCAGGTCCTACATCCTCAAGAATCACACTAAGGTGATTGTACCACACCTTGTAGTCCGATATTTTTTCACCCAATAAGAAATGGGAGAAATAAGAGGGAACTGGATGGCGGTAGTCCAATAATTTTATCTAGACATAAAACCTGCCAATTTAGTAAAAGGACAAGGTTTGTGCAAGCTCACAACCGAAGCCCAGGATCAAGTAAATGAAGACTCCAAATGGGAAAATGAAATATCTCTATGGTGTGGAGAAGTAGCATACATCCCCCCAGGATGAGAGTTCTGGTACAAGGACTTGGCTTACCTACTACATCACGAAACTTGCCCTAAAATCCTCAACCTAAGAGAGAGAAGAGCCCTCAGGTTAAAGTCTACACAATATCGTCTTATAAATTTGGTGATTTTCCGGATCAACTATGACGGGGTATTGTTGAGGTGCCTCGAACGTGAAGACGCCAATAAGGTGCTAAAGGAACTTCATGATGGTCCCGCTGGAGGAAATTTTGATGGAAATACCACTGCTCATAATATTCTGAGGGATGGCTACTACTGGCCCACCTTGTTCAAAGACGTGCATACTTCTGCTAGAAATTGTAAGACTTGTCAAATAAGCGTTAGAAAGGAGAAAAGGGAAGCAGTCCCACTTCATCCTATGATTATTTCAAGGCCCTTTGAGAAGTGGGGGTTAGATATCATAGGAGAAATTACGCCCAGCTCCTCGAAGATGCACAAGTACATTCTTACTACCACCGACTATTTCACAAAATGGGCGGAGGCCGTCCCTCTGACTCATGTAAATGAGAAGGTAGTGATCCAATTCATAGAACAATATCTAATCACAAGGTTTGGTCTCCCCTCTATTCTGGTATTTGATAATGCAACTTACTTCTCCTCTACACTATTGACATAATTTTCTCTAGACAAAGGAATCATAATCAAGTACTCTGCAAATTATTACCGTCAGGGAAATGATGTGGCGGAGTCGACTAACAAAAATATGGTAAGGATATTAAAGAAGACAGTTACATATAACCAAAGAAATTGGCATAATCAAATTCATAATTCCCTATGGGCCAATAGGGTCACACCTAAAGAAGCCATAGGAAACTCTTCATACTTTCTGGTCTACGAGAAAGAAGCCATCCTCCCAAACGGGCTCTATCTGCCATCTCTTCAATTGGCCCAAGATTCCAACGAGGAACCCTCATCAGCCATGCAATGAAGAATCAATACTCTACTCATGCTAGAAGAAGAGAGAGAGAGAGAGAGAAGGCTATGTCAAAATTCCTAGCTCACCAACATATAGTGAAACGATGGTTCAACAAGCATAAGGCCAAAGAAAAGAGTTTCAAGGTGGGAGACTTGGTCTAAAATGGGACAGAGCGAATGAACCAAAAGGGAGGCACTCTAAGTTTCAGAACCTATGTCTTGGACCTTTCTAGGTCGTTGAAAAAATAGGGGCAAGTAATTATCGATTGCAGAACTTGGAGGAAGAACCTGACACGCTCCCAGTAAATGGTCAGGCCCTAAAACAATATTTCCAATAAATATATATATATATATATATATATATATATAATGAATAAATATAAATAAAAAAAGATGACACAAGTTAAGGTTATTGAAGGAAGAACAGATATTCTGCATTCGCCTAGTGAATTACCATTTGTTGAGCTCTCAACACACCTTAAAAATTCTCTGCCAAACTCTACTTTTGGGGTATCACTTATTGTTTAATTCAGAACAATGTTGTTTCCGCTTATCTTTGTTTTCTACTTTATCTCCTTGATTCTTTAAAAGTTTCACTGAACATGTCAAAACCATGACAATTTAAAGGGAGTAACATTTGACTAAAGAATCAACCATTAAGTCGTTTCACATGACGCGTCCAAATTTCGACACACAAAAGAACCAGAGGTGAAAGAAAATCATCCTAGGAAACTAAGGACACCGATCAACGGTTTTCATCGACTTCGGTAAATGGGGAGTTGTTCTTTTGTGATAATCATTGCACAATAAAGTTGTTGATGATCGATTTCATTTAACATGTGAAACGCAAAAAGAAGTAGTTGTTTGGATAGGAAGCATGCAACTGAAAGAAGGTTACCACCCTTGTTGGCACTCGTGAGTCCAGTCACCTATCTTTATTTTCCACGTGTCACGTCAGAACCATATAATGAAAACAATCGACATCGGCATTTTATTTTTTCTTTTGTAAGGAGTATCAATGAAGAATCTCGTAGTTCTGTGTCGATCCCCAATTTCCCTTTTCAGAAAATGACTCGATGGGATGTTTTAGCTCTAAGATATGCTAGATATGATGAATTTAATTGATTGAGTAATTCCAAGAATGTGCATTAGTCTATGATTCGTGCACAAATACCAATGACCATTTTAACCTGTAGATACAATGCATCTCCCTCTGCGCCTCCACCGTCAACCTACGTAAAATTGATTACAAAGAATTGGCGGTAAGTAGTTTAAATTTCATCCCATTACTTTTATTAACGGCTTGATGTGACTAATAAGTTCTCTCTCGTTATATTACCCTGAATTATTACGAGCCAGATCATTCTGTGTGCAAAGAGGCTCGGAACATCCAGAGGAGCGAGACGAACGACCTAGAGAAGGCTTCCAAGGTATAGTGAGTATTAAGCAATAGAGTCTAGCAAGCATACAGGTATGTACCAATCTGGTTTGATTTCATTTCACATATAAATTATGATCTAATATTATTCTATGTCCCAACCCTAATTGAGCATCTTCGGTTGTAGGAATGATGCCTCTGAAGAAACCTACCACCAGGAAATCTCCTAGAGTCCCAAAGATGCAAGAATCAGAATTAGGAGAAGGCTCATCCCCAACCATTGCAAGAAAATTGGAATTCACTTCCAAGCCAGCGTCGATCATCAAGGAGATCACCAAAGAAGCCTTCACTCAACCCAAGACATTTGGGGACATAGAGGCGAACATTGGGACCAAGAAAACATTCGCACGATGGGAAGACCTGTTCAAGGAAATAAAGCACGAATAATTCCCCGAGTATGCCCCACATAGCGATCCTGACACAAGGAAGTTGGATGATGATATCTTCGTCAACATCCACAAGGATTACCTACACATGGTGGCTAGCAGGTCTCCGGTATTCCTTTGCATTGAACTTTTAAAATGGCTCATTGATCACAACAATGCACATAAGTGTGTAATTAATGAATATAATGGTCAAATCGTCGGGGTTTTCCTCCCGGTAGAAGTCCAAAAGTATTACAATCTCAGGGAGCCAGATGAATGTTTGAACAAGGATTTTGTTGTGAAGTTTTATCAGAATAACAACACCAGCAAAATCATGGCGTCCTGGTGGAGAGAAGAAAAACAATTCACCAACCGAAACTCCGACTGGTAACCGACGGCCAACCTCAGACAACCTTATATCTATATAATGGCTCTCCTTTTCCGGTTGCATGGAGAAAAAGATTGCTCCAGGTTTTTGGAGGCATGGATGCCTTTGGCTTATATGGTCGCCATCTCTAGAACATGCTTCAATTGGGGTGTGATCATCTCCAAACAGCTTAGCATCTGCATTCTACAGGCTCAACAACTGAAGGAAGGAGAAACTCCTACCTTCTACATGGCGTCTTATCTATTGGACGTCATATGTGCAAGAAATTTCTTTGCAGGAATGAACCTGAGCTGGCACACCTCTGAGATCCCAGTCCATGTCTATTTTATCATCTTGTGGGAGAATAGGTATAAAAGATCCTACTCTCTCATTTGCGACAAATTTATCGCACCTATTCATTTATTATTATTCAATAAGGAGTGCCTAAGGCTATCTTATGCGGACAAAAAAGTTATATCGAAAGTCAGACATTGGTACCTAGACGAGCGTGAAACCTACATTAGGTTTTTCGGTGCCATAGGAGCACCACATTTGCTACCTATATATGTCCCCGACCGACTGGTACTAGGGGAAATATGTTACCAAACTATCTTACAGGGGTACAATGCCACTTTGGTGAAGGATAAGAAGTGGGCATTCATACCCTATGGGTTTCATATCAGCCTCTACCAAGTTAAAGACACTGCGCGGGACAAGCAAGAGGGATTAAGTCAAATAGAATTTCAGTTTCAGACATGACGTTTTCGCAAGCACGATCCCAAGGTTCTAGTCTCGAAACATGCATCAAAAGTATTGTCATGTTGGCCTTATGCCCACGATCGGTTTGAGGATGAAATATTCATTGAAAATGCTCAAGATTGGGATGAGGTGGTGGCAAGAATGGAAGACCCCAAAATAACCAAGTTCAAGGCCATGAGTTGGGAAGAGCAAGTGGCGTCCTTGGATGAAAGGGCGCAAAGAGCAGAAGAAATTCTTAGGACTAGGGAAGAAAGGGTAACATTCGAATCGGTCGAAACAATGGAAGCTCCCCAGGAAGCCCCTGTACAAAACTAGAATTTTCTTGGAACGCTAGGTGCAAGGGAAAGAGGGACACTATTGCTCCAACACGCTCAACAAATAATGGATCTGGCGTCAAATGATCCGGCCCTATTATCAAGCGTTTCGACCAGTAACCCAGAAGAGAGCCCAGTAGGGGTAGGCAGATTTGAGCTCGTAGAGACTTGTAACATCAATGGGTCAGATGACCCTGAATCCACACTACCGCCAACCGATTCACCGACAGGCACGACGACTCAATCAAAGCCGGGCCAGGTGTCGGTCGAAACTATTCCACCTAAACCTCTGTCCGAGTTCATAGATATATACAATGATGATGAGAGTCCAGAGGTATCTCAGAAAACCTCTGTGCATCTAGAATAAGAAAAGGGAGCCGAGTAAAAAACACCTCTTGTTCCCGATGTTCAGAGTCAAGAGGACACATGAGAAGAAAAAGGAGCCGAAAGAGGTTTAGACATAGAAATGCCTAATGCACTGGAGACCCGAGAAGGTAGTCCCAAGGACAAGTTAGAATTGGACATGTTAAAAGAAATATCCCTGTAGAAGGACGTCGACGATGCCATGGCTAGAATACAGAAAGTATTGAGCTCACTCCCGACACATCCATTCCACTTGATACTCAGGTCCCTGATAAACATCAGGAAGAGGTCGGGCCTTCGGAGAAAAACAAGGAGGTTCAAGAGTCTGATCTTGAACAAATTTATACCACCGATAGCCTGGGAAACACGCTCACATGGGGTGACCAATAGATACCAAAGTCGGTAGATGAAGTAGCAAACATCTATGCGATCTCCTATGATCAAAAGAGGAAGGCCATTGTACAAAGGAGTGCTAAGAAGAGGAAGATTACTGCGGACCTTTCTATTTTGGTTACCACAGAGGAAACCTTGATCAACACAATAGATGCTCGCACGTATAAACTAATAGGCGTGGGAAGATCCCTCTCTGATGTTGCCCAGGATAGGGCCAGGAGGGATGAAAGAGAACTAGTTGATACTCTTAAGGAAATGGAACACCTGTTCCATATTGTTGAGTATTACAAAGGTGCCACAAAGACTGCGGCATATTTGAAGAGTGAGTTTTCATGAGTTTACAACGAGTACAAGAAAGAAAGAACTCTGTTAACTGAAAATATAATTGAATTCTAGGAGGACACTCTCATGGCTCTCGCAACATGCAAGGAAATGGAACGATGGCATGAAAGAGAACAGCAAGTGGTGGAAAGGCTCGAATACACTGAGGTCGTCCAATAGGGTCGAGAAAGGGAAGAATATGGCATTCAACTATTAAGAAAAAATAGACTCACCCGCATAAGGAGATCTGCAGAATACTGGACTAAGATGTCCCGGGACCCACACCGAGAGATCCAAGAACAATATGCCAAGTGCTAGAAGCACTGAGATAAAATTAATAAAGTAATGAAAGATATCAAGCTCCCAAAGTTCAACAACCCCAATGATTTTATCAACATAAGAAACGTGCTCAAGATGTATGTCAAACAAGACTCCCTATGGGCCGAAGAGTGCGCGAAGATAGCTGATGCGAGGATGGGACAGGTGTGACAATTCACAGAACACCCGATTAAAGCTAAAACCATGTTGCAATAGCTGCATTATACCTTGATAAAATATCGAGCACATGCAGTGGACATCAAAGGGATATATGCGGCCCCAATGGAACAACACAGATTCTTGTGGGTCCATACTTGTGAAGAACTTTTTCTTAGATGGTTCGATTATGAAAGAATCCACCCCTTTCAAGAAACAACTCGGGTGTACTATTGAAATACTATCAGATGATGACGTCACGTGGTGATTTTTTATTAGCTCAAATTGTATTTTACCGTTAATTACTTTTAAGGCTTTATATTATAAATATGAACATCGACCGATGGTGTAGAGGTCGATGGTTTGTTGCAAGAACTCTTTTCTTTCTAGTTGTTAAGAATTGTTTTGGAGCTGGTGTGAATGAAGAAGTCCTTATGGACTAGAGACAAAGTTGTTTTCATCATATGCATGTGTAATTGAGCCTAGAGAAGAATTATTTTCTATTCAGTTCATGAGCAGATGTAACCAGTAAGAGCTATCAAATATATTGTCAAGTTATCTGGTGCAATTGCTTTGCTGTTAATTTCTTTAAATGATGGAAATGATGCATCGTTGTGTGGATATATGATGAAGGATTATGGTAGATGAATTATTTTTCTTGCTATTGATCTTATCATATAAATGTTTTTTTCTAATAATTAGTATTCTCAAACAGTAATTGGATGCTCACATGGTTAATGTATTATTACTAGGAATGTGGTATAGGATTATCGTTTGCATGTTTGAGCAGTGGGTCTGAGTATGTCTAATGCTTTTATATCACGAGTCTAACAAACCTCTTTCCCATTGCATACTTGGCCACTATTACCATCATCGGTTCCTTGCCAGGATTGCAACCATAAGTCCTCTCGACTTCTCGACAACAATAATCGCATTGATACACCAAGAGGGGCATAGTGAAATCATAAAATTCCTGGCCTTCAATTCATCCACTAAAGTTTCTCAAAGAAAAACTATGTCCGACTTTGTACTACTAAAAAATCTACATAAATAAGGCAGTTTATGGGGACCTCCTACCCCTCTGGCATTCAAGGATAAGAGGATCGTGATTTAACCCTTGCAAGGGCTTTCATGCCTCTAAGTTCCCCTATGTCAGGTGAAGTAACCAAGTGGATTTCAATAGCCAAAGACTGACCAGATTTATTTCAAGCATTCCTAGTCTTGATAGGAGAAAGTTTGTTGGCCCTCGACCAAGTTTTGAGAGAACCTTGGTCGTTCTTGACCATTTTTGGGACTTCGAAAGGCTGGTCGAAGATGGAGCACTCAGGCATAGAAAAGATCATGGGATCTCGCCCTTTTTGTGGGCTTTTTTGTCTTTTAGGGTTTATTTAATAGGTATGGGATGTCGTCCCATGGGTTTACCCATGCTTAGGACCCTTTTTGTAATTCATAAATAAGTAGCTAATTGATGTAAGAATTAGTTCTGATCGGCTTTGTGCAAGAACCTGTGAGGGTTTCTAAGTGTGAATAGCTATGAATGATTTGTGCATATTGTATGTGAGACTTGTAGAGCTAAATGCAACTGGCTGTAGCTGGCTTTGTGTCTTGACCTAATCCGGGGAAGGAGAATCTAGCGAGGTGCGCGCAGATCTTCTATCCTTTGCAGAGTTGGATCTGTGGTTTGGTGCATGTAAGAATATTGGAAGAAGTTAATAAAGAAGAAGAAGAGTTGGTGGACGTAGCCCCACAATGGGGTGAACCACATATATCTTGTGTTATTGTTCTTTGTTCTATGTATGGTTATGTTTATATTTCCTTAGTGCACTATTTTGGATGTATGATAGGTAGATTCATTGATGCTTAGTGCTTGATATATAAATAAATCCTAGATCTTCTCTGATGCTATGTGTTGAATTCTTAGAAGTGTTTAATATTGATTACTACTGTGATGATCTACAATTAGGGTTAATCTATGATGTGAATAAGAATCATAACTGAATGCATAGTATTGGATATGTGCTCTGTTAAGTATCGTGATCACAGATCTATGTCCCAGCTAGGTTGTAGACACTTGAGTCATGCAACCCCCCTGCCTCTACCTCAGGTGAGACTTCATATGCTTCGAAGGTGTTGTCGACAGGGCTAGTAGTTAGGGTTTTTTTGGTGCATTGTTGAAGAATTGAACCCTGGGTCTACCCCTGTGCCAGCAAATGGTTCCGCTACAGAGACCTGAAACTGTGGTTGCTGGGAATTTAGGAAAAGAGAAATCTCTGTGCGTAGATCTATTGTTGTAGTGTGCAATATTCTACTTGACTTGTGAAGCTCTGTGCTAAGAGAAGGAAGCCCAATCTGAAGAAAGAGGTAAGATATTAAAGCTTTGTGCTCTGATAAAAGTAAGATAAGTGGAATTTTTTGTTTCAAAAGTATGAATCTAGGTATGTTTGATAGATTTTTTCCTAGTCTAAAAGCTAGGGAACAACTAGAAGAAAGAAGATTTGATATGAATAGATTTGATAGAAATAGTGAAAGATATGTTATTCCTATGCATAGAAACATTTTTTGGACTAATAAGTGGATGCAGGACCCTAGAAAGAATTTTTGCAGATTGTAGGTCCATCACTGTGATCCCAGTGCATAGTACCAGAAAGGTTGGGGATCGTTTAAGAGAAAGAGAGGATTGACATTGTGTTATAACTGTAGAAGATCAGGGCATATTGCTAAGGAATGCCCTGGTATAGGTCATATTTGTCTTTGTTGTAAAGTTGTTGGTCATGAGGTTTTGGATTTCCCTAGAATGATTGATAAATTTGAATAGATGAACCCGAGACAAGAAAAGTATGAAGAAGGTCAAGAAACTAAGGATATGTTAGAAAAACAAAAAGAATTAGAGACTGTATTATTATAGCTGGAAGAAACATTGAAGGATCATAGAGGCATCAGGTTAC
>JZKD02S1050078.1:153868-182907 GCA_000966675.3 Picea glauca | reverse complement strand
TATATATATATATATATATATATATATATATATATATATATATATATATAATGTGTGTGTGTATATATAAGGTCTTATTTCTAAGTATGCAATTGGCAAGCGTTAATGCTAAACTGGGATTTGAGGAGATCTCCCATTAATACGCATAAAACCAAAATTTCCGGAGGGTTATATTATCCTTTCCGAGTGTTACTTTCAAACATCATGGAATGTCATTTGTACGTCGTCGAGTTGGCCCGTTTACAAAATCTTCAATCCTTAATTCTGAAAACGAGTCTGACTGACCATTTCCCTATTCCATACTTAGCCACTTTCCTAGAATTCTGCAAATATACAAACCGACCGCTGAACCGCCTCATCATGTTCTCTTCCATTTTACATGTTTTACAGTGAAAAATTTCGAGACATAAAATTTGAACTTCGGACACTCACCTCTCTGAAGTATCCCCCATAACCCTATTTTGAATCCCGTCCAACCGCTTTTCATACCTTGTCATTCCTTGCTTGCTCTTCCCCGTCTCTATTACCTTTGCACTTGTCTATAATAATAATAATAATAATAATATTATTATATATATATATATATATATATATCTATATCTCTATCTATATATATATATATATATATATATATATATATATATATATATATATATATATATTGTTTCTAAATATGCAATTAGTAAGCTTTAATGCTAATAGCTCATCGTGCAGGAACCGTATAGATTGTCATTGATGAGCGAAAGTCTTGAAAAGATCTCCCATTTATACGCATTAAACCAAGATTTGCGGAGGGTTATATTATCCCTTCCGAGTGTTGATTTCAAAATCATGGAATGTCATTTGCACATCGTCGGGTTGGCACGCTCACGAAACCTCCAATCCTTAATTTCTCTTCATCGTACCCACCACCTTCGCACTTCTAAGTATGCAATAAGTAAGCTTTACTGCTAACAATTCATCATGCAACACACATAGAGATTTCCATTAATGAGTGAAAGGTTCAAGGATCTTTCCCATTCATAAGAATTGAACCAACATTTGTGGAGGGTTATATTATCACCTCCAACTGTTCATTTCAACGATCGCCTGGAGAAAACAAACATTCTCATAAACTTATGGCACCAACTCGACAACAGTTATGTGGAGATACAATGAACATATTCGGGCTCGAGGACAAAAACTTCCAGTGGTCTAGGACATATTCTTATTACTCATCCCCTACTGCTCATAACAAAATAATTTGGACCTCTGGGATTGCTCGTGCAGGTTGTGTCCCTAAATTTTTTGACTATAAGGAGCTGGTCTCTTGGTGTTCGAATAAATATATTTCAGCCCAAATAATTATTCCACTGCGAGACAACTCTTATGTTTCTTTGTCACCTCAGGTCTTCTGCCAGATGTTAAGATTGTCGGAGCCAACATCGACATTCAAAGGAGAATATTCCAAGCAGTTCCTAAGAAATCGTAATAATGGGTTGGACCTCTTGCCCGAGTTCCTAGAAGACCCAATGGAAATTTGTGAAGATATCACAAGCTTGTAGGTTAGTTCATTTAGAAATCCATTCTGGGAAATTGTGTTCCTTTTTACAAGAATAAGGGGACAAGAATCCACAACAACTATTTCCCACATGGTTCTTTATATTTTGTATTTCACAGTCAAGGAACAAGCCATTTTTTATTGGGGGAAGCTAATTTCCCATGAAATCTGTTTCCAATTGTCAAGCTTCAAAAAGGAGAAGAAAATTTATATGTCATCCTACTTGGTTTTTGCAATAGCGCATTGCTTCCAATTTCCCAAACTGTCTCTGTCCAAGAAGGTGAACTGGGAATTCGACCCAGTAACGTTATGGTACCAAGCCTTGTGAAAGGAAAATGCCTCCCACTGTTTTTATGAGGTTTTTAATGACTTTGTGTTTGTTTTCAAAGTTTTGTTGTTAGGAGAAGATGCTCCCTGCATATCTGACCAAGCAACCAGGTTTTTGGACAGGAAGGGGACACTTAAACATATGGATAATTACATTGTGATAAGGATTTTTGGCTCCAAGGAAAAACCCGCTCTCCTTCCATATCACATTATGGACAAAATGTTTGTTACAAAAATAGAAAGGAAATACAACTACTGGTTGCATCTATTCCATGAGAAGAGAAAAAAACAGTTCATTCCTTTTCCTTGGAAAGTCGGGGACTTCGTGTTGAGGAACGTCAAAAAAATTGACGAATTTGCAGCCCATTTCACCAACTTGAACCTAAGATATGTTGAAATCCTAAGAGGGTTCGACCCTAATAAATTTTTTTTTATAAAGTTTACTAACACTTGGCCTCAACAATTCTTTTTTCAAAAAACACCTGACTGAAAACAAAGACATTGGCGACAACGCTCCTGCTTCTAATGCCAACGACCTAGACACACTGCAAAGCACCACTGAATTATAAAAGAAACAGGGAAAAGGCCTCGGTGAGAAGAGTGTTCAATCGATGGATAACACTCCCAAAAGTACAACATCATGGAGCATCGCTCCAACGACCCACCACAACAACAAAGAAACTCAAAACTCTTCAAACGGAGGAGGAGATAACAACCCTCCTCACCCTAAAATTGATAGTTCTCACAAGGTTCCTGTGGTCAAGAAGAGAAAAAAAATTGTGGGACAAGTGGAAGAGCCCAAAATTGAGAGTGAGAACATGGAACTTGAGCCTGATCTGGATAGTGTGTTCTGCAACCTTGACCAGCCCAAAAACACGATCCAACATAGTAGTCGAATGGACATAGCTGATACTGAATTTTTTTATGAAGATGAATCCTTCATGTTCCAGAGCACTATTTTTGACAGCGAGTCTAAAAAAATAATTATTGAAAAGAGATATGTAAAAAAATAAGAAAGGAAAATCTCGTTCAGAGATTAACCTTGAAAACATGCGACCATCCCAAATCTATCGACTTCACATAGCGACTGAAGATTCTCTTGATGATTCCATTGGAGGCATTGAGGTCAAGAATGCTAGACTGGAGGACCAGATCAAGGAATTGGAGGAATCTTTGATTCCTATGCCATTTCTTGCTAGTCCTTTGGAAATAGCCATGGCTGCCACCCTTGCAGCCAAGTTAAAAGGATCCTCTAGCCTCCTCGCATCATGTAGAGGATATGTGGAGAAAAATATCAAGAAAATAATGGAATTGATTGCTGAGGTGTGGGAAACATCACAAACCATGCCTTCCCTTGGAATGAGGGAACATAATTTGCTCAAACATTTGCAGGCGGATTTAAAAAATGAAAAATGTTTCTATTTAGACATGGTCCTTCCTTTTGGCACCATTGTCAACAACATGACAGAAACGAGAAGAAGAAAACAAGATCTCCCATCCAAAAACCGGATCACTCAATTAAATGCATGTTGGAAAGAAAAAGTGAAGAACCTGCATCTCATTGTCCAGTCATGTGAACAAGCCATATCAAAGAAAGAAAAATTATTCACAAAATTGACCAAAATAGACTTAGCCGAAAGGACCAATGACTTCCAAGACCTCAACTTAATCGTCAACTCTTTTCCCTTAACTAAGAAAGCCTTAGATAAACGGATTGATATTTTTAAGGTGTTGTCTTTGGAAAAATTTTACAGCATCCTTGAATATGATGAATATGACATCGACAACTGGCTAGTCAACTATTCGGTACAGAATGAAGAAATTGATTAGGCTCTGCGTAATCTTTCTATCGATCTAATGGAATTAGAAGATGAACTTTTCAACATAAAAATCTGGAATGAGATCAATGTCACCCCCTTGAGAAGCTACATTGAAGAATGACTCGAAAGGGAATTGAAGCAAGTCGTCGACAAAAGGCAACATGCAGTTGCCACGATTCCAATAGTTGTCGACGATAGCAATAAAAAGGCATCAACAAGCAAATAACAAAAGGGGTTATATGTACCTTCACTGTAAGTCTATACTGATCACATCCTGCTTTGTTTATCAATCCAATTATTCCACTTTTTTAAATAGAAATGTCTAGCCAAAGACTGATACCTTTCAATTTATTCATTTCAGGTATTACATTCTACTGTCGCCCACTTCTTCTTTCCACAATCCTATTTCTTGTACATATTTCTCTTATGATCCGTGGGAGCCCCAATCTCAGTCTATATGACAAACGCATTTAAATTTCCAGGAATATGTAACAGACAATATTATTTTTTGATATATTTCAAATAAAACTGTTTTTTATCTCCTTTTATATATATGTCCTCATAAATTTTTATCTTCCACTACGCTGAATGTCAAGAAATTGTGTTTATTTAATTTCAAAACTGTTTTTTTATCTCCTTTTTTATATATATGTCCTCATAATTTTTATCTTCCACTATGCTTAATGTCAAGAAATTGTGTTCATTTAATTTGAATATAAATTTTTTTGTCCTGGCACATATAGAGACAAAATAGAAAGAAATTTTGAACATAGCAAAATAGATTATATAGTTTCAAAAAATAAATGGGACTCCAGGGGCCACGTGTCATTTATTGCATGGATACCCCCTGTGCTTCACGCTGCTTGGCACATCTCCGTTGCAGTTTCGATCTGCCTCCGCTACGTTTTCCCCATCCCTATGCATTTATTCCCAATTCAACCCGATAGGGACTACGCTGGCATGCAACACTTATTTTAATAAGAAAATCTTTCCTTCAAATTTTTTAAAATTAATTTAATATTTTTATTTTTTTAATCCATTTAAATTATATTTAACCTATAAATATTATATATTATATTATATTTCATAGCTTTATCTTAACTACAATTAACATTTTTATCTCCCTAACTCATTTTTTAACCTTTCATTTTTTACCATTTAAACCTTTCTTCCTCATGTGCTTTGTGACTCAAAATTTCTTGAAAGCTATTTTTATATCATAATGTCTAGATATAAAAATAAAACAATTTTCTTTTAAAATGGTAATCTTGCATAATATACACAATAATGTGAGAAACTAGTAGTACAAATGTATCGATCTCATTTAAAAAAAAAATGGTAAGTGTCATTTGATAACACTCTTTTGATAATGACAATGAGGGATTTTTAC
Organism: Picea glauca; assembly: GCA_000966675.3. NCBI lineage: Eukaryota > Viridiplantae > Streptophyta > Pinopsida > Pinales > Pinaceae > Picea > Picea glauca. Next base: position 177,830 of record JZKD02S1050078.1, on the reverse strand, counting down.
CGATAATGACAATGAGTTTTGTTTTACAAACTATTAAGGATTGTGTGGACAATGCTTGTGGGAGGATTCTTGTGGGATTAATAAGTTTATGATGAGAAACGTATGGATGCAGATTAAAATTTTAATGTGGATATGGGTATGGTGTTATTGTGAAATAGTATTTTAAACATTATATTTACTATAAGTTAAAGATGGATAACAAGACATGTCATTTAAATCATCAACAATGTTAATACTTGAATAAATAGGATGTTATCACATCATATTAAATATTTATTATTTATAAAAACATGTCATTTAAATCATCAAAGATGTTAATATGAGGATGTTACATCATACTAAATATTTATTATTTATAACTATATTTTGAAAAACAATGTTTCCTTTTCATTTTACTCAAATTTTAGTGTATACTCGTTGAATACAATTACAACGTTAATTATTGTTATGTATCCAATCATGGTTGTGAAACCAAGGAAAAATGTATGATTGAAACATGTATAACAACTTACTTGATTCACATGATGTATTACATTAAATATCATTATATTTATTAATAAAATATTATTAACAATTTATTTTTATAAAATATTTTTTTTATATTAATACAAATAAAAATCAATCATATATATAATATCTTTGACACTTTCAAGAAATATCATTATATTTATTAATAAAATATTATTAAAAAATTATTTTTATAAAATACTTCATTTAAATATTAATACAAATAAAAATCAATCTCATATATATATATATATATATATATATATATATATATATATATATATATATATATATATATATATATATATATATATCATACTTTCAAGAACTAACATGAATGTATTCTAACTTGGACTAACACAAATGTATTGTAACTTGTTTAACCTTTTCGATATGAAGAATGCATTTTTTTTCCACAGAAAATTTTATTTTATATTTATATTATAAATATAAACTGACTGTTTACAATATATCTAATCTTACTTGTGTCAAAAAAACCATAAGTAATGTCAATATTCCCCATTACATCATATAGAGAAGACTCTCAGGTCAAAAAACAAAACTACATATCACATCAAAATATAAATAATCCGATTCACAATATAACTCTGGTTGTTCACAAGCCATCCAAAATCAAGTGTTCAAAACAGAAGGTGCCACTAAGTGAGTAGCCTCAAACTGAAATCCAAATGGGACTAATAAAGATCGAGAAACTTAAGGGGCCCCTCATGCTCCTCTTTACATTGGTAGTAAATAAGCTTCCCGGGATCCCTTGTGAGTGCCTGCTTTGATAGAGTATCTACCACTTTATTGTCATTTCTATAAACATGAGCAAAGCATATTTTTTAGAAATGATTGATTAATACAATGATATAATCCATCTAGCAGTCCAAAGTGATAACCTGTAGTCACCCCTTTCCCCTCAACCAATCAGTAATAATCTTTGAGTCTTCCATAACATGTAGATCCTAGATAGAAAGTCGAGAAGCCAATGAAAGAAAGGCCTAGACTCCAAGAAATTCGGCTCTGGTATTGGTACCGGGCCCATAGTTAAGGAGCCACTTATAACTACACTGCTCATTGATCCTTATGACTCCCCCCACACCACTGTTGAGACCTGTAGATGATGTCGCTCCACTAAACCAACCAACTGTGCCTCCCACCGCCGAATGTGGAAACCCCAATCTCTGAACAGGTACCTCTGGAATATGTTTGTATTCCCGTAGTGCTAGAAGAGATCTATGAATCACTTTATGTACCCTGGGAATGATGTCTTCAAAGACCACATAATTGTGTTCCCTCCATAATGACCAACATATTAGAGCTGGAAGAGTAGGAACATGAAAATTTCGAGCTTTCCACTGTTTGAAACAGTCCATCAAATTATTCCCTGCCCAAACTCCGGAGTAGTTTAAATAAAATCCTAACTTGTTCCATACTTCCATCATAAAGGTGCATTCCATAAAAAGGTGTTGAGTCGATTCTACATTCTTCAAACACAACTTATAAATACATGGTCTTGTGAAACCTCTACGCTGGAGAATCTCCCACGTAAGTATTTTATTTTCCACCAACAACCAAATGAACATCTTGATTTTCAGCGGGCAATCCCAAGACCATAAGGCCTTTCTCCAACCACATATATTGTAATTCCATTTCAATTTTTCTGATGCCAAGTAGACATTCTTTACTGTAACCTATGCCGACAAGTCTCTCCCTGTAAATTTTAAAGAGTCTGGATTCTCTTGTAGGATAACTCCATTATTTATAAGAGCGCATTGATAGGCATGCCATTCTTCCTTTAGGTTCCCGAACAATTCCAAATCAACGCTAGTAAGCCAATTGGAAGTGACCCTGCCCACTTGTGCCTGGAATAAGTAGTACACACCTTTCCTATTAATCACTTCAATCAACTCCTCTGACACTAATGCCGACTGTACCATCCCCAATATGCAATATTTTCCAATCAAGATTAAATGTCCATTCTCAGGACTCCATGCAATCCATTGTAGAAGAAGATAGAGGGATTTTAATAAGTATTCCCAGGCCCGAGAGCCTTTTTCTTTTGTGATGTCTACCGTTCCTAGCCAGCGAGCAACTGAAAAAATGGTAGATACTTATCCTTTAGCACCTGGTGCCATAAACCCTCCTTCATAAGGTCCCTCTAAAGACTATTAGCTGCCAATGCTCTACCGAAGTCGATAAAGTTCCTCAACCCCCATCCCCCATGGTGCTTTGGTCTAGCTATCAATTGCCAATTGCAAATATGTATGCTCTTCTTTTTTCGGCATCCTGACCAAAGGAAACTAAAAATCAATTGACGAATTTTATGAAATATCGTTGATGGCAGATTCGCCAAAGCCAACCAGTAGACAGGTTGGCTCTCCAAGATGAATTTAATCAAAATCAATTGCCCCCCTAAAGACAAACACCGATTGCAGCAGTGATTGATATTCTTTTCATATTTTTCTACAAGCCAATGCCAATCTTCATGTCTGTACCTGTCAATCTTAAGGAAGAAACCAAGATATTTGAACCCCTTAGAGAGATATTGATAGTTATATGGGAGAATTAATTTCAGAGAAACTAGGACAAGATGATTTACACCATACTGAAAAAGGTGGTTTTTTAAGGATTTACCTGTAGACCTGAAGCATTACAAAAATTATTCAAAACCTTGTTGATCTCCTTCCATTCGACTAAATAGTCATTTGACATAATAAGAATATCATCTATGAATAGTAAGTGCAGAATCCGAATGAGTCTGGAAACCTTAATGCCAGTCAAGATTCCTTCTTCTTGGATTGTTTTTAAAGCCAGGATCAAACCTTCCATAATAAGGATGAAAAGCAAGGGAGATAGAGGGCATCCCTGTCTGAGCCCTCTTCCGCTGCTAAAAAATTCTGTAGACTCGCCATTGATAAGAATTGCATAGGAAGATGACGTGACACAACCCATAATCCAATTGGTCATCAGCCACCCAAAACCACATTGGAGTAAAACCAACCTGAGATAATCCCAAATAATGCAATTGTATGCTTTCTTCAAATTGATTTTGAGAATTAAATCCTTCAAAGTTTTTTCTTTGATACTATGGAGACACTCCTGGGTTGTCCCGATTGCATCAATTATTTTTCTTCCTTTTAGGAATCCAAACTGCTCCTCAGATAATGTACGAGACAAGATCGGTCTTATTCTCTTGGTGATAATCTTTGATATAATCTTATAGCAAAGATTTCACAAGGAAATCAGACAAAAATCACCAAAAGTTGTCGGTCCATTTACCTTCGGAATCAAAGCAATGAAGGTCGAATTCATAAACCTGATCACCTCCCCTATAGTGCGTGATTCTTCCACCACTTCCAGTAAATCCTTAGCAACCATATCAAAGTAATGAATGAAAAATTCAATAGTCCACCCATCCGGGCCTGGACTTTTATCTTTCATGAAACCTTTTAGAACCACAAATACTTCCTCCTTTGTAACAGGTTTTTCTAAATTTTGTACATCCTCCTCCATCCCCATTCTAGGATACAGTCTCACTGCATCTACCTGATCCACAATCCTATTCTCAGTCGATTATTGGTAGAATGATATGAAGTAGCACATCTCTCCGGACTTAATAGCTTCCTGCCCATGATGAATTTTCCCCTGATCATGCTTGATTTCCCACAGGTGTTTTTTATTCCCTCTAAAACTATCATAGTGGTGAAAATACTTAGTATTTTTTCACCATTATGGATCCATGTAGCTCTACTTTTTAACTGCCAACATGGCTCCTCTTCCATCAATAATTTGTTTCTATAGATTTTAGTCGAGATCCCAGATTCATATTGAATTCATTTTCCCAACTCTGTTTTGTCAGCTGCTCTATCTCATCTTCTAGGACAACAAAGGCTCTAGTTTCTTTTAATTTCTTCTCTACTAACCAAATCTTAGGATGAGCCTTTAGTTTGAGTAACTTTTGTGAAACTATCCTTTGTGCACCAACCACACTGCAGTACTATGTATTGCACCATACCGACTGAACTAAATCTCCAAATGACTCTTCCATCAAACAAGCATTGTTAAATTTTAAGGGGCAAGCAACTGAATTATATCCATGGTCCAATTGAAAGATCATAGGGGCATGATCCGAGATATAAGGGTGTACAACCCATGATCTAAACCTTGATGTATCATCCAATAAACCTTCAGCTGCATAAAATCTGTCCAACCTTTTTTGAATACAATGTGCCCCACTTCTATTGTTGTGCCATGGAGGCACTAGTTCCGATGGTTGTACATCCACCAAATGATTTTTTTGAAATAGGTCTCTGAAGAAACTAGCCAATGGATCGGATAGTGCTTCCACACCCCACACTTCATCAATAATTGTTATAAAATTTAAGTCGCCTGCCATGATGAGATCATCCTATTCTAGTAAACCCTTTGACTCTACTTGTTCCCAGAACTGTCTTCTACCCAAGAAAGGACCTTAAGCATTTAAAAAACTAATCCTGCTTTTGTCGGGTAAGTGATAACCTGTCAACAAAATAACACCAACACTTAGGAATGGATTTAGCTGAAATATAATGGGATTCCAAGCAACTAGAAGTCCTCCCGACTTCCCAACAACACTAATCACACTATACACCAAGAGGGGTATAGTGAAATCATAAAATTCTCGGCCTTCAATTCATCCACTAAAGTTTCTTGAAAAAAAAATATGTCCAACTTTGTACTACTCAACAATCTACATAAAGAAGGCAGTTTATGGGGACCTCCTACCCCTCTGACATTCAGGGATAAGAGGATCATGATTTATCCCTTGCAAGGGATTTCATGCCTCTAAGCGCCCCTATTTCAAGTGAAGTAACCAAGTAGAGTTCAATAGCCGAAGACTGACCAGATTTCTTTCGAGCACTCCTAGTCTTGATAGGAGAAATTTTGTTGGCCCTCGACCAAGTTTTGAGAGAACCTTGGTCATGCTTGACCATTTTTGGGACTTCGATAGGCTGGTTGAAGATGGAGTTCCCAGGCATAGCGGAGATCGCGGGATCTCGCCCTTTTTGTGGGATTTTTTGGCTTTTAGGGTTTATTTAACAGGTATGGGATGTCGTCCCATGGGTTTAACCATGCTTAGGCCCCTTTTTGTAATGTATAAATAAGTAGCTAAGTGATGTAAGAAGTAGTTTTGATCGGCTTTGTGCAAGAACCTGTGAGGGTTGCTAAGTGTGAATAGCTATGAATGATTTGTGCATATTGTATGTGAGACTTGTAGAGCTAAGTGCAAGTGGTTGTAGTTGGCTTTGTGCCTTGACCTAATCCGGGGAAGGAGGATCTGGCGAGGTGCGCACAGATCTCTTGTCCTTTGCGGAGTTGGATCTGTGGCTTGGTGCATGTAATAATATGGAAGAAGCTAATAAAGAAGAAGAAGAGTTGGTGGATGTAGCCCCACAATGGGGTGAACCACGTATATCTTGTGTTATTGTGCTTTGTTCTATGTATGGTTATGTTTATATTTTCTTAGTGCACTATTCTGGATGTATGATAGGTAGATTCATTGATGCTTAGTGCTTGATATATGAATAAATGCTAGATCTTCTCTGATGCTATGTGTTAAATGCTTAGATGTGTTTAATATTGATTACTACTATGATGATCTACAATTAGGGTTAATCTGTGATATGAATCAGAATCATAACTGAATGCAAAGTATTGGCTAAGTTCTCTGTTAAGTATCGTGATCACAGATCTGTGTCCCAGCTAGGTTGTAGACACTTGAGTCATGCAACCCCCCCTGCCTCTACCTCGGGTGAGACTTCATCTACTTCAAAGGTGTTTCCAAAAGGATCGGTAGTTAGGTTTCTTTTGGTGCATTGTTGAAGCATTGAACCCTGGGTCTACCCCTATTCCAACAAATGGTTCCGCTACCAAGACCTGAAGCTGTGGTTGCTGGGAATTGAAGAAAAGAGAAATCTTTGTGCGTAGATCTATTGTTGTAGTGTGCAATATTCGACTTCACTTGTGAAGCTCTGTGCTAAGAGAAGGAAGCGCAATATGAAGAGAGAGGTAAGATATTAAAGCTTTGTTCTCTGATAAAGGTAAGATAAGTGGAAAATTTTGTTTCGAAAGTATGAATCTAGGTATGTTTGATAGATTTTTTCCTAGTCTGAAAACTAGGGCACAACTAGAAGAAGGAAGATTTGATCTGAATAGATTTGATAGAAATAGTGAAAGATATGTTATTCCTATGCATAGAAAGAATTTTTGGACTAATAAGTGGATGTAGGACCCTAGAAAGAATTTTTGCAGATTGTAGGTCCATCACTGTGATCCCAGTGCACAGTACCAGAAAGGTCGGGGATCGTTTAAGAGAAAGAGAGGATTGACATTGTGTTATAACTGTAGAAGATCAGGGCATATTGCTAAGGAATGCCTTGGTATAGGTCATATTTGTCTTTTTTGTAAAGATGTTGGTCATGAGGTTTTGGATTTCCCTAGAATGATTGCTAAAGTTGAAAAGATGAACCTGAGACAAGAAAAATATGAAGAAGGTCAAGAAACTAAGGATATGTTAGAAAAACAAAAAGAATTAGAGACCATGTTATTATAGCTGGAAGAAACATTGACGGATCAAATAGACATCAGTTTACCAGAGATCTTAAAAGAGAAGCAGTGCATAGAAGCAAGAATAGGAGACTTCGACATAGACTGTGTTTTGGACAAGGAAACACAGGTGAATATCATGCCATAAAATACTTGGGAATTTTTAGGAAATCCTGCTATGGTTCCTTCATTGGGAAGGATAGGATTGTTTAATGGAAAGAAAATAACCAAGTGTGGAAGTGTTACTAATGTACCTATGATTTCCCATGGAACATCGACTGAAGAAGAATTCGAAGTCATTAAATTTTTTGAGAACATCGCCCCTTTTGCACTTTTGTTAGGAAAGACTTGGATTGAGAAAGATCAGATCTGGAGGAAAGCAGAGGAAGAAGATACAAAATAGAAAACACAAGGATTAAGGGACTTCATAGCCAAGAAAATAGAGAAACTAGTATAAGAACAAGAGGACAAGTTGAAGCAACTAAGGACCAGAGACTTAGTTGTCAAAGATGCAAGAACGCAGGAAGGCTTGAAAACCCTACCATGCAAGAAAGAAGAGCACCCAACCCAGAAGTAATAAGAGAAGAGATATTACATTTGAACCCTTTGAAATACCCTCAGCAGTGCGAAGTTACTATGCTAAGAAAAGATAAGAATAAGAATGGAAAGAGGAATCCAGAAACTCAGATCAAAGGAAAGAAGGCAAGAAAGCTCAGTAAGAAGAAATCAAAGTTAGAAAAACTGCAGCAAGTTCCATGGACAACTTTGCAAAAGGCAGGCTTACAGAACTTGAACCTCGTCAGAATAGCAGAACAACGCAGACTGGAACTTCACCACAACAAAGCTATATGACTGTGGAGGTGTCCTGACAGTTAGAATGACGCTCCAGAATGGTTAGAAATGCAGTTATTGTCAGGAATATCACCATTAGATCATTGGTACCACGCCACAATGGATGGAATCATATTGATTGAGGCATTCCTGCCCATTGGAGGAATTCATTACGACATTGCTTATTTAATCTGTCGAATGCCTCACTGGGGCCACTTTTGCAAACTGAGATATTCGAGCCCACAGATAATTGATCGCGCACCATGCTATGTTGTCTAGACCTCACCATTGACTTGACCACATTGAGTATCTGTTCACCTACCCGAGTTCTTTGACTACGAGTGTGCATGTCAAGCGACCTTAGTGCAGTCGAGAAGTCTGTAGAAGAGATCTTGATTGACCTTATGGCTGAGAAAGTTATGTCCATAGGAATACATTCCTCGTCGATTGGAGGAGTGCAAGCATCCCCCTAGACTACACGTCGATCTAGTCGAGCATCAACTGAGAAAAGAAACAAGCACCGCGACAATCTGGAGAATGCTAAGTAGATCTCATTGGTCTTGCCCGACTATATAATGCCCTTGGCTGGTGCAGTTAGTTGTGACAACATCCTGAGGGATTTAGAGTACACACTCATCACTATGTACCTCTCGAAAGGGATACGTGCAGTTGGACCACAACTGGGACTGATCCCAGCGCTCAAGATAAGTGATTTCAACCTGGGAGATAGGAAGAATTATGTGATGCTCGCATCACATCGCTACCTGAAAAATATGACTGGGAAGAAGCCTAAGATAGTTTCCCAGCCATGGATCAAGGAGACTGTGAGGTCAACGATCCTGAACGTCATGAATATCCCCCACTTTGACAGACATCGGGAGGTTAACGCGTACATTAAAATCCTCTTGTCGTGCTACCATGGAGGCTATCTCTGGTTAGATAGGCACGTGACTGTGGATCTAACCCTAATCTGCCTGATCATCGGATTGAGCATGCAAGGACTAGAACCTCACTAGTTCTAGCTAGGAAAGACATCAGATTGCTCCTTGGCACAATGAATAAAGGAGCATACGACAATGTGGAGAAGGGGAAACGAGGCTACAAGGTAGCCTCCATCCAAGATGGTGTAGTGTACCTAGCGTGTCAGCTGATAAGGGGAAATATCGTCAGAAAGAACCACCCTATGCAAGTAACAATATATGTAGTCGACCTTGCAGGTAAGTGTGTCGAAGGGATGCAGATGAGCTGGGTGAGCTACCTCATCAATGAGTTGTAGAAGGATTGTCGCAAAGCGCAGGACCAACGCTATGAGTTCCACATTAGTTGGTTGTTGATCTTAAGATCATTTGTCACTTAGGAGATGTCAGAGGGAGAAACATTCCCTGAAGTTGAGTCATCAGAACCATTGGTTGCGAGGTTCACCACCTTGTGGTACACGAGTGATATGGAGAAGCGGTGGAAATAAAATGCATTGTTCCACGCTTACTACTTACAGCTCACACGTGACATTGATTCATTCCCTCGAATGACCCCAAACACCTTACATACTTAAAGGACATTAGTGAATTTCTGAGCCAACCACCACTTCATTTAAATCACTATGCGAAGGGACAAAATAAAAGAGGAGTTTCATTCCTATTACAAATTGACTGATGAAGACATGGAGGAGATAACCAAGGAATGGTCGGTTGAATTCCTTGTACAAGTCGGAGATACAGAAATATTCTACCCCGATCTCATCGGAAGTCCTATGGTCACTAGGACTGAGTATGATGGACCAAGCAGTGCTAAGAAAAAGGAGGAAGTACAGGACATAGACAGTGAAGAGAAGGACAATGCATTAGAGGAAACTGTGCCTGACTCACCTGGAGGAGGAGGAGGCAACGAAGTAAACCAAGAATAAGAAGGGGAATAATACAAGCAAGAAAAGGGCTAAGTAAGACTGCCAAAGGACCCCCTAACAGAAGCAGAGACATCAAATAAATGGAAGGTTTCTCTGAAGAAACCCTCAGCATGGAAGAAATCCCGAGCCACCAAGACTCAACCACAAAATGAGCTCACAATGGATGATGTTGATCTCATCATCTCAGCTATAGAAGATGCTTCAGAGGGTATATTGCAATGACATGAAGCAAAGAAGGAGACGATGTATGACAGAATCGAGGCGAAGCTGAAGGGGGTACAACAAGCTGTCTATTCGAGTCACCTAGTGTCTACTGTGTCGTCGTCATCAGAAGGTGTATAATTGGGGGATGAGCCCACCCAGTTGCAAATATTACCAGATGCAACAGAGGCTCACCTTCGATGAGCCCAAGAAGAAAAGGAGCAGGCCATAAAGGCCTTGAAGCAAGAAAAGGAGGAGGTCCTAGAGGAACTTCGGGTTGCACAGCAAGAAAAATATGACATTAGAACAAAGTTCGAGGAGGACCGAGAGAAAATCCAGAAAGAGAAATACCAGCTACTCACGGAGTAGACTATGGTTAGAGAGGCAGTAACTAGAGCACTTCGCTCTATGTCGGGCTTGGCCCAGATAGAAGAAGAAACAACAAAGAGCCAAGTGGGGAAGCTCACTGAGGCCATTCAACAACTTCAAGTAAGAGTAGCAAAGATAGAGCTTCAAGCAACATCGAGCACTCCACAATAAGTAAGAGATCAGAGGGAAGAAACTGCCAGGAGGGCAGTAGAAAGAATCAGGGCGTTGGTTTCAGAATGCAAGCAACTAAGTAATCGAAGTGCGCAGACCTATGAGTGCCTTGCAGAAAACCCAAAGCTGAGGAGATTAGAGGCACAACTCCAAGAGGTAAAGTAGCAGGCGTCGATTGTGCAGGAACAACTGAAGCATATTACGACCATTGAGAAGATGAAGAGCTCACATGAGCAACGTGCAATTCAGCAGCAGGTGACTACCATCCAAAGCCGAGTTATGGAGGTGACACAACGACTCTTGTCGGTGCAAGACGAAGCCTTCACACTGTTTGAAGAGCTAGAGGGACAAGAATCACAGTTGGAATAGGTGGTCGTAATAGAAGAACAACGCCTGGAAGGGCCTGTCATTGAGCAAGTAATTTAGGAGTTCGCTGAGCAGGAGGCTCTGGCAAAGCAACAAGTGTAGGTAGCTCGAGTTAAGATAGAGGCCTTCGAAGTAGCGTTGTCCAGATCAGAGTGACTCAAGATGAGTCACAGGTGAGTGTTGGGGGCCTATTGACCCTTGAACAAGTTTTGAGAGAACCTTGGTCGTGCTTGACCATTTTTTGGACTTCGACGGGCTGGTCAAAGATGGAGCACCCAGGCGAAGCGGAGATTGTGGGATCTCTCCCTTTTTGTGGGCTTTTTGGGCTTTTTGGGATTTTAGGGTTTATGTAATGGGTAAGGGATGTTGTCCCATGGTTTTACCCATTCTTAGGCCCCATTTTGTAATGTATAAATAAGTAGCTAAGTGATGTAAGAAGTAGTTCTGATTGGCTTTGTGCAAGAACCTGTGAGGGTTGCTAAGTGTGAATAGTTGTGAACACTTTGGGCATACTGTATGTGAGACTTACAGAGCTAAGTGCAAGTGGTTGTAGTTGGCTCTGTGCCTTGGCCTAATCCGGGGAAGGAGGATTTGGCGAGGTGCGCATGGATCTCATGTCCTTTGTGGAGTTGGATTTATGGCTTGGTGCATGTAAGAAGATTGGAAGAAGCTAATAAAGAAGAAGAAGAGTTGGTGGACGTAGCTCCACACTGGGGTGAACTGCATATATCATGTGTTTTTTTTCTTTGTGCTATGTATGGTTAAGTTTATATTTTCTTAGTGCACTATTATGGATGTATGATAGGTAGATTCATTGATGCTAAGTGCTTGATATATGAATAAATGCTAGATCTTCTCTGATTCTATGTGATGAATGCTTAGATGTGTTTAATATTGATTACTATTGCGTTGATATACAATTAGGGTTAATCTATGATGTGAATAAGAATCATAACTGAATGCATACTATTGGATAAGTGCTCTGTTAAGTATCATGATCACAGATCTATGTCCCAGCTAGGTTGTAGACAATTGAGTCCTGCAACCCCTCCTGCCTCTACCTCGGGTGAGACTTCATCTACTTCGCAGATGTTACCAAAAGGGTCGGTAGTTAGGGTTTTTTTGGTGCATTGTTGAAGCATTGAACCCTGGGTCTACCCATGTGCCAACAAAGTTCCATCCCCAAACCTCTAGACGAGGCTAAAGCTCTTACTTTTTGGTCCCCCTTACTATTCATTATGCACCCATAGTTAAGAGGATTTTGATGGACATCATGTCCCTGATAGTTGGTGAGGAGAGTGGGGCTTTCAGAGTCTCTAAAGGAAGGAATCAAAGAATCTATCACATCTTCCAGACTTGGGACTATCTCTATTTTATTTTGAGAGACAACAGTACTCTCCGCACAAGGAAGAGGCTCTGTTGGAACAAGTAAAAAATAGGGTGTATCAACTATAGGAGGAGAACTAGCTAAAATATCTGAATCAGATATGGATCCTCCTAAAACCACAGTATCTTTAGCAATGCTATTGACTTCTACAGTAGTTGCCTCCTCCAAAACAAAATTCTTCAAAAATTCACGTTCCCATGCAGAAAGTTTAAAGTATAGGTTAGGATAGAAGGACCTCAACTTACCGATTAGGGATCCAAAAAGGTCACCCCCTGAGTCATCTTCACCTATAGAATTGTAGGCACCCATTTTCTATGGTTCCTCTTCAAACATATACAAGTTCATAGCTGGATTTTCCTCCGCTTCTTCAACTACTCCGTCGCCAACCCAATTTGAACAATCTCTTCGTAGATGACCAATCCTCCAACATTGTGTGCAACAAAAAGGTATACCCTAGTAATCTAGGCGTTGTACCAATACCTGACCCCTCTATTCTAGTTCCAACGTGTCCATCAAACCTATTGTTACATCTATGTCCACTAAGACCCGCGCTAGGCGCTTATCCGGTATATGTAAACCACTGTCATCTACTTTAAGGAACTAACCAAGAAGGTTCCCTATAATAGTCAAATCCTTTAAGTGCCACAGGTTAAGTGTCAAACCTGGGAGTAATACCCAAACATGATGATGGTTGAAATAGTTCGTTGTGGGGTCAAAAACCGTCCTCCATCTCTTCATCATAAGACTTCCACCTTCAAAGTCCCAAAACCTATTCAGAATAAGTTCATCATCTTCGGGGACTTTAAAGACTAAACCAAACCACCCATATGGCATAGTTAAGAACCCTAGCACATATCCAAGGATAGGAAACTAGTTACTATGTATCCACTCTGCAAACGAAAGTTTTCTTCTAGTCTTATAAGAAAAACTCCCAACTAGTGCACAGAGGGATAGTCGACACGTTTCCTCCAAGACGAAATCCATACCAATAACCAAAATTCTTCTCTGTATTTTTGGTTTCCAAGCCCTTACAACCTTTTTTTTGTGAATTTCCTTAACTCTCAAATGCTCATGACTGATATTTACAGATTTATTGGCCGGCTTAGGAAAACCAGAATAAATCCTGGTTCAATCTTTGTATCTGAATCTGCACTGGAGCTCCTCTGTAACAGTCCCAAACTTACACCATAATCAGAAAGGTTCACGTTCATATCCCTTCCAAATTTAAGAATGCTCGTATCCACCACCCTTGGGTAATCTAATGAGGATGGTTGTTGAGCATTAACTTCTTGTGTTAATGTAGCATTTAAGATTCCCCCGCCACCTTCTTTACTGCTCAAAGCATACACCATTTTAAATAATCCTACCCATTTCCATTCAACCTCATCTACGGCTCCCATAAGTGCACTAGCTTCCAAATCCATAACTCTAATTCTAATCACCCATGCAGTAGTCACTTCCTGGACCAAAACAAGTCAGAGAGACTGTTGATGTAAGGCTCTAGTAACTCCGCCTTTGATATAGTATTTAAGACTCAATAAATAATGATGGAACCCTTTTCACTCCCCTCCCCATGCTTCTATAATCGAGTCATGTGTCCTCCAACCACAACACAATGACTAATAATCTTTCTCCCCTAACTAAACAAAAAGAAACTCCCAGGCCAAATTCCAACCAATACCTTCTTCCCCCAAAAAACCTTCATCATGGTCAAGACTCCAAGGCAAATCGTGACTTGCATTTAGACTTTGACATGTATTAATGCATAAGGAAGATTTTAACTTATTTACATGGAAATGTGAGGATGACGATTTTATATGTATCTTATAGGTTGTAATGTTTAATTGATGAAACCTATCTTAACTAGTTAGGAAATGATGATATTAAATTTATACACAAAATTTAAAGTCGTCAAATCTACAATCCAAACATAATTACCCTTTCATAAAAATTACACTATCTGCATGGCATAAACATTACACTATCTACTATTGAAACGTAAAGTAAAGAAAATGAACCACAAATCACTGTTGACATGTAAATACACAACTATGCCATTGCTATAATCATGTTAAAAGCTAAATAAGCATAATGTGGGGGTTAGGACAGTGCACATCCTTTTGCATGTAACCTATTTTTCATGTAACATATTATTATAGTAGAATGAATTTTCAATATGGAAAAATCTCAAAAAAAATGATTAGTGTATCATAAGATGTTTTTCACCATTTTGTATACAATGTTGTTTTTTATTCATCTTGGAATTTTTTCTTTTTTCACTTATTTATTACTCATTATAACAACAATAGTTTTTATATGATTCTAAGCTTCCATAATTTACATATAAATAGTTTCCCCTTGAATTTATTATTTTTAACCACTCTTCCTTGCCTTGTTTATTGAGAATGAAATACCCATTTACTATGAATCGTAGTTTCCATTATTTCTACCTTGCCTCATTTCTTGAGAATGAAACATCAATTTTACTATGAGTTTTAGTTTCCATCATCAATATGTCAATAATAACCAATCCTTTCATTCTTTGTGTTTCACTAGTATTCATTGCCTCTTTTGTTGAGGATGAAACACCTAAAGTTTTATTACTATTATCACCAAACATCACTGTGGTATCAACATCAACTGCCCCTTGCATTTTTTTGTTTGTTCACTTTGACCTAGCTCATTTCTTGAATTAGCAATATTAACAAAGTAAAAGTGCAAGTGTAAAATGTACTTTGCACAAATAAACTAGTTTGACAAAGTCATAATAATATGCAATAAACTTAATGAACATAACACTGACCAATGGAGGGAAAGCCATGATGTTTCTTTCTTGTTTTAACAATGTTTTTTTCCCATGATTTCCAAAGCGATGCGATTCACAATAGGCCTCTTCACCAAATTTGTTTATTGGCCTTGATCTTGGAGTATAGTTATTGAATTGTGAGGACATATTAATAGTTAAACACACACATATGAGTTCTCTTGCACTATAAAATGAAAATATAATGAGATACCATTTAAAAGTAGAATATACTTATTGTTGGTGGTGCGGTCAATAATTTTTTAGATTATTTTACCCATGAGTCAAAGATTTGTTTCACTTGTTGAGAAGTGACCTCAAAGAAATGGGATGCCAATTGTGTTGTAGTTTCCTCATTCAGTGGATTTCTTGACTTATCATATTCAACACAAAGTTGTTTTCTAATATTTGAAGGAATGAATCTTCTTTGTCTAAACTTTTGGAAAATAATTTCTAACCTCATAACGAGCTTGAAATGTTATCTCTCATCTCATTTACAAGAAACATTTTGTTATGTTCAAACATGCTTTTATATTTCTTAGTAACTCATCTTCCTCCTCCTTGGTTCATATTCAAACTTTTCATTCCCCTATGTTCATGCTTCATTACTTCATTCCTTAACCATCACAAAGTATAAGGATGAATATATTTGGTCATTTCTAGAGCATGGGCCCCTTAGATATGCATATAAGGAGCTATCTTGTCTCCTAAACAATAAGAACACAGCTAAACCTACTCATTGGCAAGGATGCCAATATTGCAATGGCAATGGCTTATTTTTTTTATATCGTGAATGAAATGATACCACCATTCTAAAATATATAATATGATGAAATTAACTTAAATTGGATACCTTTTCTCATATGCATATGCATAATTCCTTTGCACCCCTGTAATTGCAACATGTAATTGCAACATGTGAAATTATTTATAACACTTCCATATCCTCACCAACTTTTCCTCACCATTTTTTTATACTTTTCTTTATCTAGTAGGCCTTCAATAACCTATAAAAAAGACATTTCAGTGCATATGATTAGTTACTAAGATTTATGTTCGAATTGCATAAAACTAAGAGTTGGTTTCATTCCTATTCCATTATAACACCATCATTTATTATTAGTCAAGATCCACATATAAAATATTGGATATGTTAACATAATTACTAAACCCTTAAAATTCTCTCATGTTGAATGAGGATCTTGTTTGATGTTGATCCATCTAATTGTCCATAGTTAAAATAATTGTACTCTTGGCTTTTATGATGGTATGGTTCCCAAGCTTACATGAAAATCTGATTTTCTCCATCTCCTCCCCAATTTAAACAAATTTTGTTTTCTCAATGACTCTAGTTGTATGAATCTTATCATAATCTTATGTAATTATTTGAATTTCATGAAACATCTTCAAAATAGATCTAATTTTAGCATGGTGAGCACAATATACAAGTTTGGACGTTAAACTAG
The DNA here is from genome assembly GCA_000966675.3 of Picea glauca. Lineage (NCBI taxonomy): Eukaryota > Viridiplantae > Streptophyta > Pinopsida > Pinales > Pinaceae > Picea > Picea glauca. The sequence continues at coordinate 161,235 of JZKD02S1050078.1, read as the reverse complement.
GAGTCAATTGTAATTGGCAACACATTTTTCACTAGGTATAGATTAGTCGAATATTAAGAAACTTCATTTATAATTAAGAAATAATTAAGAAAACATGTACATTTCCATCATTTATTCTATTCATGGGATAGTTCTTCACAATATTCAATTGTTTACTAGATAAGGTTGGTTGAGTGTCTATAATACGCTTATCCAACTTTTCTTCCCATCCTTTTCTTGGTTCTAAAATAGGATTCAACTCCTTCTTTTAAAACAAAGTAAGATCAAGAAAGTAATGGAAATATATAAAAATGAATTTAAAATTATAATAGATGTGTGTAGCTTACTAGAAGCATGTTTTGTGATAGTACATAGAACTCAGAAACACTACAGATAGTATCCCTTTCTTAAATTTTAATTTCATCAGTAACCATGTGTATATATTTTTTATGGTATGTGCACTAAAGAAAAAATCATTTTCTATTAAAGAAACATTATTATTTCATTATAAAATACACGTGGCCACTAGATCATTACAATTAAATACATTCACTTTCAATACCCTTGCATATACCATAAGGATTGTATCTCGTGAAAGCATGTTTAACTATTTCATTAAGTTATCATTTTTAGGATTGACATCATGTGCTAAAAAACTTGTTTATATGAACTTCCTTTCCATCCCATTTTCTAAGGATTAAAAAAGACATCAAGCCAATGTATTCTAGTAACTCAAATAATATCTCAGATACCTCATGCCCACCTTCTTCATAATGTACACTACAATCAATACAAGTAGTGCCTCCATGCTTGTAGGAAATATACAACTACAATCATCTCTTTCTCATTGCCAATGCATCTTTGTTCATGATCCTATAGCTTTCAGCTCTAATAGGCCATTGGATGACCCTCCCATGAAAAAATCCTCCAACAGAAGCATATTTCCACACTTCATATGACTGCTCAAAATATGACAGCTTCAACATAGGTTTTGACACAAGTCTGTGCTTTAGTTTCCAAAATGCTTTCTGACACTTCTTCGTTCAATTCCATGGTTTGTTCTTCTTCAAAAAATCACTAAGTGGTGTTAAAATATTAAAGTAACCTTCAACAAATTTACAGTAGTATTTAGCCAAACCAAGGAAACTCCTTACCTCATGAATTGTTCTTGGTTCCTCCCAATCCTCAATTTTAGTTTTCTTCACAATATCCATGCAGATGCATCCTTATCCAATCCAATGGCCCAATAATGGAATTTTGGTCTTCCTCGAGACACACTTGGAATCCTTCAAGTAGAATTTATTTTTCCTCAAGGCCTCAAAGGCTTCTTCCAAATGAACTTTATGGTCTTTCATGTTCTCACTAAACACCATAATGTTATCAAGGTATACAACTGCTAACTTGTACAAGAACAATATGAACACATTGTTCATCCAGGTAAAAAAGGTAGTTGGAGTACTGCACAACCCAAAAGGCATAATAAGAAATTCAAAATTATCATACCTTTTCATACATGTAGTTTTATCTCATCTCCTTATGCAATCCTTACTTGCTAGTATCCCTACCTCAAGTCCAACTTTGAGAAAATATTGACCTTAGCTAACTTGTCAAAAACATTTGGTTCCAGAGGTAAGGGGTATCGGTTTTTGATATTTTTCTTGTTCAATGCACAATATTCCAAGCACATGCTCAATTCTGGTGTGTCATTCTTCTTTTGGAAGAGTACTGGTGCACCATATAAGAACCTATAAGGCCTAATGAATCCAAATTTGATTAGCTTAGTCAACCGCCACCTCAAATATTCTAAATCAGGTCCAGAAAGTTGATAAGGAGCTCTAGCTAAAGGATACAACCCTCTTCAAGCTAAATATGATGGTTAACATTGCACCTAGGTAGGAACACTTTAGGCAAAGAATCAAGCATATGATATGAAATCTCATCCAACACATTGGCAAGTATTGGTGGAACAAGCATCCCAACTTGATCCTCATCCACTTCTCTACTAATTGATACAAAAGTTAAGACTTTAGGCACTTGGCTACCCTCTTCATGCTTAAGGTAGATGAAATACACACCTTTTTATCTAGATTCCTTTCTATTGTGTGCACAACATGAGTATTATTTCCACCAAGTATCACCGACTTGTCTGCAAATGACATGAGAAGCGATTGAATTCCTTCCCAAGAATGACTTCAAATTCATCCATCTGCAATACTTTAAAGTTTGCATGTCCCTTCCTTTTTTCCAACTATATCTGAACTGTATAAGCAACCACAACTATTGCCTTAGCCTTAGAATTGATTGCCTTGACTGAAGCACCACACGATCCAACTCTAAGTCTAAGTTCACTTTCCAAATCCTTCTTCAAGAAGTTGTGCAAGGCACCGAAATTCACCAATGCATGTAATTTCCTTCCATTGATGGTCAAATGCACATAACAAGCTAAGAGTTTTCCCTTGGTTGTCAACCAAGACACCTATCCACTATAAAGACTCCTCCAAGAAGGGATTCTCCCTTCCATATATGATAGAAGCATGTTGTGCACAACTTGTTAAAGGAAATTAAATAAAACGAGAAGAAATAAGAGCTTTACCTCTACCTAAAGTGGACTGCCAATGGGTGCCATGCAATGTCATCTTCAAAATATCGATGGGGGAATGTCTATCCTAGTTACACTTTAAGCCAATACACTCAAATTACTGTTATGTGCATCTTAAATTCGTGAAATGCACTCTAAGGTGTAGTTGTACCACTATCTAGGTTGTTCTTGGACCAACTGCAACTTGCAACAACAACTCAATATCATCCTTTTCTTTCATCCGACCTCCAACAACTTTTGGAAATATTTCAAACAATTGTTGAAATAAGGGTTACTCCAATATCTATGATGCTATATGCTTCCTCAATGAGCATTGGAACCTCCCAAGCAACTTCCTTACAAAAATATGATTTCAAATTTGTCTTGAACTTGTTAGAACACTCTCCCAACCCATTTCTTCCTTTTGTAACATGGTGAAGAACAACCAACAAGGTTATGAAACCAAATTTTTGGAGAAGTTGAGCTTTGATACCATCTGTCACAGACCTAAGAGTCTTTCCCAATTTTTTTTATTTTTGTCAGATCGGATCATGCAACATTGCCTTGCCTCAGCCACATTGTCTTGACCAACTTACACTTACTACAACCACAATATTCCTCTTCAATTAAGGTTTTTCCATAACTTCACCTTAAGCTATAGTATGTTAGATGAAAAACTAATTCCAACACAACCAAGTTCAGCCAATAATAGGCATGCATCCAATCATTTCCTTAAAACATCCTAAAAAAACTTATACTTCACAAATATTTCACTATTTATCCAACGAAAAGAAAAGTAAGGAACATCACATTCATCCAAGTAAAATAATCATAATCCACAAGTATAGGCAGCACCCAAGGTGGATGCCTTAATGTTATTTACATGAAGAATGTTACAATGTACAATAGAGGAGCATGACCAAATTCCTATGGCTCATTTACAAAATACAATTACACAAAGTACAAATTCCTACAAAAAATGCTAATCCAACCCCTGAAGCAACCACATGCCTACCTCCTACAAGTCATGTATTCTTATTCTTCTCCCTTACCTAATACAATTCATCCTATCGTGCCTAACCCTAAACTTAACACAAACTAAAAATATCATTTACAATAGAATGAATGATAGTATTTTATGCCTTAGAATTTTGAAGGTCCTTCTTTTATATGAGACTTTCCTTAGACTTGTAATCCCATTCACTCTAAGGTGGACCCAAGTGCCATATGGAAAATTTTCTTTCTTTAGCTTCTTGTTCACCAATCGTATGCATCTAACAAATCAACATGTGCACCAAAATGTGTTCAATATTGTGCCCACAAGTGTCAAAGTGCACCCAAGTGTTTCTAAAAAGTGTGCCCAAGTGTGTCTGAAGGTAACTTCAATGGATAAGGGATGTTTACCCCTTAGGTCCACATGTTTGGTTCATGCACCCAAGGTTTCCCAACTTGTATAAAGGAAACATGGAATGGTCACCACTTTGTCCATTGGTCAGGTAGGAAACATTTGCATTGTAACCTTTTGTAGAAATTTTGTGTGCCTACCTTGGCATTGTTCCTACTACCATCCGTAGGTGGAGGCTTTACCCGGGGTCTTCACTTAGTGAACCTATGAAATAACATCTGTATTCATAGGATATTAAATAATACCCATAATTTCACTAGATATTGATAAATACCTCCAAAAATCATTTTTTTGAACCCCCCTCCCAAGACATCTTTCCAATAAAAGAAACCCATATTTTTACTAGATACCCCTTTTTATACCCCTTAATACCTATGAAGACCTTGATACCCAATACCTAAAACATATTGACTCTATTTTTAAAAATAAAAATAAAACCTTTATGAATGAACGTAATAAGATATTGGTGAATAAGGTGAAGCCTCGATGAGGCCTTACATTCTCACTTGGATTGTTGGACTTTTGCGTTTCCCACTTTTAAGACAAAAGGACTGTTATGTGCAATGTCGTATCCTTGAGTGGAAATTTTGATATGATTTAGTAGACAATTTTAATGATATGTTATTTTAATTTTTGAGAATAATGATTACTTAACTTTCCTTCCTTTTTCATAACATGTTTAACATAAACATTTTTATTTATTTATATTAAAAACAAAAAAATACTAATAATAATATAATTGTTTTATGCTTTGTCGTCTGAAACCATAGCAATTTGGGCACCCATGAGATTTCATGGATTCAATTTTAGGGGGGGAACCTTCCCTCCCTCCTCCTATCTCGTATATTGATTCATTTTGGGTGTTTGTCTCTTCCCCGAGTAAAGTTTTCAAGAGTACTTCCTCTCATTTCATTAAAAGTTTGGAAGTGATTTCAGAGGTTGCGGTCCCTCATTGAAATGCATGAAAAATGGATATTTGTCATGAATAGTGCTTTGGTTAGCCTGTTAATTGGGGTTTCACCCTTTCCCAGGGCCATGGTAATTTGGATCCAAAAGAGCTGACAAGGTTTGATCAAAGGAGGGTTTTCTCACTATTTTTGTGGCAGAGGGTTTTATTATTTCTTATTTGAAACTAAATAAGACAAGGATTTTTTTGGAAATAGTGTTGTCATTGATGTCAAAGACAAGGGGATACTACAGATGTCCAAGATAAATATTGCAAGATGGATATTGTTGGAAAAATTGTTTTTGGATTTTTGATGCTCAATTTGGATACCCTATCTTTGAAGGAATTTTTACTCTAAATACATAGCTCAAATGGGAGAATAGGTTATACAATTGGGAAGCTATTATGATGCCTTTCCAATGGTATGTGACACTCCCTCTAACTCCTTAGGAATGAGGATATATGAATTTTTCTGTCAAACAACTCAACCAAAAAGTTTAGGTCGGCTTAGCCAGTATTTACAGGTCATCCCTAAAAATGAGCACAAATACACTACAAATACAACATAAATGACTTCATTTGAAGAGCATAAAAGAAAGAATATCAAGTATGAGGTGCACATAAGAGATCTGAGGTGTGCAAGAGAAGTTGGAGAGTATTCTTGGGGTCTAAAGGTGTGTAAGAGAAGTTTTCTTCGAGTTTTAAGGGTGCACTATAAAGGACTAAGGTCTATGATGCTACAAAGTGTGTTGTTTTGAGGTTGTGATTCTATAATCTAGAATTATATCATGGGAATGATTCTATGAGGTTCATTAGGGAATGAAGGCTAAATCTGACTAGGGTTTGAATCTATGTCTGGGGTTTAAAGCAAGGAGAGGTGTTGGAGCATGAAAGTTAAGGGTATGATGATGCTATGAAATATATGAAGTATGAAGCATGCAAGTGAATTCAAAAGTACTATGTGTATGAATATATTAGGTTGGTCCCTATACAAGTCTTACTAAGTTGGTTCTTAGTTGAGGAGATTGGTGTCTCTAGTAGGGTGGTGCCTATACAATATCTTGTTGAGTTGGTGCTCAGCTGAGGAGATTGGTGTCTTTAGTAGGTTGGTTCCTACACAATATCTTGTTGAGTTGGCATTCAATTGAGGAGATTGGTGTCACCAGTAGGTTAGTTCCTACAAGATTTGTAATAGTAGGTTGGTGCCTACATACATTGATAAAGATAATTTTTTTTGGTTTTGTCCCGCAAGGGTATCCAAGTTAAACTCTATGTACGTGATTTGAGTTTACATGCATTTATTGTTTTAAAATTAATGAATGATTGATGAATTCTAAATTAAAGTAAAAAGTATATTATACTAATTCACGCACCTCTTAGTATAAGCTTAAGTTTAACAATTGGTATTAGAGCAAGTTCCTTCGGAAATAGTCTAACCAATGGAAGGTAGATCTCGAGAGATCACATTTACGGTCAAGAAGGTTTCCCCACAAATAGGGATCTGTTGTTTGATGGATCAAACTATGCATTATTGAGCATAAGGATGTGAACATATCTAATGGCATGTGGGTTTTATATTTGGAAATTATTTGTGTCTGCTTATACATCCCCAACAATCCACTAACATATGTGAATGGGAATAAGCCTAGTGAAAATAATGCAAAATACATGAATTCCATCTTGTGTGCGATATAACACTACTACATATTGAAAAATTTGCGATGAAAGTACTCTTTTGTCGCAACATGCAAGAGAAAAATTTCATGTTTTCTAAATCTACCCTGTATTCGTCGCTATCTCGATGCCTACAGTTTGACTAAATTATTATGGTCAATGTTCATCTCACGAGCGATGCCTATAGATTGTCCATCGCTCTTGCGACGAACGTTGACCATAATCATTTAGTCAAAATTTACCGTTGAAAATGACCTAAAATAAATAGGTGGAAAAAACAATATTTTTAGGTCACTATCATCGCAATTGAGACGATAGTGACCTAAAATTGGCCTATAAATATTTGACGATTTAAAGATGTTGCGATAATCTTGCTATAACAACGACGGTTCCGAAAGGGTATTTTTGTGCAGAAAAATGTCGCAGAATGTTGTTAGAGGTGGGGAAAAAAGTAAAGCGGGTGAAAAGGGTGATGGTAGATGTTATTTATCTTGTAAAAAATGTTGTCTCAGACATCCCATAAAAATTTTAATAGCAACAGCTACAAAACATTGTAGGAAATATGGTCACATTGATGGCGGATTGAATGAATATTGTCCCATGGTAATTAGCTATATATTCATTATCTTTTTTTATTTTGTCAATTTTAATAGCAATAGATACAAAACATTGTAGGAAATATGGTCACATTGATGGCGGATTGAATGAATATTGTCCCATGGTAATTAGCTATATATTCATTATCTTTTTCTATTTTGTCAATTATATATATATATATATATATA
>JZKD02S1050078.1:136247-146474 GCA_000966675.3 Picea glauca | reverse complement strand
CACATACCTGCAAACCTTCCTTAACTTTAACAACAAGAGACTAGCATTTTCATCAAACTTTTCTTTAGTCTCACATGACTAGTTTTGGATTAGTCAACAACCCTAACTTGAAATAGTAATAACTATGTACCTATAATGAAAAAAGATCTGAAAATGATATACAATATTCTTCATTTGTTTTTATGCAATTCCTCCAGGTTTCACTAATTGGAACCTCTCAGAAAAGGAGTTATAGAAAAAATGGCATACCTTGCTGAATTCTGGCTTATTCTAGAGAGCGACCTTGTAGAGTGTGCCCCGCACGAAATATTTTTTGAATATATCTGAAAATATCACAAATCATACTAAAAATTGTACTATAACCAACACATTTGTTCTTACTGAATTTGGATCTGTTATGAAGAAGTTATGACATTTTTACCCAAAACACCTGTTTTAGACTAGTTTCAGGACTAGCCACAAACCCTATTTTCTACATAGTGTAACTCCAAAAATACAATGACCCAGAAGCTAAATTGTTTACCACATATAATTGTATATTTTTCCTCAATGGCATAGCGATTTCACGGTCTGAATCATTCTAGAAAACAATTTATTACAAAAATGGTGAGATGACCTGTAAATAACATACCTTAGAAGGCATCATCAAAATAATTTATCCTCCCTTGAATTTCAGCCTTCTTTTCTTCACCTTCCCTCTAAAATTCGTCTTATATATCCCTTGGTTACCTTAGTCACCTATATATATTCAATATTCTCAAGTGTGATATAAAATGAGAGAGCCTTGCCTCTTATTTATACTCTCCATATTCTAGGTCACTTAACCCATTTCTAGGTTACTTAACCTATTTCTAGGTCAATAACCCATTTATAGGTCACTTAACCTATTTTCCTCATATTTAGGGTTAACCACTTTCCATAATTAGAAAGTTCTCCATTACTCTATCATTTAAATATTCCTCCTTGACTTTGTCACCTCACTTTATCATTTAAATAATCTTCTTTGATTTTGTCACTTCACTTTATTATTTAAATAATCCTTCTTGACTTTGTCACTTTACTTTATCATTTAAATAATAATTTCTTCTTTCCAATCTCTTTGACTTCTTTGACCTTTTGGGGCTTCAAGCCAACATATGAGGGTCCTCCAACTTCGTAAGGCCATAACTCTCAAATCGTGAGGAGTTATGTGACGTTTCACATACCACCAAAAATGGCATGCCATGTAATATCCATGTAGAATAGTCTTACCTGCACATATATCAAAACTCATACCATTATCCATCAAACAAACTTGGGTCCATTACCCAAACATGGGTTCTCCAACTTCTCATGGCCATAACTCTCTAACCGTGAGGACTTATGTGAAGTTCCACATACCACCAGAAATGGAATGACATGTACTATCCATATAGAATAGTCTTACCTTAAAATATATTAAAACTCATACCATTATACATGAAAAAACCTTGGGTCCATTACCCAAAACTTTTTGCTACCGGAATTCGCTACTGGACTTTCTCTAAGGTTTGACATCAATCAATAAGGGTTTAAATCAATATACAATATCACTCTCCAATGGTTGACATCAATGAAAACCAACAATCCATACCAACTATCCATCAACCTAAGCCAATTGTCTGACAATCTCCCCCTTTGGCATTGATGGCAACACTAACATTGATGGCAACACTTAGTCATGATAAAATTCATGCTTATACTCCTCATCAATGTTTCTATCTCACCCCCTTTTACATCAATGGAAAAGGGTATCTCCCTTTGGGGCTGCTCCCCCTGACTAAACTCTCCTCGGGGTTGCTCCCCCTATCCACGTGCCTTTGATTTTTTTGTGTGTTTATAAGCCTCTAATTACTCTCTCTCCCTTCATATGAATAATATATCCCACTTTGAAAAAGGGTATCAATCTGAAGTCATATCGCTCATTCTTCCCTTGTGACAATCGCTCCCCTTGGAAACATGCCTTTATGCTCTCTCTCCAAGCATTTACCTTTGCATCTGATAAATCTCTCCCCCTTTGTCATATTTATGGTTCTTCCTTGTGTACATCTAATACATATAAGATAAGCATTCAAAAACATTCATTTTGGAGTATAAATTACTCCTAGTCTCTGGCAAAGATACTCAAGGGCTTCCCGTGGAAGTGATTTTGTAAAGATGTATGCCACTTGTTCTTTTGTTCCCACATATTCAACTTTGATGTTCTTTTCTGCAACTTGTTCCTGTAAAAAGTGATACTTGATTGGAATGTGCTTTGTCTTGGAGTGCATCATCGGGTTCTTTGAGATACTAATGGCACTTGTATTATTAATAGATTGGAATGGGTTCATCATACTGTATATCTGTCAAAGTTTGTTTCATCCATAGAACCTGTGTGCAACATGATGTTGTTGCAATATACTCAGCCTCGGCTGTAGATAAGGATATTGATTATTGTTTCTTGCTTAGCCAATATACTAAACACTCACCCAAGTAGAATGCTACTCAACTGGTGCTTTGTCAGTCATCAATGCAACGTGTCCAATCTACATCTGTGTAGGAACTAAGTGATAGATCCTTTTCTTTTGGACACCATAATCCAAACTCTTATGTTCCTTTGAGATATCTAAAAATCATCTTCACTGCTAATACATGTGATTCCTTTGATGCTTCTTGAAATCGTGCCACCTATCCAATTGCCTACATTACATCTGGTCTAGATGTTGTCACGTATAGTAGGCTACCAATCATTGACCTGTATTGCCTCTGATCTGTAGACTTTGAATCATCATATTTGCTCAACTTGCAAGTGGTTTGCATGGGAGTGATAATTGGTTTGAAATCTTCCATTCTGAAACTCTTTAGCATTTATTTGATATACTTGGTTTGAGAAATAAAAATTCCTTGGTTTCTTTGACGTATCTGAAGACCCAAAAAGAAGGATAGTTCTCCAAGTAATGACATTTCAAATTCATTCTGCATATCCTTTACAAATTTCTGGCTAAACCTGTCATTAGTACTTCCAAAAACAATATCATCAACATAAATTTCAATTAATAAAATACTACCTTGAGTTACCTTGATGTAGAGGTTGTTATCTGTGATTCCTTTCCATAGTTCATATGGATTTTTTCCATTGTTGTTTATGAGCATTACTATGTTTTGAATGTGAACTGTTGTATGCACTTCATGTGTCCAAAAAATATCTGTGAATTTGGAATCCATTAGCATTGTTCGAGCCATTTCCTCTGTAATTATCATCCATTATGATAATGTTATTTTGTCTCTGAACCACTCTTTGAACCAATCTATGAATCCATGCTCTTGTCCATACTGTCCAAGAATATACTTGTGCAACTTTCCATAATGCTGACCCATTTATCACTATACTATCATGAAGTCTTGATTAATCCATCAAATTGTACTTCTGCTAATTTTCTGCTCTGGATTTGTCTTCTCAAACTTTGCAAGTTGGTCGAAGGATGGTTCTTTGTTCTGTCACAACTATCATATAGACTCCCCCTATCTAATATTCATATTACCTAGGAGTATCTAAGCCGGATGGATCAGAACAATTCCTACTCTGAAGTGTATTCATCATCATCTTCATTGGTAGATTCATCATCATCTTCATTGGTAGATTCATCATCATCTTCATTGGTATATTCATTATCTCTTTGAGCTATGACTTCTTTCTTTCTATCTGTGGATTCATATTTCACTACAATGCCTGAAAGTAAAACCTCTTGAAACTATTCCTTATTTACCCGTCCTTCCTTTCTTTCAGTTTGATGCAGGAGCATCTCTCCACGTCAGCCAGCCAGACAGTCGGCCACGTCAGTGAATTCAAATCACGTGATGAAGAGAGGTGCAGTCCTCATTTAAAATTTAAATTGAATGTAATTAAATGTTTAAGTTGTTGAGTTGTGAAGCTGTGCCTTTTGTGCAGGCGTAGAGTAGATAGGCCTTTAAATGATTGTAAGGCTGAGATCTAGATCCGGATAACGGACTAGACAGCCCATTCAATGTAATTGAGTAGGGTAGGTAGATTGGAGGGAGGAGCTCGAAGATCCCTCAGGTAAAAGAAGAGATTTAGTATCTCATTATAGGTATGGGTGAGCTATCAAGAGATAGGGAGCATAGTAGGATTAGTCGAGAGAGGGTCTGCAAGTAGAGAGCAGAAAAGGAGGAGTTGAGACCTTGTTACAGGCCGTGCTCAGGAACACCTTGTTAATACAGGTGTTTGCCATATTTAATACAAATAGCAGTTTTTTCCTGCATGACTATGTATTAAATGAATGTCTGTGAGTGTTATTTATATGCTGTGAATGTGTGTTATGCTTATGCATTTGCAGGAGTATGTTTGATTCCAGGTGAAGGTCTTTGAGGTTTCATGCCAGGAGGGAGTGACAGAGCATTGCAGTCTCTGAATACGAGTGCACTGAAGCACTTCTGAATACTGCGGGTTCAGACAAAGATGTGTTGTGGCACAAGAACTGGAATCAACAACTCAGGAAAGACCTCAAGGTTGTCGAACACCTTGGAGGCAAGGATGTGCAGGAGATACATAGTTGCAGACAGAAGCTCTGAGGAGTTCTGTGAAGCTCTGCCAGAAGGGCATTGAGCAGGCATATGAAGTGAATAGAAAAAGGACAGAACTGTTGGACGTTCTGTGAGAAGACACTCTGCCAAGAGAGCGTTGAGTAAGTGCTAGAGCACACAAAAGGAACTCTATTGAGTTCAGAAGAAAATAGAATCTCTGAGGATTTATGCAAGAGGTTCTGCCAGGTGGGCATTGAGCATATACACAGGGTTGCTGAACAACCTGATAGACTCAGCAAGAGGTTGCTTGAGTAGATGGAGTGCCAGGAGGGCATCCAAATTCTCCATCTGAGGGAGAAAGGGAAAAGGACAAGTTTCCTTGGAGGTCGAATCTACAGAAAATATTAGGGCGGATAGCACCTTTGTGTGTATGTGAAGACTCTGCAAGAGCGCAGACGTCAAAATCCTTTAAGGATAGAGAGAAGAGCTCAGGAGGAGTAGTGTTTCCATGCACGTGATGAAGTTCAGAGTCAAAGACTTCGAAAGAAGGGACAGGGAAAAGGTTGAAGCCTTTGGAATACTTGGAATTCTTCCAAGTTTAGGAAGGACGTGAAGAAGCTCGGAGGAGCCCAGTCACCATCGGATCCAGTCAAAAGATCTGGATTGCTGAAGTTTTCCTACGTCCAGCAACGAGCAGGAGAAGTGCCCAGGACAGACGAGGTTTGAGCTATCAGATATTGGAGCGGAGAACCTGACAGTCGTTAGATCTGTCGAGAATGGCATGAGGGTTAAGCCTTTGTGAAAAGCCGAGGTGAAAGTCCCGACGAGAGCAGCTAATTGAGATATCGGCACCCGGGATATCGGGGATCTCGAGGACACAAGTTTGGTCGCTCGACATCGAAAACCCTGAATTAGCAAGATTTGATCTGAGCCATCCGGTTGTGGGAGGATGCATGTCATGTGATCATCCACTTTGGAGATCCAAGCACTAGGAATCACGAACAGGTGGAAAGTTTTGTTGTGGGCCTAGCTGACATCACATCAGAGAATCGGGATTCAGAAGATCAGAGATCCCATGGACAAGAAGCCCGTGCTTTTCGTCATTTGAAAGTCCAAAATTACTAAGAAGGAGAAGACCAAGAAATCGTCGACTCGGGATTTCACATATCGGTATTTCGGGGGTCTAGAGGATGAGAGGTTGAGCGCTTGGGTCGCGAAACCTAGAAATAGAGCCGCGGTCATATGTGAAGTGGTCGTGTGGACCAAGACTTAGCCCCAAGGGCTAGTCGCTGACTGAGGTGTTTTATCACTTCGGAGATCGGGAGATCGCAAAGACAGTGGTTCTCGTGACATCGAGGATCGGGGAATATCGAAACCCGAAATTAAGTCAGGGAAGATCACGGTTGAGTGCAGAAGAGCTGTGTGGGAAAAGGGCAGGACTTGTGGATCAGTTTTCATCAGAGATTCCAAAAGGGAATCAAATGAGCCGCTTCGGCTCATGAACTTATTGAATGATCCTGTGAGCGGACGTAGCTGATGTCTGTCATCATTTTGGTATCAGATCCTGAACTCTGTTTGTATACTTCAAGTAGAGGGAGAAGACAAAAGAAGACAGAGCGCTGAAGACTCTATAAGGATTGTTCGCAGGTAGGAAAAAGTCTATAGACAGTCAGGAGGACTGTAGGATGAAGATGGAAACACTCGGGTTGCAGAGTGACAGCAGTGGATTTGCCAGGAGAGTAGACAGAGACAGCACCATGGCTACTGAAGGTCGTAGGTATGCTGGGAGGAAAAACCCAGAGATGTTGAGTACAGCCGAAAGGGGGAAGGAACTTGCCGACATCATGGAAAGAATGGAAGAGCTTGAACTGCGGATGTAGCAGAACCCCAAGCTGAGATGGGTATATGAATGGCCCATGAAGAAGCCAAAGGTAAAATGGCTAGTCAATAAGTTGATGGCCAGAAGACAACGTAGACTGTTAAAAGGATGGTTGAGGCATACTGAAAACCTTGACGGGCCTGAGGAGATGGTTCAGATATGTGAACCGGAGATTGGGAGAGATCTCAGTGAAGAGAATAAAATGGGATCGGCTGAAGATCTCAAGAACTGCCAGGAGGGAAGAGAAGAAATTCCAAATTGCCAGGTGGACAAGGAGTTGAGATCGACTGAAGATCTCAAAGACTGTCATGAGGACAGCCAAGGAATTTCACATTGCCAGCTGGGCAATGATATGAGGTCACTGCAGGATCTCAAAGACTGCCAGGAGGCTAGTGGAAGCATCCTATATTTCCAGGTGGGCAGGGATGAGCAGATGAGACTATCTGAGAGTCTCATAAACTCAGAGGTGGACTTGGATCAGCAGGTGCAGCTGACAGAGGATGAAGATTCATGTGGTTTTCCAAGCCATGTGAATGAAGATGATGACAAGTTAAAAAATTTCACCATCCGAGAGGCCGATCTAAGGAGCCTTATAATGATTGGGGGAATTGAGATATTCCTACCACTTGCCCAGGAGGAGGCAGAAATATATGTTGCAGATGCAGCAACAATAGGGGGACAACTAGCTGAAACTATCACCGAAGAATTGGAGAAGATATCTGAAGCTGCCCGAGCAGGAGAGGAAAATGAGAATTCTGAGGAGTGTCTCAATGCATTCAGCCAGGAAGCTGAGGAAGCTGTAGTACTGAAGCTGATAGAAGAATAAATAGGAGAGGATGATGAGCATTCTGAGGAATGGCTCAATATTTTCAGCCAGGGGACTGAAAAGACTGCAACATGGGAGTTTGCAAAAGAAGAAGAAGAAGAAACAGACAGCATTAGTTTGGCTGATCTGTATGAACAATTTGAATCCCTGCAGAGGAGGGTGAAAGTTCAGGGCGTGCACATCCAACGGGTGAAGTTGGAAGTTGATGAAGAAGGCATGGGAGATCATGATGATCTGCTCGTGTGCCGAGGATTTTTCCAGCTGAGGAGACTGCATGAACAGGACCAGCCATTGGAGCAGTTGGATGAAGTGATCAAGGAGATCAACGAGCTGATGTTAAGGTTAGCAGAAACTGTCAGCAAGAAGAGGCTGAGCAGAGAGAAGGCAGCAGAAACAGTGCAGAAGCAACAGCAGCAACAGGGAGGTGGAGTGGATGAATAGCTCCAGAGGATGATTTGGGATCCAGGAGGATTTCCATAGCTGAGATGGGAAGCTCATGAGCAGGAGCTCATGAATTTTGCAGCTAAGGAGTATGATACAGGAGAATCTCTCCACTTCATCCAGCCAGCTAGCCAGCCACGTCAGTGAATTCAAATCGCGTGATGAAGAGAGGCGCAGTCCTCATTTAAAAATTAAATTGAATGTAATTAAATGTTTAAGCTGTTGAGTTGTGAAGCCATGCCTTTGTGCAGGCATAGAGTAGATAGGCCTTTAAATGATTGTAAGGCTGAGATCTAGATCTGGATAACGGACTAGACAGCCCATTCAATGTAATTGAGTAGGGTAGGTAGATTGGAGGGAGGAGCTCGAAGATCCCTTAGGTAAAAGAAGAGATTTAGTATCTCATTGTAGGTATGGGTGAGCTAGCAAGAGCTAGGGATCATAGTAGGGTTAGTCGAGAGAGGGTCTATGAGTAGAGAGCAAAAAAGGAGGAGCCGAGACCTTGTTACAGGCCGTGCTCAGGAACACCTTGTAAATACAGGCGTTTTCCATATTTAATACAAATAGCAGTTTTTTCCTACATGACTATGTATTAAATGAATGGCTGTGAGTGTTCTTTATATGCTATGAGTGTGTGTTATGCTTATGCATTTGCAGGAGTATGTTTGATTCCAAGTGAAGGTCTTTGAGGTTTCATGCTAGCAGGGCGTGACAGAGCACTGCGATCTCTGAATACCAGTGCACTGAAGCACTTCTGAATACTGTGGGTTCAGACAAAGACATGTTGTGGCACAAGAACTAGAATCAACAACTCAGGAAATAACTCAAGGTTGTCGAACACCTTGGAGGCAAGGCTGTGTAGGGGATACACAGTTGCAGACAGAAGCTCTGAGGAGTTCTTTGAAGCTCTGTCAGAAGGGCATTGAGCATGCGTATGAACTGAACAGAAAAAGGACAGAACTATTGGACGTTCTGTGAGAAGACACTCTGCTAGGAGAGCGTTGAGTAAGTTCCAGAGTTCACAGAAGGAACTCTATTGAGTTCAGAAGAAAACAGAATCTCTGAGGAGTTCTGCAAGAGGTTCTGCTAGGTGGGCATTGAGCATATACACAGGGTTGTTGAACAACCTAATAGACTCAGCAAGAGGTTGCTTGAGTAGATGGAGTGCTAGGAGGGCATCCAAATTCTCCATCTGAGGGAGAAAGGGGAAAGGAAAAGTTTCCTTGGAGGTCGAAGCTACAGAAAAGCTTAGGGCGAATAGCATCTTTGTGTGTATGTGAAGACTCTGCAAGAGCGCAGACGTCAAAATCCTTTAAGGTTCGGGAGAAGAGCTCAGGAGGAGTAGCGTTTCCATGCACGTGGCGAAGTTCAGAGTCGAAGACTTTGAAAGAAGGGACAGGGAAAAGGTTGAAGCCTTTGGAATACTTGGAATTCTTCCAAGTATAGGAAGGACGTGAAGAAGCTTGGAGGAGCCCAGTCGCCATCAGATCCAGTCAGAAGATCTGGATCGCTGAAGTTTTCCTACGTCTAGCAATGAGCAGGAGAAGCACCTAGGACAGACAAGGTTTGAGCCATCGGATATTGGAGCGGAGAACCCGACAGCTGTTAGATCTGTCGAGAATGGCATGAGGGTTAAGCCTTCGTGAAAAGTTGAGGTGAAAGTCTGGATGAGAGCAGCTAATCGAGATATTAGCACCCGGGATATCAGGGATCTCGAGGACACGAGTTTGGTCGCTCGACATCGAAAACCCTGAATTAGCGAGATTTGATCTGAGTCGTCCGGTTGTGGGAGGATGCGTGTCATGTGATCATCCACTTTGGAGATCCCGGCACTAGGAATCGCGAAGAGGTGGAAAGTTCCATTGTGGGCCTAGCTGACGTCACATCGGAGAATCAGGATTCAGAAGATCGGAGATCCCGTGGACAAGAGGTCTATGATTTTCGGCATTTGAAAGTCTGAAATCGCGAAGAAGTAGAAGACCGGGAAATCACCAACTTAGGATTTCACATATCGGTATTTCGGGGGTCCAGAGGATGAGAGGTTGAGTGCTTGGGTCGCGAAACCTCGAAATAGAGCCACGGTCATATGTGAAGTGGTCGTGTGGACCAAGACTTAGCCCCGAGGGCTAGTCGTTGACTGAGGTGTTTTATCACTTCGGAGATCGGGAGATCACGGAGACAGTGGTTCTCGTGACATCAGGGATCAGGGAATCCCAAAACCCGAAATTAAGTCGGGGAAGATCACGGTTGAGTGCAGAAGAGTCGTGTGGGCAAAGGGCAGGACCTGTGGATCGAGTTTCATCAGAGATTCTAGAAGGGAATCAAATGAGTCACTTCAGCTCATGAACTGATTGAATGATCATGTGAACGGATGTATCTGACGTCTATCATCACAGTTACTTTCCAAACCTTTCTGTATCTGACATCTTTCTTTTTCTCTGTAGAATTTTCTTCATCTCGTTTTATTGCCAATCTTGCGATCTCTGGTACCTGGTCTTTGTTCACATGTTCTTCTTGTTTTCTTATCCATACTTTCTTATAT
>JZKD02S1050078.1:115889-136197 GCA_000966675.3 Picea glauca | reverse complement strand
GTAGTCCTTCTGAATTTTTTCCTTAACTGATCATGATCATGATTGAAGATTCTCTGTGGCTTGAACATGGATGGTCTTCTTGAAGATGTATCTTCAATAGTTTTCTTAGATTCTGGTTGGCCATGATTCCTTCCTTTGAGTACTTCTGCATAACTCTTTATATTTTCTTCATTCTTCTTTTCTAGCAACATAGAATGATTCTCTTCATTCTCTACAACTGATGTGGATGTTTTTGTCTCTTTGACGTTCTTGTTGAGATTGATGATTTTGAATCTTAGTGCGACAACTTATTCTTCAATATTCTCAACCTCTTCTTCTTTCTTCATTATCTAAGACTTCATGACCTCTTCTATTCTCTTTGCTTCTTCAAGTTGGATTTTCAATGTAATTATTTCTTCTTCCAGTCTTCTCTCTTCTTGACCAAAATCTTCCTCAAGTTGGTTTATGTCATTGGTTCTTTCCTTGAGATGATCCATCAGTATCTTTTCTCTCTTTTCTGCTTCTTCCTTTTGTGCTGCTATGTTGTCTTCTAAACATTTCTTTTGATATTCTAGAGTTTCTTCAATTCTTCTGGCCTCTTCTAGTTGAGCTCTTAAATTCTTTATGACTTGTTGATCTCTTTCGGAACCTTGAACATGTTTATTTTGCATCATCAATTCTTTCTTGGATGACTTGTTTTCTTCTCTTTCTTTCCTTAGATATTTAATTGCACTGATCAATTTTTCTTTGTAATCAACTTTTGCTTCTTTATACTCTTCCTCTTTTGAATCTATCTGACATGATGAGAATCTTCCTTATTGTTCTGTATCTGCATCTTCTTTGGAATTTTCTAAATCTGCGATGGGTGAATAATATATGTCATGTAACTTATCCCAAATTTCTTTGGTTGATGAACATTTACCAACCTTTTCTCTTACTGGATTAGGTAATCCTTCCCAGATGAAATCCATTGTTATTTTTTTATTCTTCTTCATTTCCTTCTTGGTTGCAGTCCTTGCCCTTTTTGAACTATCATATCCTGTAACAAATGATAGCCAAATATAATGTCCCTATGATTGTAAAAATACTTCTATCCTTCTGCTCCACATCTCATACTTAAAACCATTATGCCCATTAAACTTTGGTACTCCATTCTCAAAATAATCCATGATATCCTTCCAGTGGTTAAATTGTTTACTAAAGGAACCTCACTCTGATACCAATTGTTAGATTACTGAGAGGGGGGGTGAATTAGTAATAGAGAAATTTAATCCTTTTTAACCATATAATCCAAGTTTTATATCAATGTAACATTATCATCCAATAACTGCAGAGTAAATAAGCAATGAAAAAATGAAAAATCATACACATACACAGTACAACAGTGTTTTACGTGGAAACCCAAAGCGGGAGAAAACCACAGAATGTTTTTTATTATATGTCTTCAAGAATTACATTCATTGGAAGCACCGACTTCTTTTGTTTTCCAGTTGCAACTGGAAGGAGGCTCCAACCCCCTACTTTCTCAGGCTACAACCTGAGGGAATCTCCAACTCCCCAATTCTCTGGCTATAACTAGAAGGAGGCTACAACCCCCTACGTTCTCCACTACAACCAGAAGGTGGCTACAACCACCTGTCCTTGCCTTGTCCAACCTCCCTAAAATATAAGTAGAATGATGGAACCATTGTCACACTATCACTGCGAGATATACTGCTATAAACCTGTACCAATGAACCTGTACCAAACAACCTGTACCAATAACCTGAACCATGCATCAACCTGTAATCAACATGTACCATAAACAAGTGCATCAACCATGCAACAACCTGTACCTCGACCAGTACCATGAAAAAGTGCATTAACCATGCACCAAACCTATACAAATAACATGTCACAACAACCTGTCCAAACAACCTATCTCATCAAAATTATCAACCAAATTAAATCTACTCACCAAGATCAGTCACCAAGACAAATGTCAAAGATGTGCATCAACCAATCATAACACAACAACTCATAATAATCACCAAGATCAATATGTGCTTCTAATAATATACCAATACAAGTATGCTACATAATCCATAAACCATGTGTCAACAATACTTCTAACAAGTACCTCCAACTATGTACCAAGTATGTACCAATCATGTATAAACTACTCATCAATATGTACCAGCATCATCAACTATACACTTCATGTATGTGCCAACTCATCAACTACTTGTCTCAACCATGTACCCAACATATACCTCAACCAAAAGCCCTCATCAATTTCATCATCCAAATATGATTTGTATAATAGACCTACTGTATATGATCACATACCTTCAAACCTTCCTAAACTTTAACAACAAGAGACTAACATTTTCATCAAACTTTTCTTTAGTCTCACATGACTAGTTTTGGATTAGTCAAAAACCCTAACTTGAAATAAGCATAACTATGTACCTGTAATGAATAAATATATGAAAATGATACACAATGTTCTTCAGTGTGTTTTGTGCAATTCCTCCAGGTTTCACTACTTGAAACCTCTTAGAAAATGAGTTATAGAAAAAATGGCATACCTTGTTGAATTATAGCTTATTCTAGAGAACGACCTTGTAGAGAGTGATCCACACATAATATTTGTTGAATATATCTGAAAATGTTACACAACATACTACATATTGTACTATAAACAACACATTTGTTCTTAATTAATTGGGATCTGTTATGAAGAAGTTATGATTGTTTTACCCGAAACACCTGTTTTAGACTAGTTTCGGGCCTAGCCACAAACACTATTTTCCACGGAGTGTAAATCCAAAAATAAAATGACCCACAAGATTAATTTTTTACCATAGATACTTGGATATGTTTCCTCAATGGAAGAGAAATTTTATGGTTTGAAACATTCTATAAAAAAAATTATTGTGAAAATGGTGAGATGACCTGTAAATAACATACCTTAGAAGGCATCATCAAAATAATTTATCCTCCCTTGAATTCCGACCTTCTTTTCTTCACCTTCCCTCTGAAATTTGGCTTAGATATCCCTTGGTTACCTCAGTCACCTATAGATATTCAATACAAGTGTGATATAAAATGAGAGAGCTTTGCCTCTTATTTATATTCTCCATCTTCTAGGTCACTTAACCTATTTCTAGGTCACTTAACCCATTTATAGGTCACTTAACTTATTTTCCTCATTTTTAGGGTTAACCACTTTCCATAATTATAAATTTCTCCATTACTATATCATTTAAATGTTCCTCCTTGACTTTGTCACCTCACTTTATCATTTAAATAATCTTCTTTGATTTTGTCACTTCACTTTATTATTTAAATAATCCTTCTTGACTTTTTCACTTTACTTTATCATTTAAATAATAATTTCTTCTTTGTGGGTTCTTTGACTTCTTTGACCTTTTGGGGCTTCAAGCCAACATATGAGGGTCCTCCAACTTTGTAAGGCCATAACTTTCAAATCGTGAGGAGTTATGTGATGTTCCACATACCACCAGAAATGGCATGACATGTACTATCCATATAGAATATTCTTACCTGCAAATATATCAAAACTCATACCATTATCCATTAAACAAACTTGGGTCCATTACCCAAACCTGGGTTCTCCAACTTCTCATGGCCATAAATCTCTAACCATGAGGAGGTATGTGATGTTCCACATACCACCGGAAATGGAATGAAATGTACTATCCATATAGAATATTATTACATTCAATTATATTAAAACTCATACCATTATACATGAAACAACCTTGGTTCCATTACCCAAACCTTTATGCTACTGGAATTCACTACCAGACTTTCTCCAAGGGTTGACATCAATCAATAAAGGTTGAAATCAATACACAATATCACTCTCCAATTGTTGATATCAATGACAACCAACAATCCATACCAACTATCCATCAACGTAAGCCAACTGTCTGACAACTATTGCCTTGGGCATACCATGTATCCTATAAATTTCCTTCATGTAAATCTTTGCAATGTTGGCTGCCTTGTGATTCGTCTTCACCGAAATAAAATTTGTGTCCTTTGTAAGATTTTCCACCACTACCATGATGTAATCATGTTGACTTGTTTTTATTGGTTACTTGGTGATAAAATATATTGTAACTACCTCTCATTTCCATTCAGGAATGAGCAATGGTTGTAACAATCCCATTGGATGCATGTGCTCAGTCTTCACTTTATGATATTCCATGCACCTGGCTATGTAAGCAACCACATACTTCTTCATTCCCAGCCATAAATACTATCTTATCACTACTACAATTGTCTTACGGTACCCCATATGTCCAGCATATGGTACATTGTGCATATCATTTAACACTAAACTCCTTAAGTCTCAAGTGTTAGAAACATAAGATTTGTCCCTGAACAGCAGGATTCCATCCTCTCCCAACCTATACTCTTTAAACTTCAATGGTACATTTTCTTGCTACAATCCTTCTGTAACTTGTGCATAATGTTGATCTGATGTTTTCACTTCCAAAATTCTACTTTTTAAATCAAAAAAATACATGATGATGGTTGCAACACTCATTTCATGCACCCTCATTCCAAGTGCATTAACCACTTTATTCTCTTTTCCTTTGATATGCTTGATGTCAAAGTCATATTCACTGAGAAATTCTAGCAATCTAGTTTTCCTAGCATTTAGTGTTGGTTGATCAAACAAGTGTTTCAAACTATTATGATCTTTCTTCATCTCGAACTTTCTTCCCATGAGACAATGCCTCTACATTTTTAAGGCGTGAACTATGGCTTCTAACTCTAAATCATGGGTAACATAATTTAATTCATGCTCCTTCAACTTCCTTCACTAATAGCATATGAGATGCCCATTCTGTATAAGGACTCCACCAAGTCCTTCCTTGCATGCATGTGTGCACACAATGAAATGTTCATCCATATCTGCAACTTTTAGAATAAGTGCACTGATCAATAATTCTTTTAAGTGTTGGAAACTCTCTTCACACTTAGCAGTACATTCAAACTTTGTTCCCTTATTCTACAACGAAGTGATTGGATTATCCACTTTGGAGAAACCTGCAAAGAATATCCTATAATATCTAGCTAATCTCATAAAGGATATCACTTCTGAAATATTCTTTAGCACTGAACAAATTTTAATTGCTTCAATATTTTCAGGGTCCGCCGCTATGCGTTCTTCGAGAGGATGTGGCCAAAATAATGATTTTTCCTTGAATATAAAGTTCACTTTCTTAGCTTGGCATACAATTGGTTCTCTCTTAGCACTTGTAGAACCATCCTCAAATGTTTCTCATGCTCCTCCTCTGTATTGGAATAGATAAGAATATCATCCAAGAAGAAAATGATGAATTTGTCCAGGTAAAATATTTGAACACTCCATTCATTAGACACATCAAGGTAGTTGGTGCATTTTTCAAGCCAAACGATACCACCACAAACTCATAATGGTCTTACCTTGTTCGAAATGGTGTCTTTCTGGTGTCTTCTTCTCTAATTCTCACTTGACGGTAACCCTGACCTTAGGTCAATCTTGGAAAATATGCTTTCTTCTTTTAGCTGATCAAAAAGATCATCGATCCATGGTAGAGGGCACCTGTTCTTTACCATTACCTTGTAAAGTTGTATGAATTCAATACACAACCTCAAAGTTCAATCCTTTTTCTTTACAAAGAGCACTGGGGAACCCCAAGGTGAGACACTTGGGTGTATGTACCCCTTCTTCAATAGTAATTCCAACTACATCTATAATTCTTTTAGCTCTGGTGTGCTCATTCTATAGAGAGATTTGGACACTAGGGAAACTCTAGGAATTAAGTCAATAGAGAGATGAATATCTCTCTTTAGTGGTAATCCTACGTGATTCCTGACAACTCCCTAAAGACATATTCATACTCCTTTAGTATTGGATAGTCTTAGATACTTGGCTCCTTATCTTTTGTTGTCTTTTCCATATGTGTCACATATATTTTGCATCCTTTCCCAAAAATTATTTTCAGCTGCAATGCTGAAATCTCTTTGACAGATATAGGTATTGGAATACTTTGCACCATCCTTTAGTTCCTTTCATCATAAGGGAATGTGAAATATTTGTTGTAGAAATCTAGGACAACATGATGCTTGTCTAGCCAATCCATACCAATTAATAAATCACATGACCCAAGTGGTATGATGTTTAAATATACCTTAGTGTTAGATCCATTCATTCTAATTGAACAATCCTTTTCAAGTTAATTGATTTTCCTCTTGGTTCTAGTGGCTATCTGAACCACCAAAGACTTTTCATGCTTACATCCCTTCAATTCAAACCTTTCAACCATTTTTGGATCTATATATCTATGACTATCTCCAAAATCAATCAAAATAGATATGGAATGATTATCAATCTTACCTTCTACCTCAATCATGTAAGATTGGTAGCCTTCTTTTCTGTTACCCAAGGCTGCATAAATCCTTGGCCTACTCCTGCCCACGTTTTCCATTGTATCAACTTTGTGAACATTATGCATAGTCCTCATCCTATCTCCCTTGTGAGGGAAATCCTTATACAAGTTATCTCCTTTGCATCCCCAACACTTTATAGGATGTTGCCTTGGCCTTTTCCCCAAGGAATGTGTCATTTTATGTTCACCTTGTGTTGATTTTCCTTAATAGTATGCTCGAGAGTTGTTCCTAATTAAAGGAAACTTCAATCCTTTCTTTCTATGATCCATATTCCATTTATTTTTTGTCATCCCAAGCCTTTTGGAAAGTTGGCCTTCCTTTGATCTCTTCATAAATATTATTTTCTCTCCTTATGGCCTCCTCCAAAGTCCCGGGGTTATCATATTGTATCTTGTCACTATAGAAGGAGGGTAACCCACTTAGAAACCTTTGGATTTTACCTTCTCATCATCTATGAATCCAACATACTTCAACAACTCAAAGAACCTCTTCTCGTATTCATCCATAGTCATGCTACCAAGCTTGAGTTCAAAGAACTCTTTCATATTATTCTCATAATAATTGTTTGACAAGTTTTGTTGCTAAAAATATCTCTTGAATCGATTCCATGAAATTATATTTTCATCAATGTGCTTGACCTGCTTGAGTTGATCCCACCACATAGATTTGTTTCCTTGAATATCGTAGAATGTAATCCTAGATTCTAAATGTGATGGATAATCATGCAACTAGAAATATTTTATCATTCCCAGTAACTAGGATTCAACATCTTCTACCATCCTATTCTCTCCGACAAATGATGGTGGATTTATTTTCCTGAGCTCCCCTTGCAAAATATTTTCCTTAGGAGTCCTTCTCTAATTTTTGATAGAGGACACACTGGGACTGCTCTTTGACCTTGAATGTGCATGTTCCCTTTTGATAGAGTGTCCCCGTAAATGAAAATGATGATGTCTACTCATACTCCTTGACTACCTAGATCCCCCATGGTCATGAGATCTAGATGTTGTTGCTTTCCTTGCACAGATGCTTTCTTTATGCCAGAATATTTATTCACTTTCTTTTGCAACATATTCAGACTATGTAGTATCTCTTCATGATCCCTCATCATCCTTTCATTTTCTGCTCTGTAGCTCTTCACTTCCTTCTATAGGCTTCACATAGTCTCAACCAACTCTATTGGCTCCACTTTAATTCTATGCGCATTAGACTCAGTCTCTGCATTCCCCATGCTGACATGTAGACCTCATATCTCATCCTCATGGCCGTAAGAACCTTGAGCATAATCCATATATCTAGTCCTTATATAGTGACCAGATATGTGGTCTGTACCTCTAAGTCTAAAAGGAATGTGCATGTAACAATTATTTGTTAGAGCTAAGCATATTATACAATTGTCATGAATTTAAGCTACATACCCCTTTTTCTTGGATTTTCGAAGGAACATTGCTAAACAAATACGAACTATGAACTTTCAAACATATCCCCTTATGAATTATCTTTCTTATGGAAATACCCATGCATCAATCTGATTTATGAACTGAGAGTTATGGATTTCTGAAATCAACATTTTTACTTATTTTTGCATTTATTTTTAATAGTGCCAAAAATATCAGGCGCTGACTTTTCTTGTTGTAGAAGAAAATATGGCGAGAATAAGAATTTTTTTTAGATCGAGCATTGATAGAATTCATGATTTTAATACACAACAACTCTCATATTTGTAATCTAACACTCCAATTGACTTCTACATCAATCTAGATTTGTCAATTTTGTCCTTTTGAATTTCTTCCAAACTTAAAACTTTTGGACAAAAATGACTATCTCCCAGACGGAGCAAAACTAGAAAAAATACCCTCAAGACAAAGTTGTCTGGATTGATGATTAAACAAAAAGTTGAGTAAATAATTTTTTTTGGAAAAATGATCTAGGGTCCCTTTTCTTGCATCGAGGTTTTCAAAAATCCCCCTAATGCACCCATAAATAGTGGGGTTTTCCCTATTTTAGCATCTCCACGCCACACCCCTTTGACTTTTACTAAGAGTCCAAATGGGAATATTCATGCCTTCTTTTTGAGCTATCTATAAAATTCTCACCCTTATCTATGCTCCGGTTACCAAATGGGAATATTCATGCCTTCTTTTTTTGGTATCTATAAAATTCTCACCCTCACCCTCATTGGCATTCTTGTATCCCTCATCACTGTGGATAGACACCTAAAATTTAATCCAAAATTGAGTTGAAATGCTCCTATTATGCCCAAAACTAGTTTTCTCCATCCCTTTTCCTCTTCTTCTTCCTTCCTCTCTTTTTCTCTTCTCTCTTTTCTTCTTCTTCTCTTATTTCATCTTTATCGATGATCAAAAGAAAATTGTCGCCAATGTATCAATGTCGGGATCACTTTCCCTCGCTGGCGTATAGACACACAATTTATTTCCTCACTAATGTATCAGTGCATGATTCATCATCAGTTGATACATGTTGTATCATTGAATTTCCCCCTTTCTTGCCAATGTATCAATGAAACATTGTTTCTCTCCTGTGTATCAATGGTGAAATACTTTGTTTCACTGGTGTATCAGCGATGAAAACATTTTTATCACCGACGAAAAATGTTTTATCACTGGTATATTGATGACGAAAAATTCTTACTCGTCAATGAATTCTCTTCCTTCATAAACAACTTAACTTCTTTCCACATGGGTGTATTGACGAAGATCTTCATTCTTCATCGATACATAATGTATCGATGATGAAAAATTATTTCCCTCCAATGTTGCAGTGGAAATTTGTCTTTCTTCGAAACTTATTTTTGACGATTTCCTAAGTGCTCCCTCATCGATGTATCAATGATGAAAACTTGTTCTTTTTTTATACATACTGTATCAGTGGCCCCAACATTTTGACACTTAACCAAAATTCACAATTTTTCAGGTTCGCGACTGTCGTGAAAATGCCTGAATTGGCCCTTTGAGTCAAATTTAATTGACTTAGGGGCCAAATTGATACCCCACAAAAGAAAATTAATGTACAAAAACTTAAACCTAGGGCCTTGACCCCAAATTTCCATAGATGGGAAAAACAATTTTTTACCCAAAAACTACATGCAAATTTTAGTTTGGTTGTTGTAGCAGACCCATACAAGCTTGGTGTTGAAACTGGAGCTCTGATACCAATCTGTAGTGTCCCCACTACATAACCCATAATTTGTTTCTTGATACCATAATATTAAACACATCTAACAACACTATTTAAACATGAATTCAATTCATTTATCATTCACATAACAAAATACAAATTGCTATAAACTCAGATTTCATGCACAACAATAAAAACCCATGAATTAAATTGATAAACAAAGATAAAATCACTTATATTTTAACAAAAAATGAGCAATTGGATATAGGGAACAGACATTCCTCCCAACATTTGATTTATTTCTCCAAATCTCAACAACAAGTCACCCCTGAGTTGGGGATACGATTCCACAAAAGAGGGTGTCTCTCTCACAACCCAATTCACTCCCACAACCAACTAGTTTTCTAACAACTCTTCCAATCCTCCAACTCTCTTCCCCTCAACCTATGCAACCCAGGGAATCAAGATCCCCTTTCACTGCACATAGTCCCTCAGACCTTCCCTCTTCCCTCCAGGGATCAAACACAAGGTTGTATAGGAATCTCTAATGTTGGGGACTCCAAGGATGCTAGTTCCCCAAGAAAAATAACAAAATATCCCACCGTTCAAGAGAAATTCACTCACTCAAAAGTCTCCCTCTCTACAAGCCTAAAAACCCACTTTCTCATGCAACAAAAACTCCAAAAATCTACCCACAACACCTACTATGGATGCCCTCAAGCTCTAGTGCTCTCCACTCCCTTGCTGCTCCCAAAATTTGCATGCAAAAACTATCCACAATGGCCACTTGAATTTCTCTTTTACCCATGAGAGTTGAATCACATTCCCCAAAGTTGATTGTACTTACCCCCCATGTTGTCATAACTATGGGATGTGACTTTTCCCACCAACCCCTCTTACATGTGTTTAATGATTTGGCTCTCATACACTCAAAAGGAAAATAGAAAGGTTTACTCAAAGTAATATTTTTAGGAAATAGGGTTGGAATTAATAATCATAAATAATTCCCCCCTTTGGATCCATTTCTTAGAAATTCCTAGACATTCCCCTATCTTGTGGAAAATTAGCCCCCAATTACTCTGTCTGTGTCCACCTGCAACTAGTGTCACCTTTATTTTATTATTTCGATCATATACAATCTTTACAAATTACATATTCGGGCTCGTGGCCATGCACCACATTTAGTTGCACATCACTAAAACAATGATTATAAATGAGGGTGTTACATGCAAAAAGGGAAGACAATGATGATGACGTTAGTAATGATAAATAAAAACATAACAATAAAAACAAACCATATAGACACAAAACATGAAAATATACTAAGAAGATGAGTTTCTACTCTAGAGAGGACAATATCTCATATGGAGAAAGTGATGGATATGTTTCATAGCCATGAATACAAATTCTAATGATAAAGAAAATGAAGAAAACTAGAAAGAAAAATCAGATTCAGAAGAAGAATACATTTATGGGGAAGTGAATCCTGAATAAGAACTCATTAGTGCCTTAGAAGAAATAGATAGACTCGGGGGAAAGAATAAAAAGAAGAAAGATAAATTGTAGAAATATTAAAAGAAGGATCATGATTTGGATGAAACATAAAAAACAAGTATCATCTTGAAGACTCAACCAGAAGAGATAAAAATTATAGAAGAAGTGGTGAGAAGCCAATTGAAAGAAAAGGAAGAAAATTGCGAGAATCTAGAAGTTGAAATAATTTCCTTAAGAATCGAACTATAGAAACAATTGATCAATTGAATATAAGATTGAAGTTAGGAAAGAATAATAAAATATTAGATAATATTATTAGTTCCCAAAGGTCACCATTCATCAATATAGGTCTTGGTTATGATTAAAAATAAAAGACCCCCAAGGGAGATGCAAGGACTAAGGTTAGAAAACATCAAAAAAGGAAAATGAATAAAATCCTAAAAGCTATGCCAATATTCTCAAAGGCTCCATCAACAATGAAAGTAGCATTAGGAAAGGAAATGGTGACCAACAAAAATCTGATTCTTCTCACAAGAATGAGTTCAAAAGAGTTTTTCCACCAAGAAGACCTTTCACAACTCGATACCAAAATCTCTTTCTTGGATTTTTTTTCTTGAAATAATCTTGGTCATAAAGCAATAGATTGTGGAGCTTATGCAAGAAGTAATCATGTGAGAGATAGAAATAGAGATTCTTATAAAACCTCAAAGGATAATTATACCAGAAGTTCTCATGGGTTTCTTAATAGAAACTACAATTCATTTTCTCCCCTACTTGATTACAATGTTGAATGTTGTAAGTGCAATAACTATGGACACATAGCACTTGATTGTAGAAGTAGCATAAAAATGTCTCCTAAACAAAATAGGGAAGAAGATTCTCTTACCAAGCATATATAAGAATGCACAAAGGTGTGGAAAAGGAAGCAAGAAGAATCGAAGAAGGAAAAACATGGACTTGCAATGTATACTCAAACAAAGGAAGTAAATGGTACATTGATAGTGGATGTTCAAAACACATGATACGGGACCAGAACAAATTTCTCATCCTAAAGGAAGAAAAAGGAGGCAATGTTACCTTTGGGGATAATTCTTCTGCTAGGATAGTTGGAAAATTTAACGTTAGTATTAATGATCCAGGTGGATATCGGTGGCCACCCACCTTTTACAATTGGCTCAAAACAGTTTTCTGGCAATTTTGGTAATTTACTATTTTTAGCAGTTTTTAACTTTCGGGGCCATTTTGAGGCCCTAAATGATGTTTTTTGGAAAACTAGGAGAAATATGGTAATTCCTTCGATATTTCCCCCAAAATGAATCTCCTCGATGATACCTTTCCAACGGGCTATCATGCGCCTAAAACGAAGATCGTATGCAAAAGTTACGACCCCGAGAAGTTAATGTACTAACTTACCCAAATGGGGCCCACATGACTTTTGGTGCTTCATCACTTAGGTTTAGGTTTTTGGATGTCTAGGGTTTTTGGCATTCCTGTTTATTGTAAAAATTCCTTCAGAGCCTCATTCTAATCATCTTCTTGCGAATGCGAGTAGCCGTCACATCTCTTCTCAGAGATAAGCTGAGTCTTTCACTCTGTATTTTTACAATCTCTATACATTTCTTTCATTAATAGAAATCATGTATTATTGTATATCTGAGTTTATATTTTCATCTCTAATACATTTATGTTATATTATTGAATATCTGCGATATCTCTGTGCATTTCTTTATTATATCTTCGCTCTCATTTCGTGCCGAAAATAATCTGGATCAATTAATAATGGAAAGACTAAAACATATAATGTCTTGTATGTTTAAGGGTAAAAACACAATATTCTAAGTGTCAACCAAATCTGTGATCAAGGTTACAACCTCACATTTCATTCTAAAGGATGTAAAATAAGGAAAGCAGGTTTAGGAAGATTAGTGGAAAATGCAAATAGAACCTCGAAAAATGTATTATAGGTTCTCGATGAAGTCAAAGGAGAAAAATGTTGTATGGGAGTGATACCTCTCTCATATCATCAGTAAAGGGAAGCACAAGCTTAGGGGGAACATCTCTTTTCCATTGATATCAAAGGGGTAGAAGTTGCAAACAGAGGAAGAATTGCAGACACAAGGAGAGTTGCAAACAAGGGGAGTATTTCAAAATTAACTAACGGTTGCCATCAATGACAAAGGGGGATATTGTTGGAAATATTGTTTCATTGATTTCAAAGACATGAGGAGAATACAAATGTCCAAGATGATAAAGATTGCAAGATGGGTATTGTTGGAAATATTGTTTTTGTATTTTTTATGCTAAGTTTCTATACCCTATCTTTGAATCCATTTTGACTCTAAATTCCTATACCAAATGGGAGCATAGGTTATATGGTTGGAAATATTATTCCAAGACTTTTCCAACAATATATGGAACTCCCTCTAATTCCTTAGGAATGAGGAGATATTAATTTTTCTGTCAGACAATTCAACCATAAAGTTCAGGTTGACTTAGCCAGTCTTTACAGGTCGGCCCTAAAAGTGAGCACAAAAACATTATAATTATATGATAGATGTGCACATTTTAAGAGAATCCAAGCAAGAAGATAAAGTCTGAGGTGTACAAGAGAAGTTGCAGAGTATTCTTGGGGTCTGAAGGTGTGCAAGAGTAGTTTTCTTGGACTTTTAAGGGTGCACTATAAAGAGATAAGGTTTATGATGCTACAAAGTGCATTTTTTTGAGGTTGTGATGCTATAGTTTGGTATTATATTTTGGGAATGATTCTATGAGATTCACTAAGGAATGAAGGATCAATTTAACTAGGGTTTGAAGCTGTGTATGGGTTATGTTATCACATGTTTCTGCAAGGGGGATGTTTTTGTCTTGGTTTTGGCCTCTAGGTGACAAAAGGCAAAAAAGGGGCTAAAAACCCACTAAATGGTGACTATCCTAAGTCCATCGAGGTTTACATGACTTTTTGGTGCACTGAGCTAAGAGGCACGTAGATCTGGGTGGATGATATCTATGCACCCTAGATCGACGGTCATTGATCATATCGGGGCCTCAACATGCGCGGTCATTAAAAAATGTAGAGTGGGTTGGGGAAGAAACCGTGGTTTTGCGGAGGTGCAGCGTGTCAGCAAGAGACACACATCGGGCCCAAAAGTGGGGAAGAATCAAATCGCTTTTCATGGCCCCGATATGCACATGTGCATATAATTTCCCTATCTCGGGTTGACAAGTGGCCTCTTTGTCTTGTCGACAGTTATCCCCCACTCCATCTCTCTCCTATGTCTGTCAAATCCCCTGCTCCCCTATAAATTTGGCTCCCTCACACCTGTCCTCCAGTCACCATCCCACCTGTCGCATCTCCCCCTCTCATCTCTCTCCACCTATGCCACCTCCCACCACATCACCTATGGCCTCCTACACCTCATATCTTGCTTGTGTGGTCCCACACTATCCTCAGTCTTTTCTTCCCCATTCACGATCGCCCCCCTGGCCATATCCCATCCGAGATTCCATTCTGAGCACACCAATCTCTTTTTCAACAGCCACGTTTGTTGTCAAACTTTCTTGCAAGCATCCGGCTTAGATCCAGATGACAAAGTACTAGGGTCGCCACATCCTACAGGTGCAGAGTTGACTTGGGCCTTCCTCGATCCCGATGAAGTAGTTATTGGGGTTGGGTGGTGGCGGTTGAACATCGTTTCCACCATAAATGGAAATCCCATGGAAGGACTGTTAGTTAGCTGACTCATCTGCAGGTTCGTTCTGAAACACGATTGCGTCTAACCAAGGTTTACATCTGACCAAAGACTGCATGCACAGTCTGTCAGGAAACATGCAGACGCAATGCATTCAATGCAACCACTTGAGCACGCTTATGTGTTTTGACTCTAAGTATATATGAGTCTTCTACATATTTTGTTAGGATCGATGGTAGAGAAAAGCTCCCGGATTGTAAAGTTTTAATGAAGCTTTTGGTTTTCTGGATATGTATTTGTATTTGAGACTTCTCGTTTAATGAAAGTCAGCTTTCTTACTCCAACTCATTTTACTTTGTTACTAAAAGGATTCATGATGACTAATTCACATGGATTGTTATGACTGTGTTATGATGGGTGTTTGATCGTAATGTTGTTATAGTTTCTTTTAGTTGCACTAAGATTTGAATCTCAATAAGATCTTGTGTTTAAATCTTTCCCCTTTGGGCTGTTGGAAGACTGGATGTCCATATCAGACTTATTATTTCTCCTCAAATGTCTTCCACCTACTCACCCTTGCTACAACTTACTGACCGAAGTTAGATTGAGACCTCACTTTCCTGTGCATTCCAGCCCAGTTTCCTGAGTTAAAGCGATATAATATTGAGATTGCATCCATTATACCATATTTAAACTATCCACTATGACACAAAACTGATGGGTATTGGGCTTACCTCTGTCACAATCCAGAGGTGACTTCTAGTGCTAACATTTATGGCATCGTTGTCGAGGATGAATTGAACATTTTCCCTAGGATTGAACAACAAAACTTACTGGTTATGAAGGTGCATCAGGACTTAGTACATCAAATATTGCAACTGTGCACCTAGCGAATCCATTGAGACAACTCCATTGTTTCAGTTGTGGCTTCCAGGGGTAGACACATGAGGTCCACTCCACAGCTACCTTTAGCAACAACTGAAGATGATCCATAGAAAATTATCAGAATAAAAAGGATCCTTCAGGAGGTCACTTCTACTTCTGAACTAGGTGGTTCTGGTAATTTTCATTCTTCTCCTATAGCTTTTCCAGTAGTTGTTTCTCACTTTCCTGTTACACCATCTACTGGAGCTTCTATAAATTTAAATTTTGGGAGTGTTCCTGTTGATTTCCCCTCTCCCAGTTTCACTACTCCTCCTCATGTTAAAGTTGTTGGTTTTTCAGAAAGGGAAACCCATTTACCCTCGATCCCTGAGGCCTTTGCTCAAAATCCTCAGTTGTTTCCCTTTGTTCCCAGAATCACACCCCCAGTCTCCCATTTCTGAAATCCATCCCCTCCTAGTTCTCCTCTTGTTCACACTCCAATGGCAGGAGCTAATCCCCCCAAAAATAGAATGGACGCTAGACTAGCTGCCAAATACGCCCCTCTCATTTTTCCTCGGCCTCTTAATGCCCCCCAATTAGTGGCTACCTTAACCAGTTTCCTAAGTTCACAGAGGAGGGAAATATCACTGCATAGGAGCACCTTGCATCTTTTTATAGTGATGTTGATAACTATGTCATAGTAAATAAAGATGTTTGGATGAGGATTTTTTTCCACAGTCTTGATGAAGAAGCCGGAAAGTGGTTTGGGGCCCTGACCCCTAGATCCATTGATGGGATTGAGGCTTTAGATGATATCTTCTTGAGACAATGACGGGATAAAAAGCACTTCATGTATTATATCACAGATTTCGGGTCCCTAAAAAGAAAAGAGAGAGAGTCTGTCTCTGACTTCTCCAAAATATTCAACAAGATGTACAATAAGATCCCTACTGAGATAAAGCCTACTGAGGCCTTTGCCAAAATTACCTATGTTATTTCTTTTGATCCCGACTTATGCCTTCTATTAAGAGATAGAAGAGCTACCTCCTTGGCTCATATGCAAGATACATGGAAGTAGAGTCTAATATATTGGTAGTGGACCGACTCAGGAATAAGGTTGATAGAGGAAGATGAATATCTAAAGCCTCAACCTCCAGTTCCTCTTCCCCTCCCCCTCAAATGGATGAAGTAACCAAGTTACTAAAATCACTTTTAGCTAGAATGGAAAGGTTGGAATTAGAAGGGAAGAAGACATACATGAATCCTCAAAATGTTGATAGCAAAGGCAAATTCAGAAGGCTGAATAACAATGCCCCTCAGATTATGCAAAGAGAACCTTGGAACAGAGATAAGTATGATCAGAAAGTCCAGATCCCTCTTCAAAATAACCTTGTCATAGATTAGGGTGTTGAAGAAGAAGACCTCGATCCAGAAATTCATTGTCTTGAAGATACATCCCCTTCTCCTCACTTAACTCAATCAGCATATGAGGAGTCTCTCATGGAAATCTAATTAAACAAGATGAGAAAAGGAGATAGGGCCAACGATAGCCCAAATAGATACAACCTTAGGTCCAAAAATAAAGGAGGAAAGCCTGATGTTCCTAAGTATCCTACTAGAGTAGAAAATCCTGCCAATGATGCAGCAATCATCAGCAAAGAGAAGAAAACACATAACCTCCCACCAGTAGTCAAAGGTCCCATTCCAGAGGTAAGAGAAATTCTGAAGCCCCCCTCCTATTTTAACTTTGAGCATGAAATTCAAAATATTAAGATTCATGTCCCCCTTTCAGAGCTGGTCAAACATGTCAACTTTAGGAGATCCCTATCTAAGTTGTTGATTCTTGAACCCTCGAGTCATCCCACAGACTCAATCAATTTGTAAGACGAAAAGCTAGCAATCATATTGGGTCCCATGGTAGAAGATAGAGATGGTTCATCCCCTCCCTTATACACATCCTTGAACATACATGATAAGGTACTCCATAATTGTCTGATGGATTCATGAGCCTCTCATAATCTCATGCCTAAAACTGTCATGGAGGAACTAGGACTGGAAGTCACCAAAGCATACCATGACTTGTATTCTTTTGATTCAAGGAGGGTGCAATGTCTTGGGGTCATCAAAGATATGGTTGTGACCTTGTTTCAACTGCCCATGAAAAGTGTGGTCATGGATATTGTAGTGGTTGATGTTCCCCCAAATTTGGGCATGTTATTGTCAAGATCTTGGATAAAAAGGCTTGGGGGAACATTGCAGATGGACCTCACATATGCTACTATTCTTGTGTTTGGGGGGGAACATAGAATACTGTACAGAGAAGCTCAATTGACCTACATTATTAGTGATGAGGCAGACCCCACTAATCACCCTATATTTTCTCTTGATACTGATTTCGGATCCAGCTTATTGCAGCTCACTAATGTCCATGAACCTCCTCTTGAAATCAGAAAACGGTCCCTTAATCTTTGTGAATATTCTCCTCTAATTACCTTTGGTTGGAAAATGTTCTTTGATGGAGCCTCTTCTAGGGAGGGTGTTGGTTTTGGGGTGGTCCTTGTTTCACCTGTTCAAGAAATTATATCCCTGTCATACAAGTTAGAATTTGAAGCTACCAATAATGTGGCAGAATATGAAGCTCTTGTCTTGGGTTTGAGGGATGCAAAAAATACGGGGATTAAAATGATAACAGTGTTTGGAGATGTTGAGTTGATTGTCCAGTAGATCAGAAATATTTATCATTCCAAACACCCTCAACTCAGAAGTTACAGAAATGAAGTATGGGACCTCATTGACAGTTTTTTCTTGGCTTTCAACATTTCATTTATTCCAAGAGAAGAGAATGTCATGGTTGACTCTCTGGTTGTTTCATCAAGCAATTTCAGAGTTTCTCTTCCACCCAAGCTCAGGTATGATTTAGAAGTGAACTACAAGCCCTCTATACCTAACAATGTCAAGTATTGGAAGTTGTTTGAGGATGATCTTGAAATCAAAAGATTCCTAGAAGTTGTGGATGAGTTTTTTGCATTACACATCGATCAAGATCCTGATTCTGACATTGATCCTCGTGCTGATGTTTTTATGAAAAAGATTTATGATCATCATATTGTTCAGCTGCCTAGCAATCACATCCCAAAGGGACTGGTCCATATGGAAAATTTATTTGACAGAAATGATGTGGCAGTAAAGGGTAAAATCTCGAATGATAATCCTGGTGTAGCTCAATGCAATATTGGCACAGAGGAGGATCCAAAGTCTCTCAAGTTGTCTAACATCTTTTCAAAGGAGCAGAGGGTCGAGTATACTAATCTATTAAAATAATTTTCTGATGTGTTTTCTTGGACCTACTAAGGCCTCAGAACATATGACACCACTGGCATTGAACACAAGATCCCACTAAAGGAAGAAGCCAAACCATTTAGGCAGAAGTTAAGACAAATAAATCCTATGTTACTGCCTATTATGGAAAGGGAGGTGAAGAAGCTTTTGGATGCTCAGATTATTGTGCCTTTGATATATTTTGAGTGGGTGGCCAACCTAGTCCCAGTGAGAAAGAACA
The DNA here is from genome assembly GCA_000966675.3 of Picea glauca. Lineage (NCBI taxonomy): Eukaryota > Viridiplantae > Streptophyta > Pinopsida > Pinales > Pinaceae > Picea > Picea glauca. The sequence continues at coordinate 117,021 of JZKD02S1050078.1, read as the reverse complement.
GTGGAGAAATCAGACTCTGTGTCGATTTCAAGAACCTGAATAGAAGCTCCAAGAAGGGCAACTACCCACTGCCAAAGATGGAAAACATATTACAGAGGGTAACAAGTACATCCAAGATTTCCATGATTGATGGATTTTTTGGTTACAATCAAATCTTTGTTCTTCCTAAATATAGAGAAAAGACAACCTTCACCACTCCCTGGGGCACATTCATGTATGCCAAAATTCCCTTTGGATTAATGAACGCAGGAGAAACCTTTCAGAGAGCTACGGACATCGCCTTCATTGGGGAGAAGGATAAATTTGTGTTCATCTATCTGGATGAAATAACAGTCTTTTCCAGATCTGATAAAGAACATTGTTGTCATCTGAGGAAAGTCTTCTAGAAATGTAGAAGGTTTGGTCTCTCCTTAAATCTCAAGAAATCATTGTTTTCCATGAAAGAGGTAAAATTGTTGGGACACATAGTATCAACTGAGGGGGTCAGGGTTTATTCAAGTAGGGTGGAAGCTATTCAAAACTTGTCACTTCCCAGATCCAAGAAGAAAATCCAGTATTTCTTGGGCAAAATCAATTTTCTGAGAAGGTTTGTTTCAAATTTTTTTGAATTGGTGAAGCATATCACAACCATGCTCGGGAAGGGGAATGAAGTAAAATGCACTGCTGAGTCCAGAGAATCCTTCAATCAAATTAAGAAGGCCTTGACTGAGGCACTTGTTCTTATTAGTCCGGATTACTCCAAGGATTTTCTAAATTTTTCTTTTGCTTCTTTTGATACTGTGGTAGTTGTTTTATTGAAAAAAAATGTTGAAGGGTTGGAGCACTAAGAGATGTAGAGGTGAAATATGACATCATGGAGAAACATTCCTATGCATTGGTAAAATCCCTCAAGGCTTTCAGAATCTATGTCCTTCATTTAAGGGTTATTTCATACGTCCCTTTAGTTGTTGTGAAGGACATTCTCATTCAGCCTGACATAGATGGAAGAAGGAATAAGTGGATTTCCAGAATACTTGAATTTGATCTGGAAATAAAACCCACCAAGCTAGTTAAAGTCCAGGGTTTAGCCAATTTATTGGTTGAATATAATTGTAAATATTTGGGGGTAAATTTCATCGACACTTGCCCAGAA
>JZKD02S1050078.1:89757-107329 GCA_000966675.3 Picea glauca | reverse complement strand
GTCTTATACTGGAGAGACCCTCTAGGAGTGCTTTTGAGATGTTTAGACCCACAGAAGGCCCAAAAGATTATGTTTGATTTTCATGACAGCCTATGTGGGGGACATCATTTCTGGAGAACCATGGCCTATAAAATTCTTAGGGATAGGTACTTTTGGCCTACTCTATTCACTAATGTCTGTGAAAATGTCAGAGCTTGCATCAAATGTCAGAAATTATTTGGGAAGCAGCAGCTCAAGTCTCTGCCATTGAAGCATGTGGTAGCTTCAGGACCCTCTCAGCAGTGGGGCCTAGACTTCATTGGGGAAATTCATCCTGCTTCAAGTGGTCAACACAGGTGGATATTAACCGCAACAGATTATTTCACCAAGTGGATAGAAGTTATTCCCACAAGGAGCGTTTCTCATAAAGTGATCATTGGTTTTGTTGAAGATATTATGGCAAGGTTTGGTTGTCTAAATAGAATCATCACTGATAACATTGTATCCTTCAAGGATGAACCATTGATCAAGTTTTGTGAGCAGTTCATAATTTCATTAATCCACTCTACCCCCTACTACCCTCAAGGAAATGGATTAGCAGAGTCCTCTAACAAAATCCTGATAAAGATAATCAAAATATTGCTAGAGGACAACAAGAAAGCAGGGGATTCAAAGCTCAAATTTTCCTTGTGGGTTGATCGAGTGACAACAAAAAGGTCCCTAGGTATCTTTTCTTTCCAACTCATATATGGATCTAATGCAGTTTTTCCTGGCCAACTCGCCCTGCCTGTGGACACATTATTTCAGGATTACCAAGGAGAACCTGATGATATGATCAGAAGAATTCATCAACTGGTTTGAGTCCAACAGAATAGAGAGAAACAACTGGACAAAGTGCATCAATATCAACAGAAGATCAAGAAAGCCTTTGACAGAAAGGCGAAAAGGGAGGATTTCCAGCTAGGATATCTAGTACTTAAATAGGATGCACCCAGATAGGATAAAGGAAAACATGGCAAATTTGAAGCCCTTTGGATTGGTCCCTTCAATATTTCTGAAATGTTTCCAAACAACACTTACAGCTTGCATAATTTGGAGGGTGATGAATTTTTTGGTGGCCCTATAAATGGGCATTTTCTGAAGAAATTCTTTATTTGAGCCATAAGTGGCTCCCATGTCTTTGTAAATATTGTTTTTCTCTTTTTGTTTCTCGTTTTATAGGAGACTCCACAACCCAATAGAAGGCGATTGGAGTTGCAAAGGAGATCTTAGTGCCTCGCAGGGAGGACTCTATCCCCCATGGATCCTAATGTTATCACATGTTTCTGCAAGGGGGATGTTTTTGTCTTGGTTTTGGCCTCTAGGTGAAAAAAGGAGAAAAAGGGGTTAAAAACCAACTAAATGGCGACTATCCTAAGTTCTTTGGGGTTGACGTGACCATAGATCTGAGTGGTTGAGATCTGTGCACCCTAGATCGACGGTCATTGATCGTATTGGGGCCTCAACATGTGTGATCATTAAAAAATGTATAGCAGGTTGGGGAAGAAACCGTGGTTTTGGGGAGGTGCAATGTGTCATCTAGAGACACACATCGAGCCCAAAAGTAGGGAAGAATCAAACCACTTTTCGTGGCCCCAATATGCGCATGTACATATAATTTCCCTATCCCGGGTTGACAGGTGGTCGCTCTGTCCCGCCGACAGTTGTCCCCCACTCCATCTCTCTCCTTTATCCGTCACATCTCCCACTCCCCTATAACTTTTTCTCCCTCACACCTGTCCTCTACTCACCATCCCACCTGCCGCATCTCCCCTTCTCATCTCTCGCCACATGTGCCACCTTGCACCACATCACCTACGTCCTCTTACACCTCATCTCTTGCTTGTGTGGTCCCCATGCTATCCTAAATATTTTCTTCGCCATTCATGGTCGCCCCCTAGCCATATCCCATCCGATATTTCATGTCGAGTGCACCAATCGCTTCGTCAGCAGCCATGTCTACTGTCAAAATTTCCCGCAAGCATCCGGCTCAGATCCAGATGGTAGAGTGCTAGGGCTGCCATGTCCTACAGGTGCAGAGTTGACTTGGGCCTTCCACGATCCCAATGAAGTAGTTATTGAGGTTCGGTCGTGGCGGTTGAACATCGTTTCCACCATAAATGGAAATCCCAGGGAAGGACTGTCAGTTAGTCGAATCATCTACAGGTCCGTTATGAAACGTGATTGTGTCTGACCAAGGTTTAGGTCTGACCAGAGACTGCATGCACAGTCTGTTAGGAAACATGTAGACGTTATGCCTTCAATGCATCCACTTGAGCACGCTTCTATGTTTTGGCTCTGAGTATATAAGAGTCTTCTACATATTTTGTTAGGGTCGATGGTAGAGCAAACCTCCCAGATTGTAAATTTTTAATGAAGCTTTTGGTTTTTTGGCTATGTATTTGTATTTGAGACTTCTCGTTTAATGATAGTCAACTTTCTTACTCCAGCTCATTTTCCTATGTTACTGAAAGGATTCATGATGACTGATTTACATGGATTGTTATGACTGTGTTATGATGGATGTTTGATCGTAATGTTGTTATAGTTTCTTTCAGTTCCTTTGAGATTTGAATCTCAAGAAGATCTTGTGTTTCAATCTTTCCTCTTTGGGTTGCTGGAAGACTGGATGTCCATAGAATACTTCTTCTTTCTCCTCAAAGTTCTTCCACCTACTCACCCTTGCTACAACTTATTGACTGAAGTTAGATTGAGACCTCACTTGCCTGTGCATTCTGGCCCTGTTTCTTGAGTTAAAGCAATATAATATTGAGACTTCTTCCATTAGACCATATTTAAACTATCCATTGTGACATAAAATAGATGGGTACTAGGCTTACCTCTGTCGCAATCTAGAGGTAACTTCTGGTGCTAACAGGTTATAAAACGAGAGGCATTAGAGCATGAAAGTTAAGGGTATGATGATACTATGAAATACATGAAGTATGAAGCATGCTATTGAATTTAGGATTACTATGTGTATGAATATATTAGGTTGGTGCCTATAAAGTTCTTACTGAGTTGTTTCTCAATTGAGGAGATTGGTTTCTTCAATAGGTTGGTACCTACACAATATCTTGCTAAGTCGGTGCTCAATTGAGGAGAGTGGTGTCTCTAGTAGGTTGGTGACTACATAATATCTTGTTGAGTTGGTGCTTAGATGAGGATATTGGTGTCTCCAGTAGATTAGTTCTTACAATCTTTGTACCAATATGTTGGTGCCTACAGACATTCATCAAGATAAAAAAAAATTGTTTTCTCCCGCAAAGGTTTCCAAGTTAAACTCTGTGTACCGTGATTTTAGTTTACATGAATTTATCGTTTTAAATTTAATGAATGATTAATGAATTCTCAATTAAATTAAAAATGATATTATATTGATTCACCCCCCCCCCCTCTCAGTATAAGCATAAGTTCAACATATTTAATATTTAGGAGTGGGCCTTACTTCTATGTCACCAAAGGGATTTATCTAAACAAATGGACACTTAATTTTAGTACTGAAAATAGAATTCCCTCTATTGTCCTAGTATGGGTAATATTGCCTCATCTTCCTCTTCAATATTGGAATGATGATGTATTTATGAGTATTGGGAATACTTTAGGAACTTATACTAACAAATTTGAGCCAAGAGATGGAATGTTTGTCTGTGCACATATTTGTGTTGAAGTAAACCTAGAAAAGGGACTACTAGAAGAAATACAACTATATTTGGATGTATGGAAGCATATTCAACCCGTGGACTATGAGAAACTCCAATTGAAGTGTGGGAAATGTCATGAATATAGGCACTTTTCAAAAAAAAAAAAAAATGACCAAAAAATGTAGTAATAGAGAAAGAGGCCCCACGAAAAGGAGGAAGAATGGTAGTAGGTCCAAAAGAAAATAGGTATCTCCCAACATTATAAGAAAGCTCCATCACCTACTATATCTCCTCATCCCTATAAATAAGGAAGAGACTAAGGGAAATCATCTAAAGTGGTTTCATCCAAAGATTATATGACTGGCACCACAAGTAACTCCCTGAATGTATCATAATGAACAAAATCTAGTCCTAATAAAAATAGGTATGGAATTTTCTCTCAAGGTGAAAATATTCCAACCATGGAAACAATAGGAATCCATATTTTTAATGCTATCTTGGCGGATGAGATCTGTGCACCCTAGATCAACAGTCATTGATTGTATCGGGGCCTCAACATGTGCGGTCGTTAAAAAATGTAGAGCGGACCGGGGAAGAAACCATGGTTTTGCGGAGGTGCAACGTGTCATCCAGAGACACACATCAGGCCAAAAAGCGAGGAAGAATCAAACCATTTTTCGTGGCCCCGATATGCGCATGTGCATATAATTTCCCTATCTCGGGTCGACAGGTGGTCGCTCTGTCCCACCGACAGTTGTCCCCCAGTCCATCTCTCTCCTCTGTCTGTCACATTCCCCGCTCCCCTATAACTTTTTCTCCCTCACACCTATCCTCCACTCACCATCCCACCTGTTGCATCTCCCCTTCTCATCTCACACCACCTGTGCCACCTCGTACCACATCACCTACATCCTCTTACACCTCAGCTCTTGCTTGTGTGGTCCCCACCCTGTCCTCAATCTTTTCTTCCCCATTCATGGTCACCCCCCTGGCCATTTCCCATCTAATATTCCATGCCAAATGTGCCAATTGCTTCATCAACAACCACGTCTGCTTTCAAATTTTACTGCAAGCATCTGGCTCAGATCCAGACGGTAGAGTGATAGGGCCGCGACGTCCTATAGGTGCATAGTTGACTTGGGCATTCCCCAATATCGATGAAGCAGTTATTGAGGTTTGGTGGTGGCGGTTGAACATCGTTTCCACCATAAATGGAAATCCCAGGGAAGGACTATCAATTAGCCGACTCATCTGCAGGTTCTTTATGAAACGCGATTGCGTCTGACAAAGGTTTATGTCTGACCAGAGACTGCATGCACAATCTGTCAGGAAACATGCAGATGTAATGCCTTCAATGCAGCCACTTGATAACGCTTCTGTGTTTTGGCTCTAAGTATATAGGAGTCTTCTACATATTTTGTTAGGGTCGATGGTAGAGCAAAGCTCCGGGATTGTAAAGTTTTAATGAAGCTTTTGGTTTTCTGGCTATGTATTTGTATTTGAGACTTCTCGTTTAATGACATTCAACTTTCTTACTCCATCTCATTTTCCTCTATTACTGAAAGGATTCATGATGAATGATTCACATGGATTTTTATTACTGTGTTATGATGGATGTTTGATTATAATGTTGTTATAGTTTCTTTCAGTTCCTCTGAGATTTGAATCTCAAGAAGATATTGTGTTTAAATATTTCCTCTTTGGGCTGCTGGAAGATCGGATGTCCATAGCAGACTTCTTCTTTCTCCTCAAATTTCTCCCACCTACTCACCCTGTCTACAACTTACTGACTGAAGTTAGATTGAGACCTCACTTGCTTGTGCATTCAAGCCCAATTTCCCGAGTTAAAGAAATATAATCTTGAGACTGCATCCATTATACCATCTTTAAACTGTCCACTGTGACATAAAACTGATGGGTACTAGTATTACCTCGGTCGCAATCCAGAGGTGACTTCTGGTGTTAACATGTTATAAAGCAAGAGGCATTAGAGCATGAAAGTTACGGGTATGATGATACTATGAAATACATGAAGTATGAAGCATGCAAGTTAATTTAGGATTACTATGTGTATGAATATATTAGATTGGTGCCTATAAATTTCTTACTGAGTTGTTTCTCACTGAGGAGATTGGTTTCTCCAATAGGTTGGTGCCTACACAATATCTTGCTAAGTTGGTGCTCAATTGAGGAGAGTGGTGTCTCTAGTAGGTTGGTGACTACACAATATCTTGTTGAGTTGGTGCTTAGGTGAGGAGATTGGTTTCTCCAGTAGGTTGGTTCCTACAAGATTTGTACCAATATGTTGGTGCCTACAGACATTCATCAAGATAAAAAAAAATTGTTTTCTCCCACAAAGGTTTCCAAGTTAAACTCTGTGTACCATGATTTGAGTTTACATGAATTTATCACTTTAAAGTTAATGAATGATTAATGAATTATCAATTAAATGAAAAATGATCTTATATTGATTCACACCCCCCCCCCTCTCATTATAAGTGTAAGTTCAACATATTTAATATTTAGGAGTGGGCCTTACTTCTATGTCACCAAAGGGATTTATCTAAACAGATGGACACCTAATTTTAGTACTGAAAATGGAATTACCTCTATTGTCCTAGTATGGGTAATATTGCCTCATCTTCCTCTTCAATATTGGAATGATGATATATTTATGAGTATTGGGAATACTTTAGGAACTTATACTGACAAATTTGAGCCAAGAGATGGAATGCTTGTCTGTGCACATATTTGTGTTGAAGTAAACCTGGAAAAGGGACTACTAGAAGAAATACAACTATATTTGGATGTCTAGAAGCACATTCAACCCATGGACTATGATAAACTCCCATTGAAGTGTGGGAAATTTCATGAATATAGGCACTTTGCAAAAAAAACAAAACCCCAAAAATGTAGTAATAGAGAAAGAGGCCCCACGAAAAGGAGGAACAATGGTAGTAGGTCCAAAAGAAAAAGGTTAACAATAAGAAAATAGGTATCTCCCAACATTCTAAGAAAGCTCCACCACCTACTATATCTCCTCATCCCTCTAAAGAAGGAAGACACTAAGGTAAATCATCTAAAGTGGTTTCATCCAAAGATCATATGACTAGCACCACAGGTAACTCCCTGAATGTATCATAATAAACAAAATCTAGTCCTAATAAAAATAGGTATGGACTTTTATCTCAAGGTGAAAATATTCCAACCATGGAAACAATAGGAATCCATATTTTTAATGCTATATCATCCATAATCAAACCAATTATGGAGGAAAACCTTGACTATAATCCATCGCCAATTGTTGAGATTAATATTCTTGATCATGAGAAAGAATAATTTCCCTCCTAAAATAAATATCATTTTGCAACAGGAATAACCCTTATCCATCATAGTGCTCTTCACAATGAGGAGGGAGGACCTGATGAAAAAATGGAAGAACAAGTCACAAAAGGAAAACCTCGTAAGAGGATGGTTACAAAAGCACACAAGGAAAAAAGAGAAGAAATGAAAAAAAAGAAGAGATAGAGTTGGGTCAACAACATACCATTGATAACCTAATGGGAAAAATAACCACAAGGAACCAAAGTGGGTTGAATCCACTTGTTGATGGAAATAAATAAATAAAAACATGTAAATGATGATCATTGTCTCCTGGAATTGTAGGGGATTGGGTAGAAAGAAAAAAAATTGATTCATTAATGGATTTGGTCAAACAAGAAAAAATCTCAGTCCTCCTACTCCAGGAAACTAAAATTGAGGTAGATGAAACCTTAAACAAATGTAAAAAATTTGGAAAAATAGTGAGGCTTAGGCAGTAAGTGCTTGAGGAGCCTCTAGAGGGATATGTATAGTTTGGAGCAATTCCTTTTGATATTTAATTCACAGTCATAACTCCTTGCATTGGTTACTCACAAGTCTCGAGAATTTTCTCATGGGTAAGGTTTTTAATTTTGTAAATGTTTATATGTTGGTATTATACTATGAAAAAGTGGATTGTTGAGACACTTTATCGGTCTTGAGAGGGTTAGTTTTATGGGTTCATAGCATTTGGATGGAGACTTCAATACCACTCTTGGTCAAAAAGAAAAAAAGGGGGAATCATTGTTAGAGATTCTCTTAGATATCAAATGGAAGATTTAATAACTTTCTGGGACTTGGTAGATATCAATCCAAATAGAGGAAAATCACTTGGTCCAACTACCAACAAGGTCACAAACATAGAGAAACTAGATTAGATAGATTCTTGGTGCAAGGATCATTTTTAAAGAGTGATTACTCAACCAATTCCAAAATTGTCCCTTTGGATGCTTTTGATCATAGACCTATTTTGCTTCGTCTTAAGGAAATTACCCTTCCTCTTGATCAAGGTTTAGATCTATCTCGTTGTGTAACACCTCATATAAAATTATGTTCAAAATCATAGAAAACAAGCTTAACATATACTTCCAAAAATCATCTTCGAGAATCAAGGGGGGGGGGGTTCATGGAAAAAAGACAAATTGTGGACAACATTATACTGGTCTAGAAAGTATTCACTCAAGCAAGGTTAAAGGAGACAAAGGTATAATTTTTAAGATCGATATGGAAAATGATTTTGATTGGGTTTGTAACTCCTTCCTCTTTGGTGTTCTTCGCAAATTTGGGTTCAAATACAATTTCATTTGTTGGGTTTCTTCATGCACCAATAATCCTTGGATCTCTCCTCTAGTTAATGAGTGATCCTTGGGTTTCTTCAAGGCAAGAAAGGGGCTAAGGAAATGATTCCCTCTCTCTCCCTTGTTGTACATTATTATGGTAGAATTTTATCAATGGATTATTAGAATCCAATCACATTAGTGGAAATATTCTAGGTATACAAATTGTAAGAGGAGTGAAAATCATTAATGATTCTCAGTTTGTTGATGAAACCCTTCTTTTAGGAGGGGATTTCACCATTATTTCCATAAGTTTCAATAATAATATATATACATTTTTCCCTCAAGCATCTAGAGGGTTTATAAACCACAAAACATCTAGATATATGCTTGGAATGTGAGCCAAAATTTACTTTCTAGTCTCTGTAGTATATTTCAATTTTCTTATAAGGATGTCTGGTCTTCTTTCAAATATCTAGGTATGCCTATTTGTTTTCATTCTTATTCCTCTAATGTGTGGGAGCAATTCATAAGAAAAATCAAGACTAAATTCATCTAGTGGAGTGCACACTGGTTGAACCATGCAAGGCCCCTAGTTCTCATTAAATCTGTTTTATTAGCTCTGCTAGTTTTCCAATATTCAACTCTCTTAGATTTTGTAGGTATAAATAAACAAATCACACAAGAGTTATGAAAATTTTGATAACAAGGAGGTAAAAAAAACAACAAGAGGTTTCATTTAGTCATCTAGTCAATTGTCATAGCACCTAAGGAACATGGTGATTTGGGAATTAAGGACTCAATGTTGATTAATCTAGAAATGGGAGACAAGATTTTGTGGCATTTGGTCACAAAGAATAATGAATAGTGGAAGAAAGTGTTAGTTAAAAAATATTTCACTAGTACAAGAAAAACATGTTTGGATTCATCCTCCTCAACTAGATATGGCTCTCCTATATGGAAATTGACCAAACCTTCCATCCCAATAATTCAACCTCAATTTTCTTGGATTCCTTGAAATGGGAAGAGTATCATGATATGGAGAAATAGTGTTATGGGAAATCAACCACTAATTCAAATTCAAGAGCTTCATTCTTTGAAAGACTGGCTCGACTCTCAAGGAAAAAATACTCTTTATGACATCTCCTCATGGTATTTTGATGAATGGTGGAATGGCTAGAATTTTGGTCTCGTTCCCCTTGATATCTCTCCCCTTGTCCCACATATTGAAACATATATTAAAGGGTGTGCTCCAATAAGGCACTCCTCTATTGATCCTTAAGGGTGGGGAACATCAAATTTTGCAGTGAAGAAGGGCTATGAGACTCAGCTTGCAGAAGATGATCTTCCTCCCAAATATCCTCTATGGAGTAAGATTTGGCATCGAGATGGTATCCACAAAATCAACATTTTTTGTTGGACCTTGGTGCATGGGAAACTATTAATTGTAGACAATTTTTCTAAGAGAGGAATACACAACCCTTACAAATTTACTTTATTTTTGGACAATGTAGAAACTGCCTCTCATTTATTTTTGAGTTTCCACTTCACTTCTCAAGTTTGGTAGCAAGCTTCGAAAGGGATAAAGAATCGATTCCACAACCCAAATTCATGGAAGTGTCTATTTGGTAAATGTGGACTCATGTATATGGAGTCTCTTCAAAATAAACCATTGTTGAAGCACTTGTGGATTGCTCTCCCAAAATTTATCTACTAGAAAGTTCGGTTGGATAGGAATCATGCGATCTTCCAACAAGATTTCTCTAATCCTGAATACATGGAAAATAGAGATATTTCTCTGCTAGTGGAATACATCAATTCTAAAGGATTACATCTCACCTCTCCACAATTTCTAGAACATGATGAAGAGATTTGGTTGGAGCAATTTAGTATCAACATCGATCCATCCATAGCTATGGGTAGATTAGTCTTCCCAGCATCAAGTTGGCATATTTGTATGAATCAAGAAGAATTTCAAGTTTGGAGAGCTAAGTATATTACTGATTTACTTTTCTTTGATGGAGATTCAAAGCAGAATCTAGGGGAAACAACTTTCGTGGGGGTTATCTATAACCTCAATGGAAATTTTGTAGCTGCATATTCTTGGAGCTTAGGTATCTCTTCCAACAACTTGGAATATTTTTATGGACTATATTAGGGATTGAAAAATTCTAAAGCACATAACATTCCAAATTTGACAACGATTAGGGATTCATTAATAATCATTAGGTAGTTGATCAAGGGAACTAATTCATCAGATGCCAAGCTTTCATTGACACTTTGTCAGATTAGGAAATTCATTTACTCTTTTTCTCATTCAATTTCTTGTATTGTTTTGAGAAGTAACAATGTCAAATATGATACACTAACATCCCTAGACACATTAAGAAAAATTGGGACCTTGGTCATTAACCATGAGGACACTTTAGAATACATCCCTTAACATTGAATTGTGACACTTGGAAATCCAATCGTAAGGTCTGTTTGTGTGGTAGTGCCTGCAAATTCACTTAAAGAGGAGGAGGGTGCAATGAGACCCTCCATTATCTCCCACATGATACCCTCCTCCAATCGACACTTCAAAAACCTATTGCAAAATTGGGCAATGGACCAATGTGGGATATTATGGATTGTATTTTGTGCTTTGTCGACATCAATATTGGTGTTCTTCAACCTCTCTAGTTTCTTGGCCATATATTAATTCAATATCCTATGTTCTTGTCTTATTCATTTATGTTGGTTACATGTAAAGAGTGAATTGGTTGTTAGTTAATTCTCTTCCCAGGATATTTAATGGTTTGTAGACTCTCCTTGCTTAGTCATCTAGTCGACATCTCTATATTTTTGTCCCTCTATTCCCTTAGTATCTTAGATGTGGTTTCATTTTATTTATTTTATTCCTTCTATTCCCTCTAGATACTCAACTCTAGCCCCTAGTTATCTCTATGGTTGGATTCTCGATGGATGGTTTTGCTACTTATTTTCTGTGTGTGCTTGGTTTTTATGCTATTTGGGTTAGTGGTGGGCCTGTATCCATTGTGGACCTATCCACTCTTGGTAAGTCCTTTGTTGTTTCCCCTATATCTTTGCTTCTTCTCCAGAAAGAAATGGATTATACTGAGCTCAGGAAAACCTACAGGTCTCTTAAGCGACATGAAACTACATTAGAAGAATTGCGAGGAAAATTGGAAGATCAAGGTGCACCATTTAGTTCTCATGAGGAAATAATAATGAGCATATTTTTAACTCAGACGTTTTTTTTTTCATCTCTAGAGGCCGAATTGACAACTCTTAAGAAGACCATCGCTATCATGGACAAGTAGTTACAAGGTAACCCTTATGTTTCATATTTTATTGCCATTCCAGAGCAAGCTTAGCAAGCTACAATGAGTATAGTAAAACATCCTCTCATGAATAGAGGCTCAGAGGCAAAAGAAAACCATTCAGGGTGAAGTTCTCCCTTTCTGCTAGTTCCAATTTTAGTTTATGTATTTCAAAGTAGTCAAGATATTAGGCTTATTTTGCATATTCTATACTCATGATTTTGGACTGAACTTAGCATATTTCAAGAGCTTCTAGGTTTTGGATGTATTGTTGGATAGGATCTTTTTTTTTATATGTAATTAGTCACTCAACTCTTCTTTTGCATGTACTCTCTATTGAAAAACAATTTACATTATTTTTTAATATAAATCCACTAGTTCCAGTTAAAAATAAAAAAGGTGTGGCAAGAGCGGGTGGGGTCTTGATCGAACCTAATGGAACAAAGAGATTCACTTTCTCTTGGGGATTGGTGCTAGCCTCCAACAACCAATCAAAGTATCTATCCTTTTTCATGGGGTTAAGATTACCAAGTACCGAGAGGATAAAAAAAATGGTAACCATGGGGGACTCTGAGATAATAATCAAAACTGCTAAAGAATGTAAAAGAAAAGAGAGAATGAATGTAGATAAAGACACTCTTTAACTTAAGAAAGAAATCCATAAATTCGAAGAGTTTTCCTTTTACCACATCCTAAGAGTAAACAATGGAATAGCAGATGAACTTACTAAGGAGGCATCTTATCTAAAGCAAGGAACCCTACTCACAAGCTTTGGTGAAATGATGGTTCATTTTCCTTAACCCTCTCCTTCGTGAATTATTATTTTTTAACTTTGGATAAAATTGGGTTTTTGTTAAACCCCTCTATTATATGATTTTTGTATTGCCTCATGATTCTAATAATCCTTCCTTGAATCCATTTAATTCCCCACCTTCCACATCTCGCGTGAGTTTCCTTTAGTCCAAGCCTTTCTACTTTTCCCTCTTTATGCAATCCTTCTTTGCTAGGATGAATCAAGGTGGGATTTTATAGCTTCATGTGAAGAGTCAACTCTCTTGGATCCTTGGTTTGTTAAATTTGAATGCTTCATTCATGGCATGCCCGGGGACAATCTGTCACCCAAGCAAACATTCTTTGGGTTCTTGGTATGCGGTGAGCCAGGGTAGACTTCTTTGGTGGTTCTTGACTTTTTCTTTCCCCTTCTATGTCATGGTCTTCTAACAGTGAGCAATGTATCGTCAATTTTTCGACTCGTCAATCATTAGGCTCTAATGTCATAATAGAAGCAACATTAGTTATGTGACCTCATATGAATCAAGCTCAGAAGAACTTGGTAAACCTAGATTTGAAGTTGTAAATCTCTAAGATTGTTAAAGTTCAAGTTCAATTACTAAGATTATATATATATATTTATGTTTTTTAAAGTTCAATTACTCCAAGGGATTTTTGTAAGATTGTATACTAATCAAATCTATAGGAAAATTAACACCCTTCGGGATGATCCCCATTTTATAATAAGAGGGAAGATAAGTATGTTACAAACTATGTTTTGAACTCTTGTTGAAACTCTTATGTGGAATTTTATTGTATAGTTCAACTATGACACTTTTATAATATAATTTAACTATTTATATAAATAATAACAATAATAATAATATACTTAATGTTATCAATTTAATATCATAATTAAGAAAATAACACTGATTATTATATCAATATTCATGTACTTATGTTAATCGTAATGACCCCACACTATAAAGGAGAAATAAAGTGTACCCATAAACCAGTTAGGTAACAGTGTGTTTTATATAAAGTCAAAATAGAATACTTAGTCATTGCCAGCCTATTCTCACGACTATTTGTTTTGTTGTTCCCTTATGGAACATTAGAGAATGTGAAAAATAATCATTTTGTAGATACATTTTCTGGATAGAACCTATAATTTTATGAAACGTCCAATGTTTCGAGTGGACACTCCACCCATCATCAAGGACAAATCAAGTTAATGATGGGTGGAGTGTCCACTCAAAATGTTGGACGTTTCATAAACTTATACATAGGTTCTATCCAGAAAATGTATCTACATTATGACTAACTGTGGAAACCTACATACTAAGAATCATTTTACTTATTTTATTTTGGACCAATAATATATATATATATATATATATATATATATATATAATCCCAAAGGGGTTGGATCCAATGGTGGAAAGTGAGAATTTTTTCACCATTGGGCATGGTTCAATTCCCGTGAGAACCTTACCTGGAGTCATGGGGGCACCTTGAGGTAGTGGTCAAACGTGTGGTTTCACCTAGAGATATTATATTAAATAATATTGTGACTCGTGCACACATAAGTGGATCAAAGCCCACCTCCATGTACTCCAATTTAAATCCCAAAGTGGTTGGATCCATTGGTGGAAAGAGAGGAGTTTTTCACCATTGGGAAAGGTTCAATTCTCATGAGGGCCTAACCTAGAGCCATGGGGCACCTTGAGGTAGTGGTTGAACGTGTGGTTGCACCCAGAGACATTATATTAAATAATAGTGTGACCCTTGCACACATAAGTGGATCAAAGGCCACCCCCATGTCCTCCAAATTTTAAGTCTCCTAGGTGTAGGACAATCGGTGACAGAGTGTGTTGTTGAGGCACTCTGTGATGTTAAGACACTAGTTCGAAACTTGCGGGGACAAAAAATACAGCCATGTTAAGGGTTGGTGTGGCTTAGGCCAGGTGCGATCCTCATATGATTTTAAAGGCTTAGATGCCCCTAAGTTGTGGTTTCTCAAACCACTAGCTAGTCCTGTAGGTCATGGACAAACTAGCAAACAAAATAATAATAATAATATATTTAAATAAGTAATATTATTTATTTAAATTTTTTTTGTATATTTGAAATAGTTTATTAAATTCTAAAAGTTGTTAACTTTTGTTTATGATGGATTTCTTGTTTTATTATCTCATTGTTTAGAAATATAAGAAGAGATGGACCGGTTTTATTAGTTTTTAGAGGGTCACTTATTCTCAAATCTATTTTGCATTCCCAATATTCAATCTTAAGTGTATCATTGTGTTTTTCAAAATTTTAAATCTTAAATGTTAAGAGAAACCAATTTATTTACAATTTAATTGATTGTTAAAATGTTTTTAATTTAATTTAATTTAATTTGATACTGAGTTAGTTAAGCTTTGCAATTCTCAAGGTCTAATAATTTGCAATGGAGTAATGAAGTGGCCAAACTCCAACCAGATGAATTGTATTCATGCACTCCTATTTCCAACCAAATAACAACTTTTGACCTTTTAAATGACCATCAACCTGACTCTAATCATAGATCTTTAACCCTAAATCTAAACTTTTTCTTGTGTAGGAGCGTTATTGAAGAGAATTCTAATAATCAAAGACAATTGCTCTTTGACAAAAGTAAAGATGACCTTTTCTTAAAGGATTTAAATAGTGAATTACATCTCCTAACTTATAAGGACAACATTAAAGACCTCTATCATAATTTTACAACTACCCTTTCCACTTCTATTAACCAGTTCTCTTTCAAGGTGTCGTGTAAAAAGAATAATAGAACAATCAACCCTTGGTATGATAAAGAATGTAATATTGCTAGGAAATCCATTAGGGATGCTTCTAATGAGTCCTTAAAACTTGATAAGATCAATACATACAAATACCTAATTAAAAGGAATAAAAAAAGGTATTATATCAATAAAAGGCAAGAGAAACTTTCACAACTATCTAATCTTGATCCTAAGAAGTTATGGAGACAAATTCTAATCTGCAATACTAAAGAAAATAATATGATTCCCTTAAGGAACTAAAATTCCTACTTTAAAATCAGTTATGAGTTCCCTAATGCCATGGATACCATTCCTATTTTCCCTATAGATGATGGAGTTTTTTCTTTAAATGACATAGAGTTTGGGGTTAAATGACCTACAAATGAGAAAGCTAAGGACATTGAAGGATACCAAGATGAAATTTTTAAAATTAGAGGGCATGTCTTCATCCCTCACATATACAAGCTCTTCAATTTAGCACTCAAGCGGGGCTTCCCTAAACCATGGATGAAAAGCCTCATTGTTCCTATATTTGAAAATGGGTATAGAAACATCCCCTCTAATTATAGGACCATTATGATTAGCTCGATTTTTTCCAAGACTTATGGAATTATTTTGGAAAAGAAGATTAGTCTTTGGCTAGAAAGTCACGGTAAAAGAGCTAAAGGCCAAGTCAAGTTTAAGAGATATCATTCAACCGTGTACCATCTTGTTACCTTTAGGATCATTGTATAGGAGTTCCACAATACTAAAACAATCTTTTTTGTTGTTTTGTTGACTTTAGAAAATATTTTGATAGAGTTCCCAAGAAAAACCTTTGGGATGGGTTGGAAGAGATAAAAGTGCATTTCAAGTTGAGGGATGCTACAATAAGATTGTATGAGAACATTATTTACAAGTTTAAGAACATTGAGGATGGTCGAAAGATATTAAATACAATATTGGAGTCAAGCAAGGATGTCCCTTGTCCCCTTCCCTTTTTGGCATATACATTGACAAGTTAGAAGATTGCTTGGAAAAAACAGGTTGTGTTGGCCCTACTCTCACTGGTATAGTCATAAATCTTCTTCTTTATGTTGATGATATCGTTCTTATGGAGAGGAATCCCCACGATCTTGGAAAGAAACTAAGAATCCTCAAATATTTTTGCTCCAATACGGGTATGACTGTTAATACTAACAAGACTAAGGTCATGATCATTAAATCCAATAAGATCACTTATGATACCTTCGTATATGAAAACAACAACTTGGAGGAAGTGACTTCATACAAATATCTTGGAATCAATATTCACCACAAGCTCAACTGGAATTATAGCATTGAGAAACAAATTATTGGGGGATGGAAAGATTATTATGGGCTTGAAAACAATTGTCAATCGGTCGATCTTTGGATATGGGATAAGAAGAAACTCTTCTTTGAGACTCTTGTTACACCTGATATTCTTTATGGATGTGAAGTTTGGGGATGCAATATCTCTTGTGAATCGTGGAGAAAGATAGAGAAAATCCAAAAGAATTTTATAACCTATAATCTCAAAATTAAAGGAAATACGTCCTATCCCATCCTCCTCTTAGAGGAAAGCCTTTCCCCCATTGAGAGCATGACTATGACTAGATACCTAATGTATAAGAACAAGTTAAACAACATGGAATACAAGAGGCTTCCTAAATTTTCTTCAAAATCCAATTGTAACCACCTTCAATTCAAGCGCGGATGGCATAAAGATGCCCAGTCTTGGCTAAGCCATTGGGGAATAATGGAAGAGACAATTTTGTAGAATAAGGATACTATTAAAAATATCATTAAACCAAAAATGTGGTGTGACAAAGAGTTAGAGGAAGAAAGAAAATTAAGGTATTATAAGGATGTAATCAACCATAATCTAGAAGATCAAAATTATCTCTTTGTTTTGACAAGTGTAAAGAAAAAAATAAACATTGCTAAGATAATAACAAATTATTCATCATCATCATCATCATCATCATCATCATCATCATCATCATCATCATCATCATCATCATCATCATCATCATCATCATCATCATCATCATCATCATATTTTTAATAAACATTTCTTCCATCCAAATTATAAAGATAAAAAATAATTATATATATATATATATATATATATGAGGGGATTTTTCATCTATCTTTGGATACTTTATGAAAAAGTTTTGAGTTTATTAAAATTAAGGTATTATAAGGATGTAATCAACCATAATCTAGAAGATCAAAATTATCTCTTTGTTTTGACAACTGTAAAGAAAAAAATAAACATTGCTAAGATAATAACAAATTATTCATCATCATCATCATCATCATCATCATCATCATCATCATCATCATCATCATCATCATCATCATCATCATCA
>JZKD02S1050078.1:57651-82569 GCA_000966675.3 Picea glauca | reverse complement strand
ACAACTTCACCAACACATCAAAAACAAAAACCCTCAACCATGTACCAAGAAATACAAGATATGCCTCAACACTCAACCCAACAAGATATAACAATAATGAATACCAAACATACCAGGGTTGCATTTCTATATATCTAGATCATACAATAGGTGTTGTACAACCAACAACGTCTCTAGGGAAAATCCTCAAACTCCCATAACCATATCTCATGTAGACAAGAATATCCAACTACACATAAGAATATGACATACCTTTTGAACCTGTAGATAGATTTGTTGTACCTGATCACTGTAGACCTTCCTAGAAACTTGCTTTCAGACTCTAAGAACCTGACACCCTCAACAACTCAAGATTTCATGGATTTTCCCAACTGTATGTGACCTCCTCTTCTTTAGCTTGCGTATGCATTCACCCTCCTTCACTGCCATCTCACGTATGTATGTGACCTCTTCCACTACAACCTCCATACACCTCAAAAACTAGGGTTTTTTTTTTTATTTCTGCAACTCTGAAACTTCGTCATCAATCCTTCACTCTACCTCAAACTTGCGTAACTTCAGATGTATCAATGAGTACCTGCAATAAATATTACAAAATAATAGATATTCAATGTGCTCAATAGGTGCTAATAGGAGACCATTTCTCTCTTATTTATACTCTCCAAGTAGCTTCCTCAAGGGGTTACCATCTAACTAATTTTACCCAACTTCTTTTAGGGATAACTCACTTCTAACCACTTGTCCACTACAACCACTTTATCCACAAATAGTAAAATCACCACTTCTAGTTGCAACTAATTTATTTTTAATTATTTTATTTTTGCAACAACTTGACTCATCATTAACTCCTAGTTACAACCACTTTGACTAGTAAACTTCTTCTAGGAGTTTCTAGAATAAATTGACTTATTTGACCTTCTAGGGATTTCTAGATAACTCATTAGGGTTCTCCAACTTCACAAGGACATAAATATCTAACTATGTGGATTTATGTGATGTTCCACATATCATCGAAAATGGCATGACATGTACTATCCATCTAGAGTAGTCTTACGTACAAATACACTGATGTTCATACCTTTATACCTCAAACAAACTTAAGTCTCTTACCCATACTGTTGGGGATACTGGAAATTGCTACCGTACTTGCTTCAAGGGTTGACATCAATTAAAACCAACCCAATTAATCAACAATCTCCACCTTTGGCATTTATGGCAACACTCTGATGCAACATTGAAGTCATATCGCTCATGCTCCCCCCCGGTGACCATCGCTCCCCCTAGAAACATGCCTATGTTCTCTCTCTCCAAGTATCTACCTCTTTATCCATGCATCTGATAAATCTCTCCTCCTTTGACATCAATGGCAAAGGTGACGTCTTGTCAGGGCTACTCCCCATGACTGAACTGTCCCTGGGACTGCTCCCCCTGACTGAACTACCCCTAGGATTGCTCCCCTTGGCTGAACTGTCCCTGGGGATGCTCCCCCTAACTGAACTCTCCCAAAAATGAACTGTCTAACTGAACTGTCCTCTTTATGGTGCTTCCTTGTGTAAATATAAGACATATAAGAATATCATTTAAAATTCATTGTGGGGTAGAAACTATGCCAAATTTCTGACGAAGATACTCAAAGGTTTCCCTTGGAAGCGGTTTTGTAAAGATGTATGCAACTTTTTATTTAGTCCCATCATACTCAACTTGAATGTTCTTCTCTGCAACTTGTTCTCATCGAAAATGATACTTGATTGGAATGTGCTTCATCTTAGAGTGCATCACTGGATTCTTTGAGATACTAATGGTGCTTGTATTATCACAATATATCAAAATGGGCTCATCATACTCAACATGTATATCTGTCAATGTTTGTTTCATCCATAGTACATGTGTACAACATGTTGTTGCTGCAATATAATCTGCTTCGGCTGTAGACAATGATACCGATGACTATTTCTTGCTTAGCCATGATACCAAACACTCACCCAAGTAGAATGTTGATCCACCTGTACTTCTTCAGTCATCAATGCAACCTGCCCAATCTGCATCTATGTAGGCAATAAGTGATATATCCTTTCCTTTTGGATACCATAATCCAATATATTTTGTACCCTTGAGATATCTGAATATCCTCTTTACTGCTAGAACATGTGATTCCTTTGGTATTGCTTGAAATCATTCTACTTGTCCAACTGCCTGCATTACATCTGGTCTGGATGATGTCACATAAAGTAATCTTCCAATCATTGATTTGTACTGCCTCTTATCTGCAGATTTTGAATCATCATCATTACTTAACTTACAACTTGTTTGCATAGGAGTATTGACTAGTTTTCAATATTCCATTCCGAACCTCTTTAGAATTTCTCTAATATACTTGGTTTGAGAAATAAAAATGTCTTGGCTCCTTTGACATATCTGAAGACCTAAAAAGAAGGATAATTCTCCAAGTAATGACATTTCAAATTCATTTTGCATATCCTTTGCAAAGTTTTGGCTCATCCTATCATCATCACTTCCAAAGATAATATCATCAACATAAAATTTAATTAACAAAATACTATCTTGATTTACCTTGATGTAAAGGTTGTTTTCATCATTTCCTTTCCTGAACCCTTGCTGATGTAAATATCTATCCAGTCTGGAATACCATGCTCTGGGGGACTATTTGAGACCATACAAGGCCTTCTTCAACCTGCAAACATATTTTTTATTATTTGACAATTGAAATCCTTCTGGTTGTTCAATGTATACTTCTTCTTCTAGATCCCCATTTAGGAAGGTTTATTTCACATCCATTTGATACACTTTAATATTCTCGTAGAATGCATAAGCGTGGATCAATATGATTGCTTCCATTCTGGCAACTGGGGAAAATGTCTCTTCAAAATCAATACCTTCAACTTGAGTGTATCCTTTACATATTGTTAGCACTGAGAGTCACACTTAAATTGTTGTAACTGCAAGCCCAGTGCCCATCAGAATATAAATGGATTAAAATGGTTTGAGTAGGTGGATCAACAAGATTGAGAAAGAAAGGGAGAGGATAGAAAAAAGTCAGTAGAGGCATTCCATTGGGAATGGAGTCATAACATCCTACAGATCAAAGGCAATCAAAATGTATATCAGAAAAATGGATATATGATAATGAGTAGAAGCATAGTGAGTATGAAAAAAGGAAGAACATCCATTATACATAGATCCTTTCTGCAACAAATAAATATTTTCTTAAACAATGAACAATGATTTAATGGGAAAGCTACATCAGATCCTTTATTGTTCATGAATTCATCAATTAATGGAAGCTATGATCCTCAAAACCTACAATATATTCAAGCAAGAAGATAACAAAGAAATGGAAAAACGCAAAAGAGAATCTGATAACATCTCTCATGAATATTTAATGGCGGAAAATCATTACAAACATGCCCTCAAGCTTACAAATGAGCAACTAAAATTGTTCCTCCAACTCTCTCCTCTCTTGGCTCATGAATCCAACCCTTTTCTCATCAAAAACCATTTCATTTATAGTGAATAATCTCTATCTACCCTAAGGAGGTTGAAACCAAGGAGTTACATAGGATCCTCCTCCATTTAGGAGTCTTGTTACAAAAGATTCCAACAAAAGCCAAACAAATTCCTATTTTGGGGGGATTTTGTCTATGATGATAAATTCCTTTTGAAAAAGGTCATCCTGATGGATATGGATATGGAACACATCTCCCTCATGTTCAAAAAAATCCTAGGAGACCATTCTAACCTTCCTTGATAGGTGGAAACCTCCAAACAAGGCGAATATCCAACAACAATGCAAAACAAAGAGTTTGCAACGCCAATTCGCAACGCACTGTTGTTTTAATTATATATCTCAAATTACAACCCGGGTTAGGATGGAATTTGGACAACAAGTCAATGACAATATCATGATCCTCCACAAACAATTTTAGAAAAACCCACATCACCGTTTTGGATTTATGATCAAATCTGTAAAAGAAGTTGCTACAAGAAATGAGTTTGCAATGAAGTTCGCAGCGCCTGCCTTCCAGTTTGCAACGCCAAAAGGAAAAAAAATCCAAAACCACTTTCTTGACCTTCAAACAGGATGAAAATCCTCATGGAGTACCTTATGGCCCTAAGGATGTTGTGGATGTTGATAAGTCCGAATGTGAGTGCCTGCAACCTATCCAAGCTACAATGCTCCTCCTTAACTAGTTCGCAGCACCAGTTCGCAGCACCAACTCAAATATATCTTTCACACTTCAAGGAGGCTATTAGTTGATGGTATGACATAATCCATAGAGAAATGGTTAAATTGTAGGATTTGAAAACCATAAATCCTCCTTTGCATGATCAATCTTATGTGTTAACACATACCAATCTAGTTTTGTTTCTGGTAACTTGTCCATCTTCATTCAAATTGTTTCTGAAGACCCACTTTGTGTCGATCACATTCTTGTATCTTGGCCTTGGAACCAATTCCCAAGTGTCATTATTCTCTATCCGATCCAACTCTTCATCCATGGATTTTATCTATAATCCATCCTTGTTGGCTTCGTCAAAGCTGCTTGGCTCAATCAAAGACAAGAGTGCTAGGTGCAGTTGATTTGGTGAATGGATTCTTCTTCTAGTCTCAACTCCTTCATCTTTGTTCCCGATAATCTGATCTGATGGATGATTCTTCTGTATTTGTTTTCTAGGTGTATTTGGAGGTACTTGGCGATCTTGTTTTTCTTTCTCTTCTTCATCTTCCCCTTCTGCTACTTCTTCTTCCTTTGATTCTTATTCGTGAACTTGTTCCATTGAATCCTTTTCTTTTTCCTTTATTTTTCTTCCACTTGTCTCATAAACCGTCGCATTGATGCTTTCCACAACTTTGTTGAGCCTTAGATTGAGAAATTTGTATGCTTTCCTTTGGCTCGAGTACCCAACAAGTACATCGTGGTCCACATGAGAATTGAACTTTCCCATTCTACCATCTTCTCTTTTGATGTAGCATTTGCTTCCAAAAAATCTAAAGTGCTTCGCATTCGTTGGTCTTCCTTTCCATAGCTCGTAGGGAGTTTTATCACTGTTGTTTCTAAGCATTACTATGTTTTGAATATGAACTCTTGTATGCATTTCATGCTCCCAAAAGACGTCTATCAACTCAGAATCCATTAACATAGTTCAAGATATTTCTTGTATTGTCGTGTTCTTCCTTTCGATGACTCCATTATGTTGTGGTGTCCTAGCAACAGAGAATTGCCTTTTTATCCCATGCTTGTTGCAGAAATCCATAAACTCCTTTGAAGTAAACTCTCCTCCATTATCCGATCTCAAACATTTTATTTTTGAATCTATTTCATTTCAACCATTTCCTTGTATATCTTGAAGTTATTGAATCCTTCTCACTTCTTCCCGAGAAAACAAACTACCATCATCCTTGTATAATCATCAACCAATAACATAAAATATTTCTCACCTTTTAAACCCTTTGTTCTTGTTGGTCCAACTAGATCAGTATGCACAATTTCCAGTGGTCTTGTTGTGGAGTATTCCTTTGATTTGAACTTGGTCTTTGTTTGCTTTCTTTGTTGACAATGCTTGCATAAAGTGTTGGTCGGCTTCGTGATCCGGGGAATTTCTCTAACTGCTTCCTTTTTGCTGACTTTAACAAGGTTATCAAAGTTTATGTGACCCATTCTTATGTTCCATAGCCAAACTTCATCTTCCTTTCCTATACAACACTTTTCATTTCCAATTTCACTTAATACATATATGTTGCTTGAAGTTCTTACAACTATTGCAACCACTCTGTCTGAACCTACTTTTCTTATCTCACACTTTTGTGAATCAAATACAAGTTTGTGGTTGTGGTCACAAATTTGACTTACACTCAGAATAGTTTGTTCCATGTCTTCCACTAGTAGAACATTCTCTTCCTTGGTATCCTTATTTCCAATTTTGACTGTGCCTCTTCCAATGATTCTAGTTGAGTCATCATTTCCAAAGAAGATTGATCCATCTCTTTCTTTTCTCAATGTTAGAAACCTATCCTCATCATTTGTCATGTGCTTTGAGCAGCCACTGTCAACATACCAACCACATTTCTTATGTTTAGCTTGTAGAGAAAGTGTGCATTCTTCATTGTTGAACTAAGTCTACTTTCTTATATGTATTGTTTGAGGTTCCTTTCTGTGACTATCGTTATTCTATTGTGATTCTCTTGGAGGAACTTTCATTCTACAATCTTTGGCCATGTGTCCAAAGTTGTTTCACTTGTAGCATTCCATCTCAGTACTCAGGGATTCAAACCTATTGTAGTTTTTGTTCTATGTTTCACTGGACCTTCTTGAATAATCATTTTGTGCATAAGTTTCACGGTTGTCTCTTTTCATGTTATTTTCTATGTAATTCACAACCTTATGTCCAAAATTGTTACATGAATAACATAAACCAAGAAAGATAGTTTGATACCTGGGAGCTGTAGATATTCTAAAAATATTTTCTCTTCTTAACCCTTCTTATTCTTGAGACCTTCTTGTTTCTAACTGTCGTTGATTCTGAAATATGAATCTTTTGGGTGGAGGAGTGTCTCTATGATCTTCCTTGTAAAACTTCTTGTCTCCTCGGATTGTCTCTGCATATATTCTTGGTTGTGTTTCTTGATCTGTTGTTTTGGAGATTGATCCCTTTTCTTTCTGATTATATCCTAGTCTAGACTTGTCATGATGTGGCCTTTGACCATTAATAATGTTATCCAAAACTTTAGAGATATTCTGCATGTTTTTCTTTTGAAGGTCTTTTCTCAAAGTGACAAACTTTTCTTCCAAACCTCCAATGATCATGTCTTTATCTTCCAACCGTTCTTTGAGTGCTTCGTCAATTATTTTGTATTATTCAACTTGAATTTTAAATTTATGATCATCTCCTCTAGTTCTTCAGAGTTGGAATTTTGAGCTTCCTCTTTTCTTTTTAGTTCTGCCTGTAGTGACTTATTTTTCTTCTTTTCTCTTTTTTATAACTTCTATGGCACTCAATAGTTATCATCTGTAGTCAACTTCTACCTCTTCATATTATTCTTCGGTTCCTTCTTCATCGAAATCTTCTACTTGCATGAATAGAAACCTTTATGTATAATTTTCACTAACTTCATCTTCGTCTGATGAAGTGTTGTCTTCTTTGGTGCAAAATCTTTTCTTGAGAAATTTTTTTTTGGTTCTTTTTCCTTTGTCTATTTTTTTTCTATTTGAATCATCTTCTTCATTCATCTTCTTTTTCTTATGGGGACATTTGTTAGTAAAATGACCAATACCATCACAATTAAAACAAATCAATGGAATCTTACCTGTATATTTGTCAGCTCCCTTTTTTAGTCTTCTGATAAAGTTGGCTACTTCTTCATCGTCTTTAAAGATGTCACTATTGTTGCTATCTAACCTTTCCTTTTTCTTTTCGTTTTGATTTGAATTCTTGGATGCTTTGAATGTTGCTTCTTTTGTAACTGGATTCTCTTGTTATGTTCTCATTTCATAGGATCTAAATATTCCATGTAGCTCATCCATGCTTATTGAATCCATATATGTTATTTATTCTAGTGCTGAGATCTTAGGATCAAATATCATTGGAAGAGATCTTAGTACTTTTTGAACGATTATAGATTCATCAACTTCTTCTCCCAATCCTAAAATTGCATTCACTATTTCATCAACTCGTAAAAGGTACATTGTAATATTCTCATCTTCCTTCATATTCAACTATTCAAATTGACCTATGTAACTTTGAAGTTTCGTTGCCTTAAGTTTTGTGTCTCCTTCATAAACATTATGAAGTTTGTCCCAAATCTCCTTTGCAGAGCTGCAATGCATAACTTTAACATATACCGAATCAACCAAACCATTCAAGATTGCATTTTTGGCTTTTGAATTATTTAGACTGAGTTTTCTTCTATTTTCATTTGTTGGAGGAACGACAGGTTATTTATATCCATCTACAACTGATTTCCAAACCTCAAATCCATGTGCTTGTACATATGTTTTCATCCTTCTACTCCAGAATGAATAGTTTTGTCCATCAAACTATGGTATTCCATTTTTATACATATTTTTTATCTCCATGATCTACCTTCCAATGGTTAAACTGATTCCTGAAGGAACTTTCTCTGATACCAATTGTTGGATTACTAAGAGGGGGGGTGAATCAGTAATAGATCTTTTTAATCCTTTTAAACCACATTCTATAAGTGTTGTTAACTTTAATATCAATTTACCAATATCATTCAACAAGTGCAGAATAAATGAACCATGAACAATGAGCAATCACACACATACACAGTACACCAATATTTTTACGTGGAAACCCAATGTGAGAGAAAACCACATAATGTTTTTTCTTATATGTCTTTAATAATTACATTCATTAGAAGAAACAACTTCCTTTGTTTTCCATTTGCAACTGGAAGGAGGCTCCAACCCCTTATATTTCCAGGCTAAAACCTGAGGGAAGCTCCAACTCCCCAATTTTCTGGCTACAACCAGAAGGAGGCTACAACCCCCTATGTTCTCCGACTACAAATGAAAGGTGGCTACAACCACCTATCATTGCCCCATCCAACCACCCTGAAATGTAAGTGTCAAGTAAATGATGAAACCACGGTCACATGTCACTATGAGATATACCACTGCAAACCTGTACCAATCTATGCCAACAACATGTAACCAACTTGAACCTATAACCTGTAATCAACATGTACCAGTAATCAACTTGTACCAACAAATACCAACATGTGTGTGACATGTATATGTTGCAACTCGTGTATGTACACGAACTATCTATACTATAGCCTGTGTATGTATGTGACCTGTCTATACTGCAACCTGCATACACCTTCAGAAATCTAGGGTTTTCACCTTTTTGAAACTCAAACACTTTGTTGCTTCTATCA
This sequence comes from Picea glauca, assembly GCA_000966675.3. Lineage (NCBI taxonomy): Eukaryota > Viridiplantae > Streptophyta > Pinopsida > Pinales > Pinaceae > Picea > Picea glauca. The sequence goes on along the minus strand of JZKD02S1050078.1, from coordinate 73,649 downwards.
CATCAACCTATAACCTGTCACTGTGTCCAATCTGTATTTGTCCCTATGCATACATTATTATACATATCCCTTAACCAAGTGCATCTATATATCTCTATTCATGTGCCATACATGTGTATATAATTATCATCAAGTGTAATAACCCTCACATGGACTAGACATCAAATCCTTATTGATATGCATCCTCAAACTACATCAACAACTTCACCAACACAACACAACCAAAAACCTTCAACCATGTACCAAAAAATACAAGATATGCCTTAACATTCAACCCAACAAGATGTAACAATAATGAATACCAAACATACCAAGGTTGTATTTATGTATATCTAGCTCATACAATAGGTGCCATACAACTAATAGTCTCTCTAGGGAAAATCCTCAAACTCCCATAACCATATCTCATGTTGACAAGAATATCCAACTACACATAAGAATATGACATACCTTTTGAACCTATAGATAGATTTTCTCTACTTGATCATTGTAGACCTTCTTGGGAACTTGCTTTCAGACTCTGGGAACCTGAAACCCTCAACAACTCAAGCTTTCATGGATTTTCCCAACTATATGTGACCTCCTCTTATTTATCCCATGTATGTACTCACCCCCCTTCACTGTCAGTCTGCGTATGTACGATAACTCTTCCACTGCAACCCATGTACACCTCAAAACCTAAGGTTTTTTTAGTATTTTTGCAACTCTGAAAATTTCACCGTCAACCCTTCTTGCTACCTCAAACTTGCATAACTTCATATGTATCAATGAGTATCTGCAATAAACCTTAAAAAATAATAGATATTCAATGTGCTCAATAGGTTCTAATAGGAGACCCTTTCTCTCTTATTTATACTCTCCAAGTAGCTTCCTCAAGGGGTTACCTTCTAACTAACTTTACCCAACTTTCTTCTTTTAGGGATAACCCACTTCTAACCACTTGTCCACTTACAACTACTTTATCCACAAATAGTAAACTCACTACTTCTAGTTGCAAGTAATTTATTTTTAATTATTTTCTTTTTGCAACAAAATAACTCATGATTAACTCCTAGGTACAACCACTTTGATTAGTAAACTTCTAGGAGTTTCTATAATAAATTGACTTCTTTGACCTTCTAGGGATTTCTATATAACTCATGAGGGTTATCCAACTTCACAAGGCCTCTATTTGTTATAACATTATTTTGACCTCGTGAACATCTAGGTTATATGTTGAAATCATACTAACCATTGGTCAAAATTATCAAGGTTGATTAAAGTTGATTTTATAGAGTTTATTCTCTAACTTAGATTTCTGTCAAGATAACATATTGTCTTAGTACAAAAGACAATTTGAAAAAATCATTTGTCATCTTGAGTGAAGATGACTTGAAAGAAAATCAACACACTCATTCTTGAGGAAAAAACTTCAGGTTCCAGGTTTGATTGATTAAGTTGATAAGATTCAAACTTGCACAAGTCAATTTCGATAGCTACCTCATAGTTGAGATAGCATACTTGGTAGCATGTGAACATATTGAAATAAATGCTTATTGTGATCATTCACGATATATAACTAACTTCTCCTCCATGAGAAACTTCTTGGTTTGTCTCTAGGTTACCATGAAGGAATGAGTATTCACAACACTAGAAGAGTGTTTCTCTCATTATTGTATTTCTTACTTTTAACCCTTGTTGTAGGAAGGTCACAAGTAATAGCTCTAAAGGAGCTACTGTGGTAATTTTTCTCGCTTTTGATTCATTATTATTATAAAGAGTATTATTATTGTCTGTTGTTTCCCCCTTGTTGTTCTTATTCCGAGAAGGTCAGAGGTGCCCTAAGGAAACTACAGTGAAGGTTGCAGGAAGCAACATATTAAAATGAGACATGAAGCAGACTACCCAATTCGTGTACATGACGGTATACATCCATGTACCAAAGAAGATGAAGAAGAATCTATTTTTTAGATCCAAAGTATCTCATATGGAGATTGATTGTAAGCAGAAGAAGGCTCCACACATGACCAAACATTAGAACATAACTCACAAAAGACTTGGTCAAAGGATAATGAAGCCACCTTGATGGGAAGAAGAACTCGTTTGAAGTCTGACTTGCCCTTTCATATTTAGACTTGGTATTCAACACCAAGTATACCCTGTAAGAGATGATGAAGTCCTTCTAGACTCAGAAGAAATCAAGAGTGAGCCTGATCTCAGAAAGGATCAGATGAAGAGACAACTTCCAGGACTGGGAGACTAATGCCATGAGAAGACTAGATCATAGATTTAGAAACTTCTAGGAGATATGAAATCTCCTAGGTAAATTATCTTGTTTCAATGACAGACAAGGAAGCCAATAAGAAAGACTAGGATATGGATTTTTCTGTAAGACTAGAAGAGAAGACAGTATTGAATTCCAAGATTGATCTAACAGATAAAGCATGTTGCAGATGTACAAATCTTGATGTGTGTCTAGAGGATTCTCCTAGCAAGAGGGAGAATACTATGACAACACACTTGCTTCAGTAATTGAAGAAATAGTTCCAATATTCATGAAGTATACCATAACAACCATAATTATGATATAGTATGAGATTTAGGGGGGGAAATCCCTATATTTGAGAGTGAGTTATCTCCAGTGCCATATGGTGTAGTACATTAGTTAGGCCATGGAGATATGACTACAATAGAAGATAGAGTTACCTCCATGAAAGAAGAAGAGCTAGTTTTAGTATTAGTTATTGAGACACTCTCAGTTCTAGATGAAACTGTTGCCATGATAGAGTAGAGGAGTTACTCTCAGATTTCAGTAGCCACATTGAGAATGAAGCAGTCATTCTCAACTTCAGAAAAGCTACAGGTGCAGAGTCATAGTTATAGAAGGAACAATTGCAGAAAGAGGATAGGACATACTCTCGGGCAGTGAGACAGATAGTGCTTTGCAGAAAGAACATAGAGCTAGCACATGATTGTGCAAATTGAGTTGCGGCTAAGAAAGTGTACCAGATTGGTACAAAGTGATGTGAAAATTTGATTTGAAGTTGAAGATAGAAAGACTCATGTTTGCAAGTTGAAGCAATCTCCAAGAACTCGTTGTGGCACATGTTATCTCTCTGTAAACTTTGTTCGGCTGAGAAACGAATGACAGAGGCAACCTACAAACCAAATTTGAGATCTAAAACTAGCCTTTCAGACCTGGAGAGGGCTCTCTCGGGAGACTTTATCTCGGTACAGGATGTAGCTTTAAACTGTTGACTAGATTTAACACCTTTAAATAATAAGTTTTGGTTCTATTGGCGCAAGAGAGTAAGACCTTGGGCTATGGAGTCAGTTCAAGAGGACGATGAAAACAAATGACTCAGTGACTGAACTTGAGAGGATAAAGTCTAAGCGAGCAACAGTCTTCAGTGTAAAATCGTTGTGTGTGGCGAGGGGAAAAAACACAGGAAGCGACTCGGAGCACCGATGAGGATGAATTCAGAGTTCACTTAGAGGAAAGACGATTTGTCTAAATGACGCAAATCCTAGGGCGTTGTGTAGCGAATCCCAGGTTTGAAAACATGTTCCTATTTAGATAGAAATAGATATGAATAAAGAACACCAGAAATACGTACGCAAAGAAAGGAAACAATATATCCAACTGCTACAATTAGAATATTTTCATCAAAGCTTCAGGAATTTTGCATTAATTTTTTATCGAGCTCAAACTACATTCAATAGTCACTATCTACACTAGCTAGCCAACCAATGTCTTTTACATGAAAATGATCCCCATATATAGAAAAATAATGTCACCCTTGGCTGCTAGGGTCAAACTACTCTCTCCTAGAATCATGGATCCAATTTCTTTGAAAGAGAACACAAACTTCAATGGATTTACTAAAAATAGAAAACCTGACTTTGTAAATCATAATCGTAACCGAAATATTATTTAAAATCATTGATCATGATCAAAATTCGACCATATGGTTGTGATAAGTAATCATGTGCATTGTTGGACACTCTGTCACCCCTGCACAACAAGTCTTCTATGCAATAGTAACCTACAACAAAAAACGTAGCGTATTGCACATCAAACTCTCTTGGTTTCTTGAAATTCATCTCCAACTGGCAGGAATACGTGTCGCAAAAACATGTCTCGGATGGGAAATCATGAAAACTAAAATATAGGGCTCAAATATTCCTTCGAATCTCCAAAAATATGAAATGGTTTTCAAATATGAGAGAGGTTTTTATTATTTGGTTTGTCCTCAACAAAAACCTCCCCGGGATTTTCAAAATTCCTCTCCAGTAGGTCAGAAAGTTATCTTGAAGTTGATCACTAAACCATTCATTTACGCAACGCGACCTGTAGCCTGTGCGCAAGAAAATCCTCTGCGCGAAAGCATCCTTTGCACGACAAAATATACTGCGTGATGACATACTCTGCGCGACAACATCCTATGTGTGACAACATCCACTGCGCGATGAAATACATTGCTTGACGAAATCCACTGCACGATGACATCCTCTGCGCGACAACATCCTATGAGAGACAACATCCCATGCATGACAAAATCCATTGCACGACGTAATCCACTACGCGATGACATCCTTTGCACGACAACATCCTATGCGCGACAACATCCACTATGCAACAAAATCCACTGCGTGAATAAATCCACTGCACGATGACATCCTCTACGCGATAACATCCTATGTGTAACAACATCCCATGTGTGATGAAATCCTTTGCACGGTTAAGTGCTCCGCACAACGCATAGCAAATTTTGCAGTGCACAGTTGCAAATGGAAATGGAAATAATAAATGATAAGATTCCTTTTGAAACTGACCTTTGGAGATGTTAGATGATGCCAGGCATAAAAACAATATGGGTGCTAACAGGCATGACTTTGCAAATTGTTGACAAAACTCTAACCTTAGCTATGAAAATCATGGTGCTAACAGCAATATTGATAGTTTTTTGAAGAGTTTAGTATTTACCAAGAGTAAAACTTATTACAACCTTTACTTCAAGGTCATGAATGATGAGCCAATTATGTTGGTGTTGTATGTGGATGATTTACTCCTGTCAGATGAAGAAAATATCATCACAAATTGCAAGAAGAAGCTCACTACCGAGTTTGAGATTAAAGACCTAATGCATTATCTCTTAGGTCTTGAAGTTTGGAAGAACCTAGAGAAGATCTTCCTTAACCAAGGGAAGTATGTAGTTGAAACAATGAAGAGGTTTGACATGTTGAAATGTAAATCCATGAACACACCCATGGACATGAAGTTGAAGCTCCTGGTAGATACCTCGTCAGATATGGTTGATCCTACTCTGTACAGACAAATTATTGGTTTGGTGATGTATCTGACGAATATCAAGCCAAATATATGTTTTTCCTTGAGTCAGTATCCGGTAGAACACATACGTGTTCACCTTGATGCTGCAAAACATGTGATGAGATACCTTAAGGGTACATTAGACTTTGGTCTCAGTTATAATGGAGATCATGACTTCAGACTGATTGGTTATACTGATTCAGATTGGGAAAGAAGTGTTTCTGACAGAAAGAGCACTTCAGAATGTTGTTTCAATCTGGGGTCAAGCATGACTTCATGGCAAAGTGGGAAGCAATCCAGTATTTCTCTTAGCACGACAGAAGTGAAATATATTGCAGCATGTTCCGCCAGTTGTGAAGCCATATGGCTTCGGATGTTGTTGACAAATCTATTTGATCTGGAGATGGAAGCCATCGTGATCCTATGTGATAACCATATTTGTATAAATATGATGTGTTCCATAATGAGTCAAAGAACATAGAGATCTGATATCACTTCATTCATGATATTATGGAGAGGGGAGCTTTAAAGCTCCAATATGTTGGCACAAATGAGCAGGTTGTAGACCAAGCCTCTGTCTCTTGTAAAGTTTAAATACTTTTGAGACAAGTTTGGTATAGTTCGAAAGGACCTCCCTCAAAAGGGGGAGTAGTGTTGATGATACTATGGTATCCTGACCAATAGTGGGTAGTTCAGTTAGGATTTTATATCCTAGGGGACTAATCATCCCTGGACAAATCCTGAAGGTCCATAAGGATGGGATGTCAGAGTACTTGTGCATGTATATTATAGCTTTGGTCAGTAGTGGTAGCTCCATTAGGATTTTTATAATCCTAGGGAATCTTATGATTCCTGGGCAAATACCGAAGGTCTGGTAAGGATGGTTTTTCAGAGTAACACGTGGTAGCTCCGTTAGGATTTTTATATCCTAGGGAATCTAATGATTCCTGGGTAGCTCCTTAGGGACTGTCAGAGTACCACAAAATGTTGTTTCACCTACCTCATTATGTTGCATATGATGTCGATGTTGTTCTAGCCTCGTGTTGATGATTTCCAGCCTCGTGTTGATGTTGATGTTGCCGCAACCTTGTGTTGTGATGATGATGTTGTTGATGATGATGTATCAGCCTCGTGCTAATGATGCTATTGTTGTTGATGTTGTATCAACCTCGTGTTGTTGATGATGTTGTACCAACCTCGTGTTGGTGATATTTTCATTCTATTGATGTTGATACTTCACATTCTCACTGAAGATGATGATGATGATGCCACTTCAGCTTCTCGCTAAAGATGATGATGATGATGATACTTCATCTTCTTGTTGAAGATGATATTACTTTAGCCTCATGCTAAAGAAGATGATGATGTTACTTTAGCCTCATGTTAAAGATGATGATGATGTTACTCTAGCCTCATGCTGATGAGGATGATGATGCTATTCTAGCTCCTTGGTGTGGATGATGATATTAATGATGAGAAAAAATTCCGATGATTTATAGATATGACAGTTAGTGTTCCAGATGTTGTTGATGTTGCTTCCCTCTCTCTCTTGATGATGTTGTCGAATACCCTTCTTGTTAAGGGGGAGTGTTGAAATATTGTAACTGCAAAAAGTATTCTATTTATTATTGAGTCATTATTAATCAGATCAATCCCCTTTTGTGGATTGATCATGTCTGGCATTGTAAATGACCAAATCCCCTTTTGTGGATTGGTCAAACCCTAATTATATTATGAAAATTAAGAAGTCAGCCCCTAGGCCTAATTAAAGTGATTTTAATCACTAAGAAGAGAAATCGGCCCTGCCTAGTGAAGAGACACCTTTCCAACGCCCGCTAGTTAGTATAAATAAAGGAGGCTAGCGCCTCATTTGTTCACTCACTCAACTCACTCATCTAGTGCGCAAGTTTGAAGGAAGTTGTTGTTGCCAGTTGCTGGAAGAAGGAAGAGAGAGGCACATTGCTCAGTGTTGGATATTCTCTAGTGTTTTGGTTTATTGTCTTGGAATTGTATTGGATATCTATAGTAAGGAATTTTTGTTGGGTTTTCTCCCCCATGAGGATTTCCTAGGATAAATGTTGTGTATCTTGTGATTGTGTTTCTCTCAGTGATCCTACCTATGCTATGGTTATCTAGTAAATTGAAAAGAAACCTAATAACATCTCTAAAACTTAATAGTCTTTAGCCAAGGCAGAGTACAAAGGGATAGTTAACACAACCATTCAGGTTATGTGACTACAACCGTAACATCCTAAGAGACTAGACTAGGTGGCAGTTTATTCCAGCAATTGATGGTGTGTGTCCAGATCACTCTAGACCACCAATATGGCGCATTGGATTTTCCTCCTGTGAGCATTAGTTGAGTTATACAGAGTATATCATGTGTAAATTATCATTCATTCATTTGGTTAATGAGAATTCTTCCATTCTTTCTCTCATGCTTCTCTTTTCTCATATTTTCTCTGTGAATTGTGTATGTCATTTTCTATCTAGATCTATTTTGTGCAGGTTCAACACATTTACAGAAAGGTTTAACCAAAATCTGATAACTTATTCTTGTCTTCCTTCCAGTTCTTTCTACTCTTCCTTCACCCACCTTCTTCTCTCCACAGTTGACTTCTTGTTTATATTTAATTTTATGGTCTATGGGAGCCCTAATCTGAGTCCTCTAGACAAACACATTTTAATTTCAAATCATTGTAATAGAATTTAATACTTTTTTTGTCAAAAATCCCAAGAGAACTAAGTCTGTATCAGTTTTCATGGTGTTTTATAACTCTGAGGTTTGAGTATTAAATATTTGAGATTGATCTATCATTTTCTTCCTTTGAGATCCACATGTGTCTACTCTATTAATTTTTCTTATGTGTATGGATCATCTTCTTTTATTTTATGTGTGATCAGAAATATTTTAATTTCTCTATGATGGATGTGAGGAAATTTTATTTTGGTCATCTCTTAGGAATTCTCTTTAAAGTAAAACATTTTTATTTTTCTGCAACTTTTATCTTTCTTTGAATATAATAGCGGACTTTCCCAAATTCCTATATCATTTTGGAAATCTAGAATATCATGAAACATAGAGGAGTACCACCTCTATAAAAATGCAGGAGGATTCACATCCTCGTGAGGTTTATGTTTTGGTCCTGACGGATTCAAGCATCAACAAGTCTGTTTGTTGGGGTTGACACCTTTTTCTGAATGTTTTGACTGTGGATAGATCATCGCTTGGCATAGGAATCCTTTGCCCATGTGTAGTTTTATCCCCAAATCGGGGGTGACTTGCTGCTGAGAGTTTCTAAGTTATAGATTCTATGGCTGGGAAGAGCATCTAAGGTCTGTGCATAGTTAGTGGATTGCAACAAAAGATAAGTGTCTTCTTATGTGTATTAATCTTTGAGTAATGTGCATATACATGTTAAATATATTATATGATACAATTGTTTATATGTATTTGTGCATGGATTATATATGTTGTCGAAATGCATGTTCGTTGCATATGCACGGCATGGACTATGACAAGTTTATATGTGTTTATATATTGTTTAACATGTGAATGATTATTCTATTGTTGTTTATGGAATTGATACATAATTATGATGGGTCGTGCATATATTGTTAGTTCTACATAACGGTTGCAGATGTAGAGCATGGTAGTTATTAATTGTTTCCTGTTATATAATTCCATGGTAACGGTTATGGAATTTTGAGGCAAGGCTTGAATCATCGCGTGTCCAAAGTGGTATTATTTTGTGCGCATGAATGGGACATATCCCACACGCGGCATAGGAATGGTTGTGCCCGTAGTTGTATTATGATTTCTTTCTGTTGTTATAGTCGTTATCTTGTTAAGTAACTTCAATAGTAATCATATGGGTTCTAGCGTGAAGCTAGAAATTTCATGCATGCTGAGGGATAGTCGACACGACCAACACAATGACAGTTGAGCATGCATATTTTCTAAGACATAGTTGTTGCATGCGGTACGATACTAGTTGCGTGCACTAGGAAAATGTAGCAGTGCATAGCACAAGACTAGTTGTACGCATTGTTGGTTTCAACGAGTTGCTTCTACATAAGAAAGAATTGATATTAGAGATTTATATAGCAAATTTATGGTGGTGGAGACTTTACAATGTGGTAACGAGACTCAACTAGGAGGATGGATACGTTACAAAATGGTAACAGAGATGGGAACATTACAAAGTGGTATCATAGCTCAAATTTTGATGTGACATGGCCTTTGAGCAAAGTTGGGGACATTACACTCCATCCTTGTCAGCTATTGACCCAACTAATAAATGTACTCTTACCCGAGCCATATTCCAATAACTCAATAGCCCACTAACAATATGCATGATTTGAATTCATTCCTCCCTTAGCTCCAATATCTCTTGACTTTGAGGATGCACAATTTCCATAAATAGAGTGGTCTCCTTGTCCCTGACGTTATCCTGAGCTTGTATTTGTGTCACCACATTACCGATGACAAACTTATTTTCCACAGACATAATTTCCTGAGTCCTAATTTTCCATTTTATCTCAAATATTTCACACCCTATACATTTCCCTTCATTCTTGTGTCCCCAATTCATGGTGAGAAGACTCTTCAATAAACAAACAAAAATTCTGTGTTTTCCCCCTACACCAGCCAATCCACAAATTGAGTGAATGAAATTAGAACTTACACATAACCAAGCCAGCCCTTTCTGAATTATCCACATTCTTCCCACATTCTTGAATTCTCTAACATAAATACAAAGGAGAAGACACGCTATCTCATCCTTGCCCAGATGCCAATTGAAGTTCCAACCTTGTCCTCGCAGAACCTTGAGCCTTTTTCCAAACCACTAAGAGAAATGAGCCATCAAGAGGATCGAAAACATGACATCCAATAATCTTCCCAGAGTTGAACCACTTCCAAACAAATGCAGGGATACTCCCCCCCCCCCCACAAGACAACCGAGAAAAAATATCAACACAGGAAAGAATTTTCCCACCTACATCAGAGTTTAATTGAATGGATGGTTGATTAAACCTCTACGAAGACCTCTCGTAATGTGAGGTACCTCCCACAATGTGAATGTATGAAGGCTTTTCATGTGAGGTGACGACCCCAAGGTTTAGTGCATATGCTTCCATAAATTTGATGATTCTCTCGTGATTAATTAGGATGGGTTAATACCCCTTAAAAAAATGAAATTAAACTTCATAAAAATTTGTGGTATTATTTCCTTTTAATGCCTTCATTATCTATCATAACCCCTTGCTCTAGTCTACATGTTTTTCTGTCTAACCTATCAACCTTACCATTCAGTGCTCTAAGAATGCGATAGCATTGAACTCTTTCAAATATTGCTTCCTCTTTGATGATTCTAAGGATGGTTCTTTAGAGACTGCTTTGACTTTGCTGAGGTCCTTTTTGTAGGATTTTGATTATCAATTATGAATCGCCTATGGAAATTATTCTTTTATATATTCTTGAATCAATTAATCTTAGTCCCAAAAATAGTGTGAGTCTTTCATCCTGGTTATTTGTTGACCTTCCCAAACCCCAAGAAAAATATTTCCTTCTTTTCCTTCAGGATCTAAGATGATCCCTCCCACTCACATCGCTCCTTTCACTAGAATATATTGATATAAATATAGTTAGATTACAAAAAATAAATAAAAAATAAAAACTATAACTAAAACGTGATAGATAAAAAAAATAATGAATCATCTTTAAAATGATAATATAAAATCAAAATAGAATATTTAATTACACAGTATATACTTTTCAAATACTTATCAAATAATTTTTTATGTAGCTTTTGTGATTTTTCTTTTTAAAATGAATATATAATTTTATTTATAAAAACAAAATTACAATACACCAAATGCTTGAAGCATTCAAAAAAAACTCTTACAGGTTATGAGATTTCTATACAACTTATATTCTCTTTCAACATATTATGTATAATATATAAAAAAAATCAAAAGTTTTTTTATCATGATACAACTTATATTCTCTTTCAACATATTATGTATAATATATAAAAAAAATCAAAAGTTTTTTTATCATGAATAAACTAGAAATAAAATACCTTTCATCTCCTATTTTCTATCAACATATGTACCCATATTTATACCAGAAAGTATAAACAAACTAGAAACATGTTTAAAACCCTTATGATTAACTAAAACATCTACATAAATTCAATTTGCTTACATTTTTGTTAAACAATCTCGTTTCTTATAAGTCATGTAATTTTAAATCTATTATGAAAATGAGAGGTGTGTTATTCTCTTCATTATATTTTTTATTTAGTTAGGAGAAGAAAATTACATATTCTCAAACCTACTTTCATTTTATTAGTTTTAAAAAATATAAGAAATGTACATTAATTTTATTATTGTTGGGAAGAGTAATCAACATCATATTTTTATTATTATTTAAGATTTAGGTTTAAATTAAATTTAGGTTTGGTTTAAGGTAAAGATTTTTTATACATGATTTATTTTTAACGACCTCCCTAAATATGGAATTCCAACTATGCACACAACATATAATTTTTACACTTCTAAATTTACCATCTTGAATTAATGTTATTGTTCTTATTTGTTTTTAGATTTTTTTAAAAATAAGTATGGGAGCTTTTTTATATTATAATTAGCAAAAAATTATATATAATTTTGGCGGTGAGTTCTAGGTGAAAATTATATTTTTATTATTATTTAAGATTTAGGTTTAAATTAAAATTTAGGTTTGGTTTAAGGTAAAAAAAAAAGTTATACATGATTTATTTTTAACGACCTCAGTTTTTTTTGAAAAGCAATAAACCTACCTAAATATGGAATTCCAACTATGCACACAACATATAATTTCTACACTTCTAAATTTACCATCTTGAATTAATGTTATTGTTCTTATTTGTTTTTAGATTTTTAAAAAAATAAGTATGAATTTCTACACTTCTAAATTTACCATCTTGAATTAATGTTATTGTTCTTATTTGTTTTTAGATTTTTTAAAAAATAAGTATGGGAGATTTTTTATATTATAATTAGCAAAAACTTATATATAATTTTGGCGGTAAGTTCTAGGTGAAGATTCTCGGCCCATAACCCCTACCTTGTTCTGACAAATTCTAGGCATGTGCTTTTCGAAAAACCAAAATGTAGACTATTTGTATACTACACCATCTTTGGCCTTTAAACTGAAAAAATAAAATGGGGTAACTTAGTGTGCGATGAACAAGTCTGTGGCCTTTAAAATCCAAAAAAAAGTGTTATGTGAGAAAGGCATGACCCATTGTCTATAGGGGAATTACAACAAAACATGAAGAAGAAAGGGTTAGAAGTGAGAATAGACAATATAGGAAAAACACTAATTGGTAGAGGTTTTTATGTAAACACTTCTCCCTTGTCTCTTTTAGCTGAGGTTTCTAGTGGAGGCAGGCGACCAAAAGTTTTAATGGATGTTTTTTTTGTTGGTCGGTGTATTTAGACCATATGGATGTATTGATGTGCTTTAATATTACATGCTCTAGTGTGTAACAATTCCACAAGCACCATTGTAGGTCAAAATATTTTATAACAAATCTCCATCAATTTTTTCGTTTTTTCAAAAAACCTTAGTAGTGTTCCCATTCTATTGAACCACCAATAGTGTGTACCCATACCTTGTGCACCAAATCGTGCTAAAATATTTTGTAAAAAACATTGATAGTTTAAAATATTTTTAAAAATGGGTCATTCTTAAAAAATCTCTCTAGTGTGTTTTATACACATAAACACATCGGTGTGTAACCCTTTCATGCACATTGAGGTAGGTTAAAATATTTTAAAAAGGTCGACAATTTAAAAAAAATAAATTATGGTAGTGTGTTGTATATATATCAATCACACCCGATGAACATAACTAAATTAGAAGAGTGATGGAGGAGGATGAAAAGGGTGGCAACTTAGGGTTTCTTTTGAAAGGCAGGAAATGATGTATCATGTGTTGGATTACTAAGAGGGGGGGTGAATCAGTAATAGAGCAATTTAATCCTTTTTAACCATATAATCCAAGTGTTATATCAATGAAGCATTATCATCCAATAGCTGCAGAGTAAATAAGCAATGAACAAATGAACAATCATACACATACACAGTACACCAGTGTTTTACGTGGAAACCCAAATCAGGAGAAAACCACAGAATGTTTTTTCTTATATGTCTTGAAGAATTAAATTCATTGGAAGCACCAACTTCCTTTGTTTTCCAGCTGTAACTGGAAGGAGACTCCAACCCCCTAGTTTCTCAGGCTACAACCTGAGCGAAGCTCCAACTCTCCAATTCTCTGGCTACAACCAGAAGGAGGCTACAACCCATTATGTTCTCCGGCTACAACCGGAAGGTGGCTACAACCACCTGTCCTTGCCCCTACCTGCCACCCTGAAGTAGAAGTATAATGATGGAACCACTGTCACACTATCACTGTGAGATATATTGTTGTAAACTTGTACCAATAAATCTGAACCATGCATCAACCTGTACCTCAACCTATAATCAACCTGTACCATAAACAAGTGCATCAACCATGCACCAACCTATACCAAACAACTTGTAATCAACATGTACCATAAACAAGTGCATCCAACCATGTACCAAGTATGTACCAATCATCTGTCAACTACTCATCAACTATGACTCATCAATATGTATCAACATCATCAACTATACACCTCATGTATGTGCCAATTCATCAACTACTTGTCTCAACCATGTACTCAACATGTACCTCAACCAAAAGCCCTCATCAATTTCATAATCCAAATCTGATTTGTAGCTCTGTAATATACCTAGTGTATATGATCACATTCCTGCAAACCTTACTTAACTTTAACAACAAGAGACTAGCATTTTCATCAAACTTTTTTTTTAGTCTCACATGCCTAGTTTTGGATTAGTCAACAACCCTAACTTGAAGTAATCATAACTTTGAACCTATAATGTATAAATATCTGAAACTGATACACAATGTTCTTAAGTGTGTTTTATGCAATTCCTCCAGGTTTCACTACTTGGAACCTCTCAGAAAAGGAAATATAGAAAAAATGGCATACCTTGTTGAATTTTGACTTATTCTAGATAGCGACCTTGTAGAGCGTGACCCGCATGAAATATTCATTTAATTGATCTAAAATGATTACACGGAATACTAAAAACTATATCCTAACCAACACATTTGGTCTCATTGAATTTGGATCTGTTATGAAGAAGTTATGACGTTTTTACCCAAAACACATGTTTTTGACTAGTTTCAGGACTAGCCACAAACCCTATTTTCCACGGAGTGTAAATCCCAAAATACAACGACCCACAAGATGATTTTTTTACCACAGATACTTGGGTATTTTTTCTCAATGGAATATCAATTTCAAGGTCTAAATCATTATATAAAAAAAAGTTATAGCGAAAATGGTGAGATGACTTGTAAATAACATACCATAGAAAGAACCATCAAAAGAATTTATCCTTCCTTGCATTTCGACCTTGTTTTCTTCACCTTCCCTCAGAAATTCGTCTTAGATATCCTTTGTTACCTCACACACCTATATATATTCAATATTCTCAAGTGTAATTAAAATGAGAGAGCCTTGCCTTTTATTTATACTCTCCAAATAGCTTCCTTAAAAACATCTTCTAGGTCACCTGGCCCACTTTCCTTATTTTAGGGTTAACCCACTTATTATTTCTCCATTAAATTTATTATTGAAATAATTTATTTTGTATTCACTTTGAATTATAATACACTCATCACTTCACTTTATTATTTACCTTTTAAAATCTCTTAAACCACTTTGACTGCTTTGACCTTTTGGGGCTTCTAGATGACATATGAGGGTCCTCTAACTTCATAAGGCCATAAATCTCAAACCGTGAGGAGTTATGTGACATTACACATAACACCAGAAATGGAATGACATGTAATATCCATATATAATAGTATTACCTTCAAATATAGAAAAAATCATATTGCTATCCATCAAACAAACTTGGGTCCATTACCCAAACCTGGGTTCTCCAACTTCACATGGTCATAAATCTCTAACTGTGAGGAGTTATGTGAAGTTATACATACCATCGGAAATGGAATGACAAACACTATCCATATAGGATAGTTTCCCTGAAAAATTCATTGTCCTTCATCTCATTATTTCACAATTAAGTATGGGTTCTCTTACTCCATAAAGCATCTTCCCGTGAGGGCTTTCACCATAAGGGGACCACTTTGGACTTAATCCATATTTACTTCTTATCAACCATGAAAAAACAATAATGAGTCATATTTACATCAGAGAATCTTGGGTCCATTACCCAAACCTTTGTGCTACGGGGCTTTCTTCAAGGGTTGACATCAATGACAACCAACCTTAATCAACAATCTCCCCCTTTGGCATTGATGGAAACACTCTAATGCAATAATAAAATCATATCACTCATGCTCCCCCTGGAACCATGCCTCTATCCTTTGCATCTGATAAATCTTCCTCTGTCCTCTACATCTGATAAATATCTCCCCCTTTGTCATCAATGGAAAATGTATCTTTCCATCCGGGGTTGCTCCCCCTGACTGAACTGTCCTCTTATGGTGTTTCCTCGTGTACATCTAAGACATATAAGATAAGCATTCATTTTGGAGTAGAAATAACTCCAA
>JZKD02S1050078.1:0-54246 GCA_000966675.3 Picea glauca | reverse complement strand
TTAAAATCTCTTAAACCACTTTGACTACTTTGACCTTTTGGGGCTTCTAGATGACATATGAGGGTCCTCCAACTTCGTAAGGCAATAACTCTCAAACCGTGAGGAGTTATGTGACATTCCACATACCACTAAAAATGGAATGACATGTACTATCCATATAGAATAGTATTACCTTCAAATATAGCAAAAATGATATTGTTATCCATCAAGCAAACTTGGGGCCATTACCCAAACCTGGGTTCTCCAACTTCACATGGTCATAACTCTCTAACAGTGAGGAGTTATGTGACATTCTACATACCATCGGAAATGGCATAACAAGCACTATGCATATAAGATAGTTTCCCTAACAAATTCACTATCCTTCATCTCATTATTCCACAATTAAGCATGGGTTCTCTTACTCCGCAAAGCATCTTCCCATGAGGGATTTCACCATAAGGGGACCACTTTGGAGTTCATCCACATTTACTTCTTATCAACCATGACAAAACAATAATGAGTCATATTTACATCAGACAATCTTGGGTCCATTACCCAAACCTTTGTGCTCCAGGGCTTTCTTCAAGGGTTGACATCAATGACAACCAACCTTAATCAACATCATGTTAGTTGGTTCTCTCAAGCTTTCTTTCCATGTGGAATGGGTAGTGGAGGGAGCTATGGAATTGGCTCAGAGAGCTTTAAGAGGGTATTTTTCTAAGCCAAATCCACACATTTCAAAAATGATTCTAATGATTGGACTCTATGAGCAATTGTAATAAAGGGGAAGGTGCATATATGCCCACTTCAATGTGGTTTCTTTACTTTCATCTCTGAAAATGTTGGGGATAAGGAGGTGGTTTTGGGTGATTTTCCTTGGTTCTAAAACAAGTTTGGTTTGGCTATTAATAATGGATAAGACTCCATCAACTCTCACATTGCTCTTAGTGACAAGATTCTCACCTAGGTAGCACTGAGAGGGCTATCGCTCAACTTCTGTAATGCTAGGGTTTTGCAAGATATAGGGTGAGAAGTTGGGCTCTTTTTTCTTTTTAAATAAGGAGACTCTGTCTCATGATGGGGTTCTATGGATTCTCATCCATATGTCCATCAATGGTGGTCTGTCAAAGGAGCTCATTTTTGTTTCTAAGGGGGTAGAGAGGGCTTAGATGTTGGACTATGAAGGCCTTCATTTCACTATTGTCTCCCCCCACCCCAATGTTTTTTTTTGCAAGAAACATGACCATCTTCAAAGAAATGCTCTCTCAAAGAGGATATGGCTTGGAATGGAAGCAGGGAAAACCTTCTACTCTACATATTGGGTTTGGTGAGTAGTTTGAAGGTGGTAAAGTAGCATGTTTCCTTAGATATTCAAAATGGTGGTGGTGAGGTCTGTGGGGTTGTTTCTTGGGATTCTAAGATGATGGCTCTAGATTATTTTGGTAATTAGGAGGTGGCATATGCCTTGACGATTCTCAATGTTGGGCTTCGTTTGTTCTCAAAGGTAGATGTGGCTATATTTTCAAAGTCTCGTTGCTCTTTACAAGAGATCTATTGGTTGGAGGCAATTAAGGAGAACTTTCGGGTCTTGGAGGTAGTTGTTGGCAACATTAGTTTGGTTAGGAAGAGTGGGGATTCTTCTCTCATTATCAGGTTTGTATCACAAGGTAAAAGGGAATTGTATGTTTCTATAGAAAACATGATTGAAGTGATTTGTCCTGGCATCGATTCTCCTTGCTATGACTTCTTAGTTGATCTATTGTAGCTTATTGCTAAAGCCTTTGTTTTTCCCTTGATCCTTGAAATACATAAAGAAAAAACTTTTACACCAATTTTATCTTTGTAGTAATGTTACTTCAATATAATTCTTCAAGAAGATTAATCACCTTATGACTTATCTATTTTGTGATTTATTTATTTCATCTATTATATAAAATTAACTATTTTTCTCTATTTTTTAAATAAATAAAATATACTTTAAAACATTAAAATCATATTTTGAAAAATAATTTAAAATATTTTTATAATTATAATTTAAATACATATTACAAAATTTATTTCATAAATAAAATGTTAAATTGTAATTAAAAATAGGACTTAGTTAGTAAAATACTAATAAGTCTATAATAATTATAAAATACTGATAAGTCTAAATATAATAAACTTTTTCCAACTAAAAAATCCTTACTCACAAATATCGTGAAGTGTTATTTGTTATTCTAACTTTGAATAATGTGGCAATGATTCTATATGCTTATGAAAGAGAAGTTAAAATCCTTTAAAAATATGTTTCATATAAAGCCAAAATAGAATATAGTCATACAATCCATATTACTTAATTAATAATTAAAAGGTTAAAGTCCTCACTTAGTTGGAGGTTAGTGGTTAGGTTAAAAAGTGTCTCATATAATGCCAAAATAGAATATTTAGTCATGCTTATTATTGCCAACTAATTTTTTTTGAATCCCCTATGGATCTAGTTATATTTTGAAATCTGATCGGAACTGGATTTAGGAAGTGCAATTAATGGCATGTTGGAACTATTTAATGTTTTGGTTATAGTCAGCATTAATGTTTTGGAACTATTTAATGTTTTGGTTATTCTATGCCATGGACATAAAAGGATTCTCAATCATAGTTCCCACTTACAATTCCCTAACATTTCATAGTTCTCGACAGATTTATTGAACACATTAATTTTCATTTCAGCCATGTTTTCAGCAATTATCTTTGCGAGTTCAAAATCAGGTCATGTGGAATATATTGTTCGTTGTTCGTTGTACTTTCATTGAAAAGTGGAATATTGTGCTTGTAATCAAACACCCCCCGAATCAAAACCTAGGAGTAGGCATGATGTATGAGTCTTGGAAATTCTAGCCATTTTGGGTATTCATGTACAAACAAATAAGTAAAACAAAAGTGAGGTAAAGAGGGAAAACCTAGTGGGAAGAAACCCCCCTCAAAATGGAATGCTAACAAAGGAAATGGTAACATGATCAGATGTTATGTGTATGTTTTCTTCAGCCCAAGGAGACCCTGCAAGGTTGCAAATTTCTCCTTGATGAAGATGTAGATGTTTGTGTGGATTTGGTGAAGTGAATGCACCAATGAGAATCCCTTAGCTATCAACTTGCTATGATTGGACAAAAGATGATCCAAATCCCATGAGTGGTTCTCAATGAGGGATTTGTATTCCTTATTCATGGCATATTCCCAATAACAGTTTCCTACAACCTTTGTATACGATTGAGGATCAGATGGAAGAACCATATAGAAATGCATGGGTAATAATGGCTCAGTGGTTGTCAGGGCATGCAGAACACCCTCAAACTAAGATCTTGTTCTCCTTGGATCTGTAGGTTCACCCACTAGACATCTAGAGACTTGTTGGGTATGTTGTGCCCACCGTGGTCTAAGATCCAAATCAGTAATAGCACAGTGATGAACCTCTAAATCAGATTTTGAAATCTGATCCGAAATTTAATCATATAGCATGAAGAATCCTCTCTGAGATTGGATTTAGGAAGAGGCGGAGAAGTTGTTGTAGGTTGATCTTAGAATGAATGCAGAGGGCCTTCATCGAACTTTTCACTTCCTTCAATGAACAATCTATCTGTGGAAAGATCCAATAACTTGTTCCCCGAATCTGAAATCCAAGTATTAGGTGAGGAAGAAATAACAATTAGAGCATGGCCCTTACCAAGATCTTCAAATGGATTTTCTTCAAGATTTTTCTTGGCGTTCTCTAGTATGAAATCTTCAAGATCATTTTGTTTCATGAAGAGAACCTCAAGTGTGGCCCATACTCCATCGAGAGTGGTAGATGATTCTACATGGAAGAACAATTCTAGAGAAATTAACAAGCATATTAGCCTAAATGCCATATTTTGAAAATTTATAAACTGAGTTTTCTCATCAGTGGAATTGGGCTCTTCTTTGGCTCCCATAGTGATCATATAAAGCCCCTTACTCCTTAGTAGAAGTATAATCTTGGGTTTCCATTCAAAGTAAATGAATGGGATAAGAATCATTGATGTACATGGTTGTTCCATTCTCTTTGGGTTAATGTTCAATATTTGAAAAACATGCAATATAATGTTAGCTTTCCTCTAAATCCACTTGTTCTAATACCATGTAGGATTTTAAGCACAAGCCAAGATCTGGTTGCAAGAAAAAACTACACTAGCAAAATTGCAAGAAAAAAGAGAGAATAGAGAATGAAATAACACTTGAAACGATAATATTGTTGAAGAACCAATTCAATTTTCACTTATATATTAATGCTTGACATGAGTATAAATATATAGACTCTCTAGGGAGAAAAAACAATGTGCATAAGGTTGGGGTTCTTTGTGCATGCACTAGTTAGATTTAGTCAATTCTTAACTATTACCTTTCTTAGGAGCCTCTTATTCTTCATGAGTTGTAATAGGCACATGTAATTTTTGTTCCATATCTTTAACTTTTTTTTCCTCAAAAAACATGGGAAAACCCCTGAGTACTTCCCCACTTTGTGGATGGTAAATGGGATAAACCGCCAGCCCTGATTACAGGGCCTAACCGCAAGGGGGAATAAGAGATTCGAACCTGTGACCTCCTCTGTTGAGGATAGCTTCACATCTGTCTCAGAACCACTTGAGATAACCCTTGGGGCTATCCATATCCTTAACTTTATGTACATACTTTTACGAATTGACATACAAATTATTTTTTTCTTCTAGTAGCTTATTCAATATTTCCACATTGTTCTTATACTTTGTCAAGTGATATTTTTGCTTGTTTTTCAACTCTTACATCTTACTATTCAACATATGTCGGAATTGATCCAATTGAGTGGTTAGATTCTTTATTTCCTTCTCTAGTTGCTGTGCCCTCAACTCTTTCTCATCCGAAAGACATACAATTTCTACCATCACAACTTTGGGCCAATGTGATCTTAGCGACAAATCAACAATTTGAGATTTCAAGTTTTGTATCTCCATATCGCATCCCAAATGTTGTGCTTTCTAGTCCTCCAAGATTTTTTTATTGAGCTCCGTAATCTTTACTCCTTTCCCATCTACCTTCTCCTTCAATGCTTCAAATTGTGGCAATGAGACAAAAATATCAACTCCAACATTCATTATTGAGATATTTTGTTGCAATGACTTCTCTCAATTATCCAAGTACTTCTCATGATCAATTAAGGTCATATCCTAAGTAGGACAACCATTAGCTTTAGCCTTATGACCTTGTTTACTAGGAATTTTTTTTCCTCTTTAAGCCTAACCATTAATAAGATATTTTCCAAATTCCTCTCTCTCAACTTTCCAACTTGATTATCAATGTTTTTTTTCAATTTGCAAACTTTTGTATTAAATCTTGCAATATCTTCATGTTTATCTTACTCCTATTAGTCTCCATCATTTTCATTTTCACTTGATATTTTGATTCCTGAGCATAAAATATCTTTTGAAACTCAACCTTTACATTTTTAATTAAATCTTCTTCCTCTTTTAATTTCTTTACAATTTCAACCCCATCACCAAATACAATGTTTAATGGAGGTATATTAATAACATGTGGTATATTTTCCAACACTTTTTCAAGACTGGTAATATTGTCTCTAGCTTTATTAATCGTCCTGTTAAAGGTTTCATCACGTATTTCCATTTCATGCATGAAATCGTCATTCATTATGTTTTCATGACTAGATAAATTTGAAATAGTAACATCCTTGCATTATATGATTCTAGTTATTGTTGGGTATGTGTTATATTATTTTCAGGATTATCCCATTTACTGTACATTGGAATGGGAGCCAGGGGGGGGTATGTAGCTCCCAAGAAAAAAATGGGTTGTTTTTGGGTCCATTTTTGGCCTATTTTTGGTGTTTTTCGACCAAGGGTTTTCCGAACCATTGTAATGTGATTACAATAAAGGAATCTAATCCGGGTCAATATATTAGGATTTCAGATGCCGCGAGATCCTATATATTGTATTGTAATGGTGAATTTAATACAGTGAGAGTTAGAGGTGCAACTCTAAACATTTGTTGATTTTTCCAATTAATGGTTTCAAGGGTGAATTTATGATTACTATATGAGAATGTTATTGTTTTCTTTATGTTTTATAAAGAATATGTGTGTGTATTGCTATACTGTAAAGGTTTAAAATGTACATTTGGTATTAGAGAAATTATTGGCTTTAGGGGGATGCCTTTTTTGCTAAGGTTTCAATTATCTTGGGTCTATGATAAACATGGTTTCAGTGGGAGCTTTGCAGTGGTGATTCTTTTGATGAAAGAAAATGACGAGAAGTTCTAAAATAGAGATCAAAAAATTAATGGGAAAAGTTTTGAGCTGTGGAAGCTCAATATGGAGGATCTTTTGATAGAAACAGATCAATGGGTCACTGTGGATCCAGGTACTACACCTACATGTATGTTGACAAAATATTAGACAAATTTGGATAGGAATTCAAAGAGGACAATTCAATTGCGTATTTCATATTTAGTGTTACTGAATGAATGTATCTAGAGAAGATAAAACCAAGGAATTATGGGATAAGTTAGGGGATTTGTATCAATCTAAGTCCCTAGTAAATAATTTTTTCCTTCGAAAGAAGTTGTACCTTGATGAACGATGGAGACTCGGTGATAGAGCATCTAAATGCATTCAATATTGTGGTAAGTCAGTTGTTGTCAATGAATATTAAAATTCCATATGAAGATAAGTACATTAGTTTACTGTGTTCATTTCTAGAGTTGCATGATAGTCTGGTTGTAGCTACTAGTAGTAATGTGACCACATTAAAGTTTTATGATATGGTTTTATACTTGTTATTAGAATAAATGAGGATAAAAACCATGAATAGACAGAGCATGGATGCCTTATATATAAGAGGATGTACCCTGGAAATAAATAAAAATATGTCCTTGAGTGAGAGATCTAAATCTAGAGGTAGATCTAAATCTCCGGGAAAATCCTTAAAGAAATGCTAGAAATGTGGTAAAGTTGGGCATTTCAAGAAGGATTGTAGATTAAAAAGTGTTGAGAGAGGGAAGGGACCTGGTGATGTTCCTTCCACATAAGGGAAAGCCTCCTCATAATAAGGACATAATGTGTACTTGGTTTCTCCAAGCACACATGTAGATCATGATGTATGGTTGATAAATTAAGGTGATTCTCTTCATATGACTATCTATAGGGAGTGGTTTTGTAAATATGAAAAGTATAATGGAGGTGATGTTTTCCTAGGAGTCGACTCGATAGAAAAAATCACAGGACATTGGAAAGGTCAAGTTGCAACTCAAGGATAAAAGGACTAGAATACTCCTTGGGGTTTTTCACATTCCATAGTTGGCTAGAAACTCAATATCTATAAGTAAGATGAGTGATGCAGGTGTACATACTATGTTTGAAAAGGAAACCTGTAAAATTGTTTGAGAATCAATGGTATTGATGAGGGGAGTTCAGAATGGAACTCTATACAATCTATTGGGAAGAACAATCAGCAATGGGTGTAACAGTTCTATTGTTCCTGAGGGTGAAGAAGACAAAAACCCTACGGTCTATAGAGAAAAGACAATGTTGTGGCATCAAAGACTAGGACATATTAGAGAGAAGGGCCTTCGAGCACTACACAGTAAAGGTATGGTTGAAGGTATATTTGATTTCACACTAGATTTTGATTCATGTGAACATTTCATATATGGTAAGCAAAATTGGGTAAGATTCTCATTTGGTGCTACAAGAGAAAATGGATCTTAGAGTTAGTACATGGTAATGTGTTTGGACTTGTGCATGTTCCATCACTAGGTAAATATGTGTACTATATTTCATTCATTGATGATTTCTAGAGAAACACATGGGTTTATTTCCTCCGAAATAAATATTAGTTCTTTGGTAAATTTAAAGAGTTTCAGGCTCTAGTGGAGAATGAAAGAAAAAAGAAAATAAATGTGTTGAGGATAGATAATGGTGGAGAGTTATGCGGGAATGAATTTGAGGAATTGTGTAAGAAGTGAAATATGTCAAGGCAAAAGACTACTCCATACACACCTCAAAAAAATGAGGTTGCAGAAAGGATGAATAGGACACTAATGGAAAAATAAAGGAGCATGCTCAGTGGTTCTAGGTTAGGATAGGAATTTTAGGCAGAGGCAGTGGATACTACATGTAACCTGGTAAATAGATCACCCTCATCAGTGTTGTCAGAAAAAAATACACATGAGGCATGGAATAGTAAGAAACCCTCTCTTGAACATCTCATAGTGTTTGGTTGTGATGCTTATGTACATGTTCCAAAGGAAAATAGGAGTAAGATGGATAATAAATCCAAAAACTGTATCTTTATTGGTTATTAACATGGTATAAAAGGCTATAAACTTTGGAACCCATAAACTAAGAAGGTTGTCTATATTCGGGATGTTATATTTAGAGAGGTTACAAATGATCTAGATTGTATCATTATATTGTTTGTCATCTATCTCGATCATTTCAGAGTGGAAAAAATGGAGGAATAAGCTTGCAGGGCCATTTTAATGGCAGGTCCCGGTTTGGAAAATTGGGGTCTAGGACCTTGTGGGGCCATTTTGAGGCATCAAACAACATTTTTTTGGGTTAAAACTTTCCCAATAAAGTGTGGACCCCACACTATTCTACACATCGATACCTTTTCAACAGTGCAAAAATAACATCAATCGAAGTTCGTATGAAAAAGTTAGGCCTCCTACAAGTTGACCTATCATGTTGATCACCATGGTATGAGAGGATTCCACATAATCCCCCATTACTCATGCATATGGGCTAGCCACATGTGTAGTTTCAAGAATATTCTAGAAGGTTCAAAACCCTATCACAATTGAGGGTTGAGGAAGTATAAAACCTATCCCTAGATGGCTATCTAGCTATGTTAAATACTGGGACACTAAGAGGAGAAGGGGTTCCATTATTTTGCTTTGTATATTGTTCCACAGCTGAGAAAAACATATGAGAGTGGTATTCTGTGGGAATAACAGAAGAGGAGAGATTATGTAGCAGCCATACAAGCCATTGGTCAAAGGAAACTCCAAAGAGAGTGCCTCTTTCTTTATACTTGCATAATTTCTTTACCAGAGAAAAGAGAGTAGAGCAGCCTCACCTTCTAGCTAGGTTTTCTCCCATATTGGATTTCCTAGGTAATATATTGTGTTTATTTATGGATGGTGTGAATGTGTTTTATTGTTCTCTATTTTTTTGTGTTTTATGTATTTTATCAGTAACTAAATATTCTAGAGATATAAAGGAAATTAACCTTAATAGTAAATATTTTAGTATTTTGTTAGATCTATTGTGACAAACTGTTCCAGTGAAATTTCCACGACAATTTGTAGATAAAAAGATGTCCCCAAACATGAATTCACACCAAAATAAAAAGAACAGAGACAACAAAGTTTGAGTTGGAGGGTGAAGATATAACTCAACAAAAGAATGCACCACCCTCAAAAATGGGAGTGGGGTATGATGATGATTGCATCAGCATGACTGTCATGTCAATCAAAGGAGAAACAAAGTGTTGGGAAACCAAAGATGACTCAAAACCCGAAGGGCCCCTAGGTGAGGACCACTCTTTTGGTATCCCAGCAGTAGCAGGGCACAAATGAGTAAGGTGATCTCCTTCGCAAATCCTACAAAGAAACTCGGGCTTACGTCTTACAGGTATAGGCTTCTCAATTGTATGAATGCCCCCAACATCATTCATAATGGTTGGCGACACGCTCTCAACGTGACTAGCAGAGATTGGAGATTTGATGTCAATATGACTCATGGCAACTAGAGTGGTGCCCCCAGCATGACTTGCAGGGCCTGGTTGTTGGTATTCAACATGGCATGTAGTGTTTGTCAACCAATCTCCAACATGACTAGCAAAGGTTGGTGATGGAATTCCAGTATGACTGGCAGTGACTGGACTAGTGGCGGTGGTGATTTGTGGCATTTGAGACCAAGGTCTGGGGAAAGACTGGTTTTGAGACATTGCAGGCTAGGAAAGGTCTTGGTTTAAACCATGTCCCTTTCCGGAAAGGTAGTATCCTCCACCTAATTGATCCATAGAGGTTTGTACATGCATCATCATTGAAGCAGATGTATGCGAAGAAACAAAAGCATGATAAGGATTATTCAAGTGATGATATATGTTTCCCCCGTGTGAAGGGGTTCCATGAAGAGGGTAACCCGTACCATAAAACTGATTTCATTCGTATGAAATACCAGAGGATATATGGGGACCCTCCATGGGAAAAGTGTTTGTAGGAACTAGCATAGCGGACGAAGGATACACGAATGGGGTGTAATAAGTAGAATAACCACCCATTTGAGTAGTAAATCCTGAAAAAGCATGGCTAGGATTGGATCCGTAAGAGGGGAGATTCCAACCTCCCAGTGTGAGAGTTGGTTGAGGGTCATGAATCCTATCAAATGAAGATGTAGACGACGGAGCCATCGTGCCCTTGGATCCAAAACTAGGATTAGTATAAGCAGGCAAGGGAGAGGATGGAAAGGGTGAAGGCATGTTGGCATACCAAGAGAAAAATGATTAGAGACCCAAGGCATTGACTGAGTGTCGTAATTTTGCATACCATTAGAAAAAGCGAACAGATTCGTCCCCATGAAATGAGTGAATTTCATGGGGGAGGTAGCGGTAAATGAGGGAGTCAAAGGAACTCCACCATCCATGATAATGAAAACTCAAGGTGCAATTTAAAATCCAAAGGTCAAATAATAATCAAAGAGCACAACAAAGTAAAATCAAAAGGCCAATATGCACACAAATAGGATAAAGTGGCTGAAAGGGGCCTCCCTCTCTAAAGTAGGTATGCCTATCCCAAGAAGGGCCTGAGACTCCTATGCTAAATATCGGAGGTACCAGAATCAGCTATAAGGGCCCTCGTGGGATTAACAACTAGTCGGTCAGATCCCCCCGGAGAGGTAACCCTCCATAAAGGTTGTGTGTTTTCCGACCCTTATCTAACCTAGGGTACCTGCAGAATAACCCCTGCAAGTAACCTATGTGGTACCTAAGTCAAGCGACTAAGCAACCATGATATAACTAATACACAGGTGAACAATCATAAGTCAGGTCCACCATATGGGCAGGGTAACAAAGCCTGAAACCTTGAAAGCATTGTCTCTCATAGAGGTAAGGGTACTAGCAAGATCCCCATATACGAATAGATCCCCAGAAATATATCTGATGCTAAGAAGGTATCAGGGGGATATCCCTTCAACCAACCTCACGTGACCTCGTGCTTAACTCTGGTGTAAGCGGAGCCTCCTAATATTACCGATTATACAATGGATTTCTCCACTCCCTTAGTCAGACACATATGTTGATTTAATAGCCTTGGAGAAGTTTACTCACAAAATCCTATTCCAAGGCTCTAAATCCTAAGCTGGTTTGTACATCCTAGAAAAATAAAATCATTACTAATCAATTTTAAATTATAGCATTACTTTTAGTGGCCTTGCTTACTCAAAAAGGTGCGGTCGTGAAACTAGTGATGTTATGACTCAACAAGTAAAATAAATGAATATGAATACAATGCAAAGTCCTAACTTCAATTCTCAGTAAATGATATGCTTTTTTTTTCAAAATACAATTCTCAATTAAGTTATGCAATTCTAAATAAAATGCAATATTTCTTTACATGTACTAAGATCAATGATAAAGACTCAAAAGATCAAATGCCAACAATGTAAAATGCCTAATGTTTTTGTATTTTCAATATAAGAGAATGAAATGCAAGGACTGAACAACAGCTTGATATAAAAACTCTATTGTGTGTAAACAGAGACAAACCAAGTAGGATATCAAGAAGAAAAACACCTAGCCCAAAATGCAAGGACAATCAAATGAAAAGGATGATGAGAAAGGCACCACCCAAAAATTCAACCAAAGAAAGGTTTCTTGTGATTCCACAAACACTTAACAGTCATAACAAAGACCTAAGAAGACTCAGCAATCATCAAAACCTACCCAACAACCATCAAACCTAGAAACCAAGCAACAAAGGGTGATGTACATGATTGTACAAGGAAAAAGAGTGTATATACGCTTCTTGCATAAGGACAACACATGTATGTACGCGAGTGTCAGGAAAAAACCCGCGTATATGTGTTAAAACACAGGTAGGCTAAGGAGAAAGGTTGACAAACTCAGACTCAGAGTGAACAGAGGCTATCAAGCAATCATACGAAAAGAAACTCAATATAAACGAGAGCAATCTAAGGAGAAAAAAAATCCAAACCCCGAAAAAGAAAATTAAATCCCAATATGGTCACCAATTCTGTTACGAGGAAAATCTCTCTATGGCTAGGGGTAAACCAAAGCAGAAGGAAATGACTGCAGAAATCAACTATAATCTCAGGTATGCTATATAAACAAATATGCTAGCAAGGTAAGATAAAAGGCCTACCTCGTCCAGACGTCCGATAAAATCCATCGTTGACCACTTGAATCAAAGCAATACACCTACAACTTGTCCTCAACAACTAAGAAATGCAAGCATATGGTGATAATATATGATGTTATCACATTCAATAGCATAATCCATCAACATTCATAACAAATACACCCATGGAATAACAATTTAAAAATTTGCAAGATACTAATTGGATGAGAAAATAGTATTTTTATTAAAATGTAATCAACATAAGTGATTGAATTACAAACTTCCATGTTGGCATGGTTCAAAACCGAGAAACTAAGTTCCTTCCAGCTAGGCCTCCACCACTTTAATCCTCCACCAAAGGCAAGCTCATATAAGAGAGACAATGAGGTTCTCAATCAAATAGGGAAGAGCTTGGGGGATGAACAATGTGTTCATACTTAAAAGGACAAAGGGATGTAGACTCACTATGAAGTGAATAATTTCTCCAGAGTAACTTTTCTCTCAAAGTTGAATTCTTCTCCTCTTTTCCATAGCTCGGATTTGGCTTATTTGTAGCTTTCAAGTGGAACTGAAGGGTCGAGTCGGAACATCTCCAGTATATGGAAGGCCAAGGATCATAGATCTCATGACGTGACATGAAAACCCAACACCATTTTTTAATTTTGGGCACAAATCTCGATGTACACGGGCTATAGTGGTGCAACCTGCATATATTCATGTTGTACTGTAGGTAGGGCACGTATATGTGAAAAAATAATGTTTTTAGCTTTGGGACTTGCAAAAATGGACTTCAAGTCTACATAGGGAAATGGAAAAATGTCTTATGTGCAAGTTTGCATAGGGTGAGGCAAATCTTGCTATAACAACACCTTCATTATGAAAGGTTACCTCTCTTCATGAATGGACACCCCTGTGTGGGTATATAAGGCCCTCATTCTCATTGTAATCCGCATCTTATTCATTCTTATACAATTATTATTAAATATATTTACTATCCTTAAATGGATTATTATGTACTGTCCTATTTATAATGGATATTTACATAGTGAACCAGCTTGGTTCACCACTTGTCATCACTTGGATATTGACTAAATATTAACTTGTCAAAAAACTAACTCTCACAACATGCTACTAGAGAAGCTTTGTCCCACTTACTCTTTCCATTTGAGATCTACAAAACTTTGTGCCACACTAATTTTGAAAAAGAATAGTGCACAAATAGATGATCAATGGATTCAATAACCTCCTTACAAAGCACACCAACCAAGACCAATCCAACATCTTTTTTCTCATTATCCCAGGTTATAATACTATTGGCCAAAACTAGTCAAATGAAGATTTTGGATTTTAGAGGACTGTCAAACTTCTAAACATCCTTCCAAAACCATGGTTTTCCCCCTCTCAACTCATCTTCCATCCAAGCCTTGTACCTTATTTTTCATTCAAGACCCATGTAGATTTGTTCTTCGACCATTTGAGCTCATCATCAAAAGTTGAAAGCCTAATGGCACTATGATTTATGAGCATAAAATATTGAGAGTATTCTATCACTATATCCCTCTCCATGCCTAAAACCTCTACAAATTTCCAATCTTAAAGCCAAAAGTCCAAAATTCTAGAAATAACAACATCTTTGATCTTAAGATGCCCATATTATGTAGCAAAAAGTAATGAAGCTGATAATCTATAGCTTCTACAACATCTTATACATAGGTGCTCTCTCTCTCATAGTTTGTTACCATTCCTCAACTAACCTTCCACTGAAATATTTCAAAATAACTTACCCCACAGCCCCCTGTTGAAGAGGAGTCTCCAAAGACTTTTTGTTTCCAAAGCTTGACTAATGGAAAAAATATTACTTAGTCCTTTCCATTTGGAAATCTTGAACCATTTAACCAAGGGGATTCCTTCCGTTGGTTTGTTTCCACTCCACAAGAAACCAAAGCATTTTTCCCTGGTTTTATTTAGAATTCCTTTTGGAATGTAGGCTTGGACATCCAATAAACAAGGATATTCTCTAATATCGATTTTATCTGCACCAATATGCCTTCCCAATATATCCATCTATAACACCAAACCAATACCCTCGGTTCAATCTTTTTGTATAATCGTAACCAATCATTGGGTTTTAGCATGAAACCCAAATACTTAACTCCATTGTCTAGTGGGCCATACCTCATAGGGAAGAGATGGGAAATCTACCCTTCCCACTCCTTATCCATCTCATTGAACAATGTAGTGGGGACTATTGCATATTTATTTACATCACTATATCTCGAGGATATATTGCATTGCAGTATATATCGAGGATATTTTTGAGATTAGTCAAGTCATTTAAGTAACCATTAAAAAAAATACAATATCATTAACAAAACACATATGGAAATCTCCTAAAGACTTGGACATTTTGATGCCTCCAAATTTTCCTTCCCTTTCGACCACCGAAATCAACTTGTTGAGGTTTTGAAACTAATAAAGGTAAGAAGGGAGACAGTGGGCACCCTTCCATAAGCCCTCATTATGCATGAAAGAATCTCAATGGTGATCCATTAATCAAAACTACAAATGATGCATAAGACAAACATCCCATAATCTAATTGACAATTTGTAAATTCAACCCAATTTGGATGAGAATAAGTCCAAGATATAGTCAATTCACTTTATCATAGGATTTGGATAAGTTTATTTTCATTACCACTTGTATCCAATATGCATGAAATAATCTCGATGGTGATCCATTAATCTCATTGACATATTTTAAATTCATCCCAATTTGGAGGAGAACAAGTCTAAGATACAACTAGTTCACTTTATCATGAGCTTTGGCTAAGTCTATTTTCATTACAACTACTAGGAATTTGGTAGATTTTATGGAATGGATCCCTTCTTGAACAATTCCAACTACATCGTGAATCTACCTATTGTAGAGGAACCCAAACTGCTCTTTTGAGATATCCTTTGACAAGATCACCTTTAGCCCATTTTCAATTATCTTTGATATTATATTATAGATTAGATTGCAAAGGGAAATAGGAATGAATTCTTCAAAAGAATAAGGCTCAATATTCTTCTTTGGGATTAGTGTGATGAAAGTGGAGTTCAAGGCCCATAATACTTTCCTAAACAATATAGATTCTTCTAAAACGTGTATAAGCTACTCTGACAAATCATAAAAAAAAACAAAAAACTTGATATACCACCCATCAAGACCAAGGATTTTTCTTTATTGAAAGAGTTTAGCATTGTTTTCAACTCCTTTATGATTTCTACAACCATATCCTCATTCAACCTTGCAAAGAACTTGATCTCTTTCGTTAAGTGCTCAATGTTTGCATTTACTAGTTCTTTCAAAATGTAGTTTAGTGGCTCCTCTAATATCCTTTAAAGACTTTGTCTTCCCAACCTCTAGATCTAAATTTCCCAAATAGTGTTTACACTTTTCCTAAAATTTGCAGCATTTTGGAAAAATAAAATAAAAAATTCTTTAGATTATTGGCAAACTACTTCATAGCTAAGTCTCCATATGATTCATCAAATTTTCTCCATGTGCCAATAATTAGGGATCTAAACTCTTCTTCATTTAACCAATTATGATCGAATTTAAAGGGGGTTGGAGAGTTTTTATCCTCATATGATCTGAGGAGCCTCTCTACCCAACCCAAGATATATACAAAGCATTCAAATATAACACATTTTCTGCTACCAAAAAAGATCCAATATTTCGGAGATTCCAACTCTCCCACTTCTAGAATTCCTCCATGTAGGGACAATTTTGATAGGATCTACTTCCACTAACTTTGCATCCTAAAAAAAACAGAAAAGAAATTTTCCAGAAGGTTAAGCCTAGTTACCTCCCCCCAAAATTCCCTAGAATTTATCATTAAATTAGGTGACAGGTCACCACCTATGATTACATTATCTCCTTCCAAAGATCCATGAGCCTTTAGGCCTTCCTAAAAATATTTTGTGTATCCATATGAACCATATAAATTAATAACTCTAAACTCTTTTCCAAGTTCCTTTGATCTACAATTAAAGATAATACTTGCAAATATAAAATTTGTGGATATGGGGTCAATACTTGAATTCCAAGCCATAAACTACACTAACCCCCACCAATAAACCCTCCACATCAATGGTACAAAAACCCCATCCCTTGAAGATTAAGGACATAATTTCTACAACTTTACATCCCAAATAGATGGACTCTTGAAGATAATATTAAGGTTATAAGAATAAAATAATTCTTCTAGACTAGCTATTTTAGGGCACCCTTGACCCCTCTCACATTCAAAGAAAGGATCAACATTATATAACATTTTTCTAGGTCTTCCCTACTTTAAGAACCTTAACAATAATCATCTACTTTACTTCTTTTACTTCTTTGGAAGCTTCTGATTTTTCTAAAGACAAATGAGATTTCCTCCCAACCCTTGGAGGCTGACCTACATTTGAAGCCAAACCTCCTACTATTTCAACTTGATCGCCTAGAACCAATCTTTTCTAGATATTAACTTGTCGTTAGACCTTATGGGAAAGATTTGAGTCTTGACCCCACCTCTCCTAGGACCTTCGTTTGAACAAGAATCCAAATCCAAAGCTAAAATTGGTTCCAAAATCCCAAAGCAGTCAAGTTGAGCCAAAGGAGAAGAGGGGTTTTGGGAATAGAAGAGACAAGATCTCCCTGTCCAGTTTCCACCACTATCCATTGATTAGGAAGAGTATAAAATTTTCCATAATTTTTAGACCAGAAAGAGGGAGAAGCAACTACAAGAGACTTACCAAAATCCATGGTGGCCAAGCCCTTCAAGTCCACCTTCCCCTCTAATTGGGAATTTTCCTTTCCTAGTTCTTCAACAAGTTGGGAGGCCTACCTAGATCAATTGTCACCAATCCTTCAACCCCAACCCCAACCAAGGCCTCTAAATTATCTTTTTCTAATCCAAATTTTGTTATGTCTACTCAACCCTTTAGTGGAATCCTTGTAGTCTCACCACATGCTCCCTACTTTGTGACAGGTTGAACACCAAAAGGGAAAGCTCCAAAAATCCAATTTTCATACCAGAATTCAATCACCCCATTCTACATAAAATTATGCAAGGAGCCCCTCATGAAGATCAGTCTCAACTAATATTTGTACCACCCTTTATCTCCCTTCTTCCAAAGCTACTAACTGCCGAATTGAGTTACCACATCCCTTTAACATTGAATGACTCTATAACTCCAAAGGTAACCATGGAAGTAACCCAAAAATCTTTTGGATTTCCATTGGATCACTACGAGGATCGAATCCAAGCACCCATTTTTTAAGAACCAAACTTAAAGGACCCCAAAGCCAATCCTTCTTAAGAATAAATTCAACATCCCACTTAGAGTGCGATTTGAAACATATCCAACCATAAACCAACAAATGAGGAGGAGAAGATATTTGTGTATTTCTCTCAAGGGTGGAAGACTCACTTTTATGAGGAGGATAAGATATGGTGTATTGCCTTTAATTTTGAGATTAGAAGTTATAAGTTAGATTAAAAGTTATAAATTTATTTTGGATCTACTCTATCTTTCTCCAAGATTCTTTAGAAAAACTACATCCCTGAACTTCACATCCATATAAGATAACATAAGTGACAAAAGTCTCAAAGAATATTTTTTTCTTATCCCACAACCAAAAGTCTTCTAATTTACAATTGTTTTCAAGCCCATAATAATCTTTCTACCCTCCATTTATCATTTTCTCATTGTTATAGTCGCAATTGAGTTTGTGATGAATATTGATTTGAAGATATGTGTATGAAGGCATTTCCTCCAAGCTATTGTTTTCATATATGAAAGTATAGTAGGTGATATTTTTGGATTTAATTATGATAACTTCATTTTGTTAGTGTTCACAAGCATACCTGTTAGCTCATAGAATTGTAGGGGTAAAAAGGAACCAATTTGGGTTTTGTTTTTGAGTCACACCTTTGATCCTTACATCATTCCTGTGACATGTCACCTCTCAGTTGTATAAAACATTCTCTTTGTCATCATCCATCTGTTTAAATGTCAAGTTAAAGACAGTTGTATGTGTTTCCAACTCACTAGGAGAGTTCGCAATGTACTCAAGTGCTCCATTCATTCATTGCCATCATTACCTTTTTTTCATCCTAAGGGATTTCATTGTTTTCAGAGCCTATTTTTAACAAATTTTTAGGGATCGGGTCTTTGGACATCCTAACAGTCTCCTTGAAGCATGCAAATCTTGTTTGAATTAGGCGTTGCGAACTGGTGACAGGCGTTGCAAACTTCGTTGCGAACACCTCTGTGCTAATTCAAAGATGTTAGCATCAAGTATAGATCCACCTGGTATTCCATGAGAGTGTTCATCATGTTTGAGGGTTGAGAAAGGGGTTTTGGTTGGCTTTCATATTGGCACTATGAACTGTGTTGCAAACACTCTATTCTAGGACTGTTGAAACTTTCATCTTTTGCATCCTTTCAAATTCAGCCTTAAACGATTATATATCAAGATAATGGAGTTTTGCAGCATGTCTGGACTCCTGAAATAATTTTTTAGGTGTTGAAGCTTTGAAAAAATAAAATAGGCTTCTACAGGAAAGTTCGTTGCCCCGGCGCTGCGAACTAGTATTTTTGACAGTTTTTAAGAAATTAGCACACAACAAAGAACGTTTTTACTAATAATTTTTTAATTCTCATCTGGGTTCCTCTGAAATTTTGCGTGGAGGAAGAACATGATTATTTTGACTTGATGACAAAAACTCAGCCCGACCCAGTTCGTAGTTTTTGAGAAAATCTAAAAACATCACCTACAGGAAATATTGCAGCGCATGTTGTCACAAGCGCTGCAAACTCTAACAGTCTGACCAACTCGAGCTACGGGAAGGAAGCCAGTTGTGAAGGAAGGTTCGAATGGTCTCCTAGGATTTAGTTTGATATGAGGGACATGTGTTCCATATCCAAATCAATCAGAATGACATGTTTCAAGAGGCATTTATCACAATAGGAAAGATCCTAAAAAATAGGATTCTGTTAGGATTTTGTTGGAATCTTTTGTAACAAGACTCCTAAATGGTGGAGGATCCTGTGTAACTCCTTGGTTTCAACCTCCTTAGGTTATATAGAGATTATTCACTATAAATGAAAGGGTTTTTTATGAGAAAAGGGTGGGTTTCATGATCCAAGAGAGGAGAGAGTTAGAGGAGCAGTTGAGTTGCTCATTTGTAAGCCTAAGGGCATGTGTTGTAAGCATTTTCTACCATTAGAGATTCATGAAAGTTATGATACCAGACACTTTTTCTCTTGTTTCCATTCTTTCTTATCATCTTGCTTGAGTAATATTTACAGATTTTGAAGATCAAAAGCTACCTTTGGTTAATGGATTCATGAGCTGTAAAGGATTTGTGGTAATTGCTTGTTAATCATAGATTATTGTTCAAGCACACTTTAATATATATTACAGAAAGGATCTATTTTATGTGGATATTCTTATTTTTGTTTACCTTCTATTCTTCTATCCATCTTTGCATAAGCCTTTTGTCTGGTAGGCATCATGATTTCCTGTGATCTGCAGAATGTTATGACTCCATGCCCAATAGAATGTATTTGCAAGCAGTCTAATTCCCTCCCTTTTAATCTTTTTGTATTGATCCACCAAGTATTACTTGTTTTAATCATTTAAATCAAATGGGTACTGAGCTTATCCTCTAGCAGTCTGAGGGTGACTCTCAGTGCTAACAATACCTATACTAGAGAAGAATCCATGGAGGATTCTTAGTTTTTTTATTGAGGTCATAGGGACTCCTCATCATAAGAACAATATCATCTATGTAAAGAAGACAAATGATGCCTATACTAGTCAGAGTCGACCCAACACAACCTACATCTTTGAAATAATATTCTAAGTTATCAATGTATATGCTAAAAAGGGTAGGGGACAAGAGAAAACCTTTCTTGACTCCTATATTGCAGTTAATTTCTTCCAATCAACCCTTAATTTTCCTAAACTTGGCAATAATTTTCTCATACAACCTTACTGCAACAATGCTCAACTCAAAAGGTAATTTTATCTCTCCTAATATATTCCAAAGGTTAGTTCTAGACATTGTGTCAAAAGCTCTTCTAAAATCAATGAAACGACAAAGGAGATTGGTTTTGTTGTTGTGACACTTCTCTGCAATGATCCTAAGCATAAAAAGGTGGTCCACAATTCAATGATATCCTAGCAATGTTATTATTTTAGCAATGTTAGCAAGATGGTTTTGTGAGAGTGTTATTATTTTAGCAATGTTTACTTTCTTATTTGCCTAGTCAAAACCAAGAGATACTTTTGATCTTCTAGATTAGGGTTAACCGCCTCCTTGTAGTATGTTAATTTTATTTTATCCTCCAATTCTTTATCGAACCAGTTATTCTCCTTAAATTTAGATGTAATGATATTTTTAATAATACCAATATTTCACAAAATAACTTCTTATATTCCCTAATGATTTAGACAAGACTTGGCATCTTTATGCCATCCCTGCTTGAGCCGATATTGGTTTTGGCTAGAGTTTGAAGCAATTTTGGGGAGTCTCTTGTCATCCATGTTGTGTATCTTGCTCTATTAAATTAAGTACCTAATCATATTTGTGATCTGAAGGGGGGAAAGACTCACTTTTATGAGCAGGATAAGATAGGGTGTATTGCCTTTAATTTTGAGATTAAAGTTTTCAATTAGATTCAAAGTTGTAAATTTCTCTTGGATCTACTCTATTTTTATCTAAGATTCTCTAGAAAAATTGCATCCCCAAACTTCACATTCAAATTGCATTTTCAAAGCATATTTATTTATTATCTTGTGGCCAAAGGTCTTCTAATTTACAATTGCTTTCAAACCCATAATAAGATTTCTGCCCTCCATTTATTATTTTCTCAATGTTATAGTCACAATTGAGTTTGTGATGAATATTGATTCGAAGATATGTGTATGAAGGCATTTCTTCCAAGCTATTGTTTTCATATATGAAAGTATCATAGGTGATATTTTTGGATTTAATTATCATAACCTTTATTTTATCAATGTTCACATTCATACCTATACTAGAGTAGAAGTCGTGGAGGATTCTTAGTTGCTTATTGAGGTCATAGAGACTCCTCTCCGTAAGAAAATTATCATCTATGTAAAGAACATGGATGATGTCTATACCAGTGAGAGTTGAGCCAACACAACCTACATCTTCCAAACAATCTTCTAAGTTATCAATGTATATGCTAAAAATGGACAACCTTGCTTGACTCCTATATTGCAGTTAATTTCTTCCAATCAACCCTTAGTTTTCCTAAATTTGGCAATAATGTTCTCATACAACCTTACTGTAACAACACTCAACTCAAAAGGTAATTTATCTCTTCTAATATATTCCAAAGGTTAGTCCTAGACACTGTGTCAAAATATTTTCTAAAATCAACGAAACAACAAAGGAGATTGGTTTTGTTATTGTGACACCTCTGCAATGATCCTAAACATAACAAGGTGGTCCACAATTCAATATAACCTATAAATCCAATTTGACCTTTAGCTCTTTTTCCATGGTTTTCTAGCCATATGTTAATCTTCTTTTCCAAAACACTTCTGTATAGATTGGCTAAAATGGGGCTAATCATAATGGTCATATAATTAGCGGGATTGTTTTTATCCCCACTTTTAAAAATTGGTACAATGAGGCTTTGAGTCCAAGGTTTAGAGAAGGCATGTTTGACTAACAAATTAAAAATCTTGTTTATATAAGGGATGAGGATATGACCTCCAATTTTTAGGATTTCAGTTTGGTATCCTTCAATGTCCTTAGTTTTCCCTTTTGTGAGTTTTTTAATCTCAAACTTTGTGTCTTCTATAGAAAAAAAATCATCATGTCTAGTTGGAATGTTGTCCACAACAATAGGGGATTCATAAAGATTTTTAACTTAGGAATTCCAACCCCTTAGGAGAATCATATTATTTTATTTAGTTTTAAGAGTTA
Organism: Picea glauca; assembly: GCA_000966675.3. Classification (NCBI taxonomy): domain Eukaryota; kingdom Viridiplantae; phylum Streptophyta; class Pinopsida; order Pinales; family Pinaceae; genus Picea; species Picea glauca. The sequence goes on along the minus strand of JZKD02S1050078.1, from coordinate 31,857 downwards.
TAATTTACCTCCATAATTTCTTAGGATCTAGCTTAGATAGGTGCAAAAGCTTATCTTGCTTTCTATCTATGTAGAGCCATTTTTTTTCCCTTTTAATTAGGGCTTTGTATCTATTTATCTTATTGTATTTTAAGGAATCATTAAACACATCCCTAATGGATTTTCTAGCAATTTTACACTCATTGTCATACCAAGGGTTGCTTGTTCCATTTTTCTTTTTAAACAACGCCTCAATAGAGAGTTTGTTAATGGAAGTAGAGAGCGTTGTCATAAAATTATGGAAGAGGTCTTCAATACTGTTCTTGTATGATAATATATTTAATCACTATCTAATTGCTTTAAGAAACGATCAACTTTATTTTTGTCAAAAAACAAGTGCCATGGTTATCATATTTCTCTTCAATTGAGCTTCTCTTGCTTTCTATTTATGCAGAGCCCTTTTTTCCCTTTTAATTAGGGATTTGTATCTATTTATCTTATCATATTTTAAGGACTCATTAAAAACATCCCTAATGAATTTTATAGCAATTTTACACTCATTATCATACCATGGGTTGCTTGTTCCATTTTTATTTTTAAATAACGCCTCAATAGAGAGTTTTGTAATGGAAGTAGAGAGGGTTGTTGTAAAATTATGGTAGAGGTATTGAGTGTATATATATATATAAACACAAATATGATATATTAAACCGTGAGAGTATAAAATTATAAAAACATTTGCGGTTTTGAACCAAAATTCTCTGCGATTTTGAATGAGCATAATACTTCCTTGTGGTTTTGAAAGAGATATTTTGTTTCAAACATTATATCTCTTTGGAATAATATCTATGGTTTTGAATAATTTTTAGTTATGGCTTCTTCCACCTCTTGAGCACCTAGGCATGTGTTCGTAAATCAGTGATGGCTTTTTCAACCCGTTGAGAACTTGGGTGCCTACTCATAAATCGGGTGAGTCACTTGTTACTTTGATTCAAGTTTAATTTAAAATATGTTTATAATTTAGTAATGTGTGAAAATTAAAGAGATTTAAATATAAATAAAATTTAATTTTTTATTTTTAGAGTTTAATAAGTAAAAGTTGATTTTAGAGATAATAATTATTATTGTTATTATCAATTAATTTTTTTCCATTTTTAAATTCAATCCAAAATAACAAAATTGTTACTTATTTTCTCTTCTTTTCGATATGAGAACTCCACCACCTATTCCAAAAACTCATTCTGTCAGGGGGAGGCCCCCCAAAGTCACCCTAGAGAGTCTTTACGAATATATGGAATCATTACAAAAAACGAGAGAAGAAAGAGATGCCAAAATCAAAATAGAAATCATTAGAAAAAAGGATTGAAGAAAGAGACGTAAAACTCCAAATAGAGCTAAAGGTAATGCTTGATAAAAAAAATTAGACTCTTTGAATATACGATTCAAACTCAAGTAGATGATAGATCGTTAGGGTTCAAGATTCAATTGCAGTAAATAGAGGATAGTATTCAAGAAATGGAAAAACAAAAACAATCAACCCAAGAAGGAGAGGTTGAAGAAAATCGCAACTTGAGAGATATGATTAAAGAGCTAGAAGAAAAAACTGACCAACAATTTGACCCTCAGTAATCTAGAAAACAAGTTGGATATCAAACCCATCAAATAGGAAATGAATATGCTAATCAAAATGGACCATGAGCGTAATAAAAGAGCCTCGAACCTCATAATTTTTGGTATAAAATAACAACAAGAGCAGGATACGCTATTTTTACACATCAAAATTCCACACCTAGGTACCTCACCCTAAGTGTTGCCAGTGTTGTAAAAGTGTCATATACACCTTGCTAAGTGTCACATACACCTCGACACCATGAAATAACATATGTCACGATCCCTAGTCAATGTGGAGGAAAAATATATTATATGAAGGTCAAAATAATATGTGCACATGAATTATTATTAATATTCATTAAAAGGAAATTAATTTAGTGTGAGAATCCACCTCACATTTGGTTTCCTATTTTTTAGGGGAGGTTGAGGATCTCATGGATGGTTGAAATATTTCCTCCTTAAAATCCTTGAGAGATATTTCCTCCCTAAAATCCTTAAGAGATATTTTCTCCCTAAATATATTGGAGATCCCATTTTAGTGGATCTGATGAGTGATCCTCTCCATGGTGGTTAAGCCTCCAAATCCTATATAATGAGGGCTTTTCCATGGAGAAGAAAAGGAAGATTTGAGGTATCAAATTTATGATCTTGGGAGAAATGTTTTGGATATCAAACTTAAGATCTTGGGAGCATCGTGTAAGGGATGGATGAAGAGGACTTGGAGAGGTTGTTGCAACTGCATCTACAGATTGTAAGTTTCTTTTTAATGTTCTCATTAATATATGCTTGGCATATTTCCTTCTATTTTATGTATCTTTACATATGCTTGTCTAATCTAGATGAATTTGTTTAATCAAATATGCTAAAGTAGGAGTTTCCTTGTGTCTCTTTGTTGTATGTGGTTTGCAGGTATCAAGTTGTGCGAACGATTTTGGAGATCAAGCTCAAATTGGAGTAGTAAGGACAAATACCAGAAATAGGTATGACCACCTTTCCTTGTTCTCTCTTTTCAATTGGCTAAGAAAATCTCAAAGGGATGTTAGTGTCCATTTTCATCTTTCTGTCTCGGTATTAGGGGTCCAGACTCCAAGGGAAGATCCACCTATCCGCAGGAGGATTTTTCTGTAACAGAAATTGGTGACTCCACTGAGAAGAGAAATTGAATTGTCTTTCCTTGGATTGTCTCTACCTTTTTCTAACTTTTAGATCATTTTTTATTATTTATTCCATATCTATTTCCTTTCTCCCCTCTTCATTGACAATTTCACAAAATTCTGGGAATTCTAGGTGAAGTTTTATGAGTTTTAAGCCTCTATTTTGAGTTTCTAGGAAGGGTAACACTCCCCTAGAGTGTATATTAGAGCATTGATTTGCAATCAGCACTCCCCTGCGGTGTATATCAGAGCGCTACAACTCTCTATACCCTTGAAAACAAGAGCGTTGATCCCCTTTTTTTGGTGATTTCTTCCCTTTTCTGCTTAGTTTTTCTCAGCCCTTTGTTGGAGGTCTTTTGCCCAGAGTCTGTACTTTGTCTTGTGGATTTGTTTGGGTTGATTTTGTTTTGAAGAAAATCGCTATTTATTTTAGGTTATCTTTGAAATAAAAAGTTTTAATTTCTTTCTTTGCATTAGATTGGGGGCATCTTTGCATTTGAAGTAGTGAAATTACATATTTTTTGGCATTTTTTGGCATTAGATTGGGGGGCAAGAATCGTGTATTGGTGTACAGTCTCTTTGGATCATTTCTTGAGGATCTTGATATCAATGAGTTTAATAAAATTTTGGGACATTGTGCATCTGGGAATGATAAACGTTTTCTCCTTCTCGTAATATAGATTTCATCGAAGTGAAATATTTGAATTCTCATTTCTTTGCATTGTTTAGAGTCGGTCAAAACATCATTTAGTCCACGTCATTTTCCTATTGAGTAACAACAACTTAATAAAATGTACGCGTTATTTAAAATCTACTTAGAAACTTTTATTTCTAGGTCTCTTTGCAACCTACATTAGATTAGTTGTAGGGATTTGGAATAGGTGTGAAATATAACTTTCCAAAGATGTAAACAAACATAGAATCTTGAGTTAGGGAGTGGTGAAATCCATTTACTACATTTTGTCATGGGAAGCCCTTCTCACACAAGGGTTAATCACGAGGTTGCATTAAGACCAACAGAGTTACTAACCCTTCTTTGTTGGTCTTGGTGTAGTGGTTGCGCGTATTATTGGGGGACACTTGAGAAAACAACCCTATGCAAGCCTTCTCAAGTCGATTTCAGGCTCAGTTACCCTACCCTTGCACGTATATCAGATTGTCAATTTTTTCCCCAAGCATCATTGTTGTATTTGGTAACCTTAGTGGCCTTTCTTTAGGGTAAATACATGAGGTGATGGTGAAGGGGAAAGTCTTCGATGTACCTGGAATCGACATTGGCCAAACTCACTCGGGCTCCTTGGAGGGTAAATTTATGTTTATTGTGTGAAAGTTTGCACCAAGGCATAATTCCATTAAGAAGGTCATCAATGTAACTTTTCCACCCACTCTATCACATCCCCTTCTTACATTGTTCCCATGACGTTGGATTTCATCACCAACTAGTGCATTCATTGTGAGAAGGTTTTGTTTGTTTGCTTTCTTCCTATATTTTTAGCATATGTTGTTTGTTTTCCCTAGTAGATTCTAGGTTGGATCTGTGTTTAATGACATTAGTTCCCAGAACGACCAATGAAGCAACCCCTGCTCCAGGGGAACCTTTTGTTTTTCCTTCTTACGGAAATGTTGGTCCTCCTTACATCGCTACTTTGAGCCTTCCATGTCTCACAATTGGGTCACCGGTATGGTTGTTTTCCACTCAGGTAATCCCGAATGCAACAAGTGATTCAGTTGCAAGCACTTCCCCCCAAGAAAATCAACCTCATGCTAACCCTTCACCTTTTTCATCAGTGAGATCTTCTTCACCTTATTCACTTGCAAGGTCTTCTTCCGTTTCATCTTCTTCGCCGAGTGAAATCTCTGAAGCTAGTAACCTAGTGAATAAGAAGAACAAGAAAAGTAGGATTAAGAAGAAGAAAAATAAGCAAGGGTCCAATCTTCCAACCACTACCAGACATGTTGGAGAAGAACCAATTATTGTTAATCTTTTTGGGAGTGTTGATGATGCCAAGATCACCCAAACAACCCATAATTCCAAGTACCCTTGCAGGATTTATAAGGGTAACCACTTTCTAAGGGATTTACCTAGTCTCCCCAAGGTCTTAGAAATGTGGTCTTCCACATCATCATCAACTAGTGATGTTAAGGTTGGTAAGAAGAATAGAAATGTCAAATTTCCTTTCTTGTTATGCAAAGGTGATCATTACTCTCATCTTTTACCTCGTATGAACGAGGCTTCTTATATTTTTGAAAATATTCAACTTCCAATTGGTTATCACAATATTTCTTACAAACCGTAATTAGTTGATGGACTAGTGAATCTGGTTCCATCCTCGATCAGTCCAATTGATCAGGTGGTAAATCTATTTTCATCCTCGATTGAACCACTAAACTAAGTAAATGATCCAGTTCCCTCATCAATCAGCCCCACTCTTCATCTTAACAGTGAAACCCAAGTGATTGATCCATTTTTGTAATTTATCAACCCCACTCCTCCCTTGAAGAGTGAAACCAAAGTGGTCGATCCAGTTCCATCATCGGTCGATCCCACTTCTCCCTTAAAGAATGCAACCCAAGTGGTCAATCTAGTTCCGCCATCAATCGATCCCACTCCTCCCTTGAAGAGTGCAACCCAAGTGGTCGATCTAGTTCCATCATCGATCGATCCCACTCCTCATTCAAAGAGTGAGGATGTCGCTCAGGTCTACCTCCTTAATTTTGGTTCACCCAGACAAGGGGGCACTCCTCCCATCTCGATGGCACTCCCTTCAAGCAATCGGATGATTTCTATTAATTGGAATCATTTGACAGAACCTCGTCTTCCTTCTTACGCTCCTTTCCAAATCACCATGCAGGTTTTTGATAGGAATGTTCCTAACTCTATAATAGATGAAGGTGCTTCTGTTAGCATATTATTCGTGAATGCTTGGAAAACTTTTGGTTCCCCGCAGCTTGCGCTCGTGACTCAAAATATGTTGACCTTTGAAAGAAGAGTTAGTCAACCTTTAGGGATCCTTCCTCAGTTTCTGGTTATTTTGGGAGGAAAAATGGTCTACGTTGATGTGATGGTAGTTCACGAACCTTTGGACTTTAACATACTCCTCGGGAGAGACTATGTTTACGTTATGATAGATTTTGCGTCCACTCTCTTTAGAGTGATATGTTTCCCTCACAACGAAAACATAGTAACGGTCGACCATATTTCATTCATTGACCCTCATCTGATGGTCAACCATCTGCCTTCCCAGAATGGTCCATACATGCTAGCGATGTCCGCCCCACCGCTAGTCAATTATGTAACAACCTGCCCCATGCATTCATCCTCGCACAAGAGGGAATCTCTCCCTTCTCCTAACTTATATCTGGTAGTTGACATGGTCATCTCTTCGATAGTGCTATTAGAGCCAGATCTCCTTACCCTTATCGACGTCGTCGACATGTTTTCCTTCCAGAGTGTTTTTCTTCCATCTTGCGAAGATCTCTTGGAAGCCATGATTGACGTTTGTCTCTTGACATGTATTCCTTACAGAGAATTGTCCTATTGGAAGCCATGATCAAGAAGAGGTTACGAGCATAGTTTTTCTCTCTGTAGCAAGCTCTTTAAAAAATGAAACAAAAATCTAGGGATTGAACTCGGAGCCACGAGTATAGTTTTCCTCTCTGTAGCAAGCTCATTAAAAAATGAAACAGAAATATGGGGATTGAACCCAAAGCCACGAGCATAGTTTTACTTCTCTCTGGAAATCTCGTTAAAAAATGAAACAAAGGTCAAGAGCATAGTTTTTCTTCTCTGTGGAAAGCTCGTTAAAAAATGAAACAGAGGTCTTGAGTATAGTTCTTTTTCTGTGTGAAGCTTGTTAAAAAATGAAACATTCACCTCTCCTAACATGTCGAGTCTTTCGCTAGATATCGTAGATATCGATCTGAGTATTTAGCTAGATATTGTAGATTTCAAGTCGAGTCTTTCATTAGGTCTTGTATTTGAACCTTCCTTTCATCCACCCTTATCCTTTTTCTCCATATACAGAAATTGGCGACAATCTCAAAGTTGGTGAATGAAATGAAGCTTGGGGGGGCATGTTTCCAACCTTTGATTATCATTCTAGAGTTAAGTCGCTAGATTTTCAAGATGGGGATAGAGTACCAACCATCCATGGGTATCCCTACCTTTGGAAATTACAATGGGAATTTACAAGCATAAGTTTAATTTCGTTTCAAGCTTGTGTAAAAATGAAACCAATATTGAGCTTAGTCTTTGTTCTTTCTTATGCTTGTCAATACATGAGAATGTGACCAAGTAAAATTTTATCACTTTTTCGGACTCATAAAGGTTATATGAAAAAGGAACCCCATGGAGTCTCCTTTAAGATCTTTTCAGACTCTCTAAACATGAAAAGATTGTCAAGTGATCTTGCTTCCTTTCACACTCATTAAAAGGTTTGAAAGGGCGTATTTTGAGTGGTAGTTTATCACTTTTTTGGCCTAGCGAGACTAAAATTACAAAAAATGAAAACCCTGGAGTCTCCTTTAAGTTCTTTTCAGACTCTCTAAACATGAAAAACCACCAATTTTTCCTTCTCTGGACTCGCTAAACTACACATTGAAGGACCCATATGGGAACTAACCCTTACTTCTTCCAGTTGGTTAAACAAAGGAAGAGGAACTTACTGAAGGTGAGTTATATAGAGCACGTGTTACCCTCCTTGAGCTAGTTAAATTAAAAAGAGGTACTCATCTATCTGGGTGGGGGGAAAATTGAAGGAAGTGGATCAAGTTTTTGAGAATCCTTTATGGCAGCTATTGTCACCCTTGAAAATGGAACTTGTTTGTGTCTCGTCTTATAGTTTATTAATCTTCTTGTCTTTGAGTCATACCAATTCCACGTGTCTCCATAATTTTATCGTCTAGTCGAAGAGTTCTCTTATTATCGTCACATTACATTCTTGGTACTCGTTGAGTCAATGTTGCCAAGTCAGTTGTCGTTCCTCATCATGTTCAAGGGAAGTTTCACTTCAAATCATCCATCTGTAGTATTTTCAGTTTCCATTTCCTCTGTCAGTCCATACTCATTCGATTCACCATCTTACATCACTTTCCTATATTAGTTTCGTGTTAATGATGGGGGATACATCAAGGCCCTCCTTCGACGAGTATTTTCCTGTCGACTTCAACACATCATTCGAGAAATAGACTTAGAAACCAGTTAGTACCTTGGGACTTGCATGCCTCCAACAATAGGTTTACATCATTGACCTATGATCGAATGATTTCACGAATGTTCAAATTCAACTCATTTATTCACATTCGTTGGATTGTACTAGGGTACCTTGGGAGTCATTGACATCATTGGTGATTTCCCTCGCACTTGTTAATGTTTTACCTCAATGACCAGTAATCAAGTGGTTTCTACCATGTTTGACATCAAAACATCTATTCACATGGCTATATTCGTTGCACATCGGGATTGGGACAAAGACCCTAGGTTGAACATTCACTCTGGTATTTTCTTTGTCCAATCTATGAAGGAGATCATTTGAGCATGTTGATATATAAAGTGCTACATAGATCCACATTGTATTGGTCTGTGGCTATGTTTTATCATCTCATAGCTCCATTGTGTATTTCTCATGGCTATGATCAGTTCGTTTCATGGAGGTATGGATCCACATTGTATCTTTGGTGGCCATATCCTTAGTCAATATTTTTCATGGATCCGCAGTGTATTGGTCGATAGTCGTTCTTTGAGTCATCTTGTATTCTGAGCATAGGTATGCCTTCTTTGAAAATGGAACATATATTAATGTTGTTTGATAGTTGTTTGCATCTTCTTCCAAGTTCTCCAACTCCAAGCCCTTGCATTGAAGAATTGTAAAGTGTTTCAGCCATCAATTTCTCTTCTAACCTCACACTTTTGGGGGCATACTGTTACACATCAAATATCCACACCTAGGTACCTCACCCAAAGTGTCACAAGTGTCGTAAAAGTGTCTTATACATCTTGCTAAGTGTTGCATACACCTTGACACCATGAAATAACATATGTCACGATCCCTAGTCAATGTGGAGGAGAAATATATTATATGAAGGTCAAAATATTGTGTGCACATAATTATTATTAATATTCATTAAAAGGAAATTAATTTAGTGTGAGAATCCACCTCACACTTGGTTTTCTAGTTTTTAGGGGAGGTTGAGGATCCCATGGATGGTTGAAATATTTTCTCCTTAAAATCCTTGAGAGATATTTCCTCCCTAAAATCCTTAAGAGATATTTTCTCCCTAAATATCTTGGAGATCTCATTTTAGTGGATCTGATGAGTGATCCTCTCCATGGTGATTAAGCCTCCAAATCCTATATAATGAGGGCTTTTCCATGGAGAAGAAGAGGCAAATTTGAGGTATCAAATTTATGATATTGGGAGGAATCTTTTGGATATCAAAATTATGATCTTGGGAGCATCGTGTAAGGGCTAAATGAAGAAGACTTGGGGAGGTTGCTACAACTGCATCTCCATATTGTAAGTGTCTTTTTAATTTTCTCATTAATATGTGCTTGGCCTATTTCCTTCTAGTTTATGTATCTTTACATATGCTTGTCTATTGTAGATGAATTTGTTTAATCTAGTATGATAGAGTAGGAATTTCCTTGTGTCTCTTTGTTGTATGTGGTTTGTAGGTATCAAGTTGTGCGAACGAGTTTGGAGATCAAGCCCAAATTGTAGCAGCGATGAAAAACACCGGAAATAGGTATGACCACCTTTCCTCCTCTCTTTTCAACTAGTTAAGCAAATCTCAAAGGGATTTTAGTGTTCATTTGCATATTTTTGTCTCGGTATTAGGGGTCTAGAATCTGAGGGAAGATACACCTGTCCGTGGGGGTATTTTTCTATAACAGCTAGCAATAGTAAAAAAATAATTAAAAAATAAATCACAAATTGAAACAACTTACCTCATAGAAGCAAAGAGGCTAGGAAAAATAATTGATCATAAAGATAGGTCGATATGTGTCAATGTAAGTTGTAATGACCATAAATATAGCATACTCAGTAAATTTCCAAAATTAAAAGGGTTAGGAATTTTTATAAATGAATACCTCATTCCCAAAGACCAAGTTTAATTAAAGAAGGAAGTTCAAAAGGCAAAAGAAGCCAGGAAAGAAGGAAAATGGACAATAATTAGAATTCGAAAAGTTTATTTTAGGGATAGAGACCATAAACATAATAATAAATAGGAATTTCGGACATCCGAGATCCTTTTTTAGAACTATCATGGATTTCCATGGTCCAAAGGTCCTATGATAAGTTGGATCTTGAATGATATTGATATTGTTTTTCTAGTTGAAACTTGGGAGCATGAAGAGTGTAAGGTCCCTAACATAGAAGGATTTGTCTTGTGGTCAGCATGGAACAAAAATTTCTATCATAGAGGGATAGGAGGCATAACTTTCTATTTTAGAAAGAGAATTTCTCCTCACATTCAACTTCATAAGATTGACCCTCTCAATCAGTACATTTGTATGGAAATTTCATACATCAATGATAAGAATATGTATATAGAAATTCGCTATTTTGCACCTGTTAATTCTAATTTTTATAAGAAAAACAATCTAGATAGGAATTGTCCCTATAATAATTTAGAACAAGATATTTACAATTTAAAAAATGAAGGTAATACCCTCCTTCTAGGAGACTTTAATGCTAGGACTGCAACTAACCAAGCTACTCTTTTAAGCAATGATTCCAACCATAGTCCTTTATGGCTAGATGAGGTCTATGTTCTAGCTAATACATATAAAAGAAGCTTTGAAGACCTAACTGAGAATTTGTTTAGTACTGAGCTGGTCAAGCTCCACAGCTTTCAAGACGTAATAATTTTCAATGGAGTAATGAAGTGACCAAACTCCAATCAGATGACTTGCATTCATGGGCTAGGTAGTAGTGTCATAGATTATGTAATATCATGTTTTCAACCAAATAGTAACTTTTGACCTTTTAAATGACCATGAACTAAACTTTGACCATAGACCTTTAACCCTAACTCTAAACTTGTCCATGCATAGGAGCGTCATTGAAGAGAATTATAATAATCAAAGGAAACTACTCTTTGACAAAAGTAAAGTTGACCTTTTGTTAAAGGAAAACAATGAACAGTGAATTACATCTCCTAACTTATAAGGAAAACAATGAATACCTCTATCATAATTTTACAACTACCCTTTCCTCTTTTATTAACAAGTTCTCTTTTGAGGTGTCATGTAAAAAGAATAATATAATGACCAACCCTTGGTATGATAAAGAATGTAAAAATGTTAGGAAATCCATTAGGGATGCTTCTAATGAGTCCTTAAAAATAGATAAGATCAATACGTACAAATCCCTAATTAAAAGGGAAATAGGGTATTATATCAATAAATGCAAGAGCAAGGTATTATTGAAAATATGTTTGCAATAAAATATTGTACAAGGTTAAAATCTACAATGTTGGGAATGTGTTATATTCTTTGCAATATTGGTCCCATGCACTATACACTGATATGGGATCCTCGAAGGGTGGGGGTTTCATGGGTGGTATCCCCCGATTTTGTTTTTTGTGGTTTTTTGCATATGTTTTTGGCACTGTTTCGACACATGGTTTTCACCGATGGTTCTCTAATTCCAGTTAAGGAATTAGGTTATTGACTAATCTTCTTCAATGGATTAGGGGTTTAATTTCCATGAATTCCTATATGTATATTGTATTGTAAACAATGAATATGATGAATATAAGATTAGAGGTGAGGCTCTAAACAAGTTGTTGGTTTTCCAAGGTAAAATCTATGTGTAATGTGTGTGTGTGTGTGTGTGCCATTGTATCTTTTCTATTTTTATTAAGAATCTATTTTCAGTAATTTATTGTAAAAGGTTAAAATCTACATTTAGTATCAGAGAAGTTAGTGTCTTTAGATGGATTCCTTTGTGGCCAGGGGTTTGGCTCGAGTTTGTGATAAGCCTCGTTACAGTGGGATAGCTATGGTATTGATTATTTAGGTGAAAATAAGTGGCAAGCAATTCGAAAACGGAGATTGAGAAATTTAATGGGAAAAGTTTTGAGTTGTGGAAGTTCAATATGGAATATTTGTTGGTAGACAAAGATCAATGGATCATGGTGGATCCAGGTACTACACTTACAGGAATGTCAGCAGAAGACTAGAAAACATTGGATCGGAAGGCGAAGAGCACAATACAGTTGTGTCTGTGAGATTTAGCATTATTGAATGTGTTAGGGGAAGTTGTAGCCAAGTAATTATGGGAAAAGTTGGGGACTTTGTATCAATCTAAGTCCCTGGTAAAAAACAAATTCCAATGGAAGTAGTTGTATAACTTGAGGATGAAAGATGGATACTCGATGATAGAGCATTTGAACACCTTCAATACATTGGTAAGTCAGTTATTATCTGTTGATATTAATATTTCGAATGAAGAAAAATGTATCAGTTTGTTGTGCTCTTTTCCAAACTCGTGGACATTCTCGTTGTAGCCATACGTAGTAATACAACTACTTTAAATTTCAATGCTTTGGTCTCATCCTTATTGTCGAAAGAGACGAGGTGGAACAACATGCAAGGACAAAGCATAGAAGCATTATTTGCAAGAGGATGCTCCTAGAAAATAAATAGATCTAATTCCTCAAGTAGGAGATATAAATCTAAGGGTAGATCTAAATGTCTCAAAAATTTTGTAAAGGTATGTTGGAGATGTGGAAAAGAATGGAACTACAAGAAGCAATGTATATCCAAAAGTGTTGAGAGAGAGGGAAGGGATCTCATGATGCTCCTTCTACAGAAGAAAACAACTCCACATAAGAAGGAAGAGACGTGTACTTTGATTATTCAAGAACACATGAAAATCATGAGGCATGGTTGGTTGACTCGGGTGAATCCTTTCATATGACTCCTCATAGGGAGTGGTTATGCGAATGTGAAAGGTATGATGGAGGTGATTTTTTCCTAGGTGTTGACTTGACATACAATATCATAGGATGAGTAAAATTCAAGTTGAAGCTCATGGATGGAAGGATTAGAACACTCCATGGTGTTTTTCACATCCCATGATTGGCCAAAAATGTAATTTTTGTAAGCAAAATGGACAATGCATGGGGTAAAAACAATGTTTGAGAAAGAAACCTACAGGATGGTTCAATAAGCAAAAATGTTTTTGAAGGGAGTTCAGATTGGAACTCTGTATAAGTTGTAGGGATGCACTATTAGTGATGGGTGTATTAGTTCCATTTTTCTTGAGAATGGAGTTGAAGAAGAAAAAACTCCTACAATCTCTGGAGAAAAGGCGATATTGTGGCATCAAATACTGGGTTATATTGGAGAGAAGGGATTTCAACTACTACACAGTAAAGGTGTGGTTGAAGGTATGTATAACTACTCTCTAGATTTTGATTTATGTGAACATTGTGTATATGGGAAGAAAAATCTAGTAAGATTCTCCTCTAATGAAACGAGGGAAGAGGGAATTTTACAGTTGGTGCACAATGATGTGTTTGGATCTGTGTCGGCTCCATTACTGGGAAACTATGTGTACTATGTCTCATTTATAGATGACTTATCGAGGAATACATGGATATACTTCCGCGGGAAGAAATCTAAAGTATTTGACAATTTTAAAGAGTTTAAGGCTCTTGTGAAGAATCAAACAGAGAAAATAATTATGTTGTTAAGTACATATAATGGTGGAGAGTTCTGTGAAAATGAATTTGAATAATTATGTAAGAAGTGCAGTATAGAAAAGAAGAAAACTACTACATATACACCTTAGAAGAATGGAGTTGCAGAAAGGATGAACATGACGTTGATGGAAAAATAAAGGTGCATGCTCAGTGGTGCCAAGTTAGGATAAGAATTATGGGCAGAGGCAATGGGTATTTCATGTTACATGGTCAATCGATCACTTTCTTCAGTGATGGATGACAAGACTCCACATGAGGTATGGACTGGTAAGAAATCCTCTCTAACACATCTCAGGGTGTTTGGTTGTGATTCCTATGTTCACATTCCAAATGAAAACAAGAGTAAACTAGGTAAAAAGGTTGAAAAGTGTATCATTATTGGGTATAAATATGGTTTGAAAGGGTATAATATTTGGAACCCAAAAACTAAGAAGGTAATGTATATCTGAGATGTGGTATTTAGAGAAATCAAAGATGTTGTCAAACAGGAAATCCTACCAAGGAAGGAAGAACTAGAGAAAATAGATTTTTAGTTAAAGGATGATGAATTGGACTCTATAGAATAACAAGAATTAGAAGAAGAAGATCCTCATAATCTAGTATTGAGGAGACTGGTTCCAGAAAGAAGGAAACTGGAAAGGTGTACTCCACCTAATTTTCGTTCAAATTTTTCTTTGTCTATTATTGATGATGATTGTAGAACTATTATGGAGGCAGTGGATTCAGAGGATGGAAAACTCTGGAAAGAGGCCATGGTTGAAGAAATGACATCCTTGGATAAGAATGCAGCTTGGGATCCAGTGGATTTTTTGACTGGAATAAATCCCACTGGAAGTGAATGGTTGTTTAAGAAGAAGCAAAATGCAAAAGGAAAAATGGAGAAACGCAAAGCTCGATTAGTAGCAAAAGGTTATTCCCAGGTAGAGGGAATTGACTTTGGTGAGATTTTTTCTCTTGTTTCCAAGTTAACTTCAAATATATTTATTTTATCTGTTGTTGTTGCGTTTGATTTTGAGGTAGAATAGATGGATGTGAAGACAACATTCCTACATGGGGATATGGAAGAATAAATCTACATCAAGAATCAAGAAGTCTTTTCTATGAAGGGAAAGAAAGACTTGGTATGTAGGCTGAAAAAATCCCATGTATTAAAGAAATCACCAAGGATGGGGTATCAAAAATTTAATACTTATATGTTGGGACTTTTCTTCACAAGGAGCAAAGCGGATCACTGTGTGTATTTAAAATTAATCAGTGATCATCTTATTTGTTTGGTCTTGTATGTGGATGATATGATGTTGATAGGAGATGACAAGGAGATTATCCAGGAGGTGAAAACTCAATTTTCCTCTAAGTTTTACATGGAGGATCTTGGTGCTACAAATTTCATTATGGGAATGAAAATTAAAAGAGATCGGGAAAACATGAAACTTTGGTTAAATTAGAGAAAATATGTCGAGAAAATATTGCAAAGGTTTAATATGCAAGAATGTAAATCAGTCAGGATCCCTATTCACGTAGGTGTAAATTTATTCACAGATTAGTGTCCCAATAAATAGGAAGAGGAAGAGGACATGTCCCATGTTCCATATGCAAGTGCAGTTGGCAATATGAAATAGTTTGTACTAGACTATACATTGCACATGTGGTGGGATTTTTGAGCAAGTATATGTCAAAACCAGGGAAGGGGCATTGGACAATAGTAAAGATGGTTTTCAGGTATTTGTGTGGCACTACTAGTTATGGATTGTGCTACCAAGGAAGACCAAGATTGGAAAGAATGTTGTACATACATGGCTTTGTGGATGTAGACTGGGATGGATATCTAGATCGTAGAAGATCTACACGAAGGTATGTGTTTAATATGTTTGGAGGAGAAATCATTTGGATGAGGAAAAGACAACATGTAGTGGCACACTCAACTACAAAAGCTAAATACATGGAAGCCACTCATGCAAGCAAGGAAGAAATATGGTTACAAATATTTTTTTTAGGTATTGGGTTGGTACAACAATTTGTAAGTATAGATTTAGACAATTAGAGTGCGATATTCCTAGTGAATAACCCAACTTATCATTCAAAGACAAAACATATTGATGTTCAATATCACTTTGTGAGAGACTTGGTTGAAGACAAGAAGATGTTGCTAATGAAGGTGGACAATTTGGGGAAAGTTGCAGATTCATTAACAAAATATGTGAGCATTGGGAAGTTCTCTTGGTGTAGAGGATCTATGGGCATTCTTTCCTTGGAATGTTGACTATGTAATCTGACAACCCCCTATATGCAAAGAAAACAAGTGGGAGAATGTTGGGTATGTGTTATATTATTTGTATTTTTGGTCCCATGTACTAGAAACTGATATTGGAGCCTCGGGGTGTACGAGGGGGCCCATGGGCCCCCCTATAAGGGGGTTTGGGGGTGATATCCCCCAAATTATTATTTTTTCCATTTTTTTGTGTCCTATTTTGGCGTTGTTTATGCACATGGTTTTCACCAATGGTTTTATAATTTTGGTTAAGAAAATATTGTTGTTGACTAATTCAATTCAATGGATTAGGGGTTTGGATGCCGCGGGGTCCTATATGTACATTGTATTGTAAAAAATGAATACGATGAATAGAATATTAGAGGCGTGGCTCTAAACATGTTGTTGGTTTTACTAGTTTGGGTTTCCAGGGTAAAACCTTTGTGTAATGTTGTGTGTGTGTGTGTGTGTGTTCCATTGTATCATTTATGTTTTTATTAAGAACGTATTTGTAGTAATTTATTATACAAGGTTAAAATATACACTTTTTTCCACAAATTTGATTTAGGTGGGAGAGTAGATTGGGATAAGAGAGTCGTGTATCCCTTCCTAATTAAATATATACCCAACCCCCAACCACCTGAATCCTTGAGCGCTTTATGAGTGGGATCACATCCTCTTAAGTTGATGAGAGTTGATTGCAAGGACCCCTGGAGAGAACTAAGGATGTCAAGAAACTACCATCCAAACCAGTTACGAGAAGATTTCCACTTTGAAATCTCAAATAGAGTATGTATGTCATGTTCTTGAAACCAATTTAACATATGAGTGAGGATGGGGTATTTCTATAGAGGTAGATTTCCCAAGATGTTATCCACCTAGATAGAGATTGTTTTTCCATTTCCTAGAATCCAAGTGACCTTAATTTGAAATAAAGGGAGAGAGGCCTTCAAAATCATCCAAATAGGGGAACTATTCCTTCCTTAAGGAGTTTCATCCAAACATATAAGTCTATCTACAACTAGGTATCTATGAAGTAATACTTTCTTCCACCATTTTGTTCTTCCATAGACCAATCACCAAAGGATATTTGCACCGAGAGCCACATTAGACAAGGTCACAGGGATGGGTCAAGGATTCCAAGCCCTCCATGTGCCTTAGGTGCCCTGAATACATTCCAATTGACTAGATGCATTATATTAGTATTAAATTTCCCTCCAAGCCAAAGGATTCTCCTTATCTTTTGGGTGATTGATATCTTAACATTTGTTGGAGCAAGAAGGGAGGAGAACTGAAAAAATTGGGAGGGATGAGAGTAGGGTTTATCCAATGAGAGCCCCATTGGGTAAACTTAGTTTTGATTTTTTCTATAATGGGTGCCCAGGAAGTACTAGGGAGGGATTTGAAACAGATGGGGATGCCCAAGTAACTGAAATATTGTCACTTATCCAACAAAGGGAACTGAAGAATTCTTGTTATATTTGTGGTTGTTCTGGTGGTGGTATTCCAAACATATATTTGACTCTTCTATCTATTGATCTTACCACATGATTCCCTCATAAAATCCTCAAGGGCCTCCTTGACTATGTTGGCAATGATTGTGGATGCCCCTCCCATTAGGAGGGTGTCATCTACAAACTAGGAGTGATTGATTCTCATTTCTCTTTGCATTATCTTTATTCCTGGTATAGATTTATGAATTCTCACATTTCCCAGTTGTCTGCTTAGAGCTTCTCCCATCAAAATGAAAACAAGGGGGGATAAGGACCATCCCTACCTGATCCCTCTAGATATTTTAAAGAAGTTTGTTGATCTCCCATTGACCATCGAGAGAGATCTAGGGATAACTAATGCACAGAGAGATACATGCAAGAAAGTCTGCTCCAAACCCAAATCTTATCAGAACAACAAAGAGAAAGTTGTGTCTTACTCTATCAAAGGAATTTTCCATATCATTTTTTATGACCATTACCTTTTCTTCTCTTCCCGTGTTGGAATGGATCTCTTCCTAGACTAATAGAATGTTATCCAAGATCTGCCTTTTTTCCACAAATTCCACCCTAGTCTGGGAAAATTAATTTGGGAAGAAGGGGATTTATTATGTTGGTGATTATTTTTTAGATAATTTTGTAAGAGACATTGCACAGGGAAATAGAGAAGAATCTGGCAAAGGAGGAGGGGCTGTCTTCTTTGTTGATGAGGGTTAAGAATGAGGAGTTCATATTTCCACCCATTCTACCTAGATTTTGGACATACTGGACCACTCTAAGTAGATTTTGTTTGATTATGTTCCAACATTTGAGGTAAAAATGGGCTAAGAATCATGCCACCTAGGTGAGGAGGAAAAGATAGGAATGTGGTAACTGATGAGTTATTCTACGAGCTGAGGTGCATCCAGGAAAGGATGGAGGCCATGGAGATAGTGTAGAGGATAGAACCTGACATAGGAGATGCTAGTGATATTGAAGATACAGGATCTGATAAGGGAACAAAAAGATCTCCAGCGGGGGAAACAACAAAAGAACAACTAGTACGAATGGTCACAAAAGTTGGATCCAAGCCTAAGATGGAAGTGCACATGTATGAAGGTAGTTTAAATTTTGATGAATTACTTGAATGGATAAATGCCATGGATAAATATTTTGATTATGAAGAGGTAGAAGAGGAGAATAAGGTGAAGCATGTAGTGACTAGGATAAAGGGACATGCAACTCTATGGTGGGACAAATTGCAGGCAAATAGAAGAAGAAAAGGAAAAGATAAGATCAGGAGTTGGGACATAATGGTGGCCAAATTTAAAGGTAAGTTCATGCCTAAGTATTATCAACTAAATTTGTTTAGATAATTGCAAAACCTTAGACAGAAAACTATGATAGTAAAGGAATACATAGAGTAATTTTATAGGTTGAACATTAGAGTTGGTCACATTGAGGAAGATGTTGAGAAGGTTGCTAGATACATAAATGGTTTGAGGTATGACATTCAAGATGAAATTGGCCTTTTGTTCCTGAGAACTATTGAAGATTCATACCAAGTAGCTTTGAACATAGAAGAGAAGTTGGCCAAAAGGAAAAGCTAGAGAAATAGAGGAAGGAGTCTAGCAAGAGGTAAAGGACAATCTAATAGAGGAAGATTTCAACCTTCAAAAGAAAAGGAAGGAAGTTCAAGCAGCCAGAAACCAAGAGGAGTAGAATCAAGAGGCATAATATATTTCTCAAGAGGCCGAGGAAGAGGCAGAGAAATGAGATGTTATACATGTGGTAAAATAGGACACATGTCATGGGACTTTCAAGATAACAAGGAAACAAATAAGAGGAATGCACATGTTGCAGAAACAAAGAAAGAAGATGTGAATGCAATAGAAAAAGATGAAACTCCAGAGGTAGGGGAATCATTGTTGCTAAAGAGAGTTTTGGTTAAGGAAAAAAAGGAGGTTTATGAACCAGCTCAAAGGAAAAGTTTGTCCAGGACTATATGTAATTCAAACAGTAAGTGTTGTAAAATTGTCATTGATAGTGGTAGCACTGAAAATTTGGTTTCCACATAGATGGTAGGGAAATTGGGATTGCAAAGGCTAGTACATCCCACTCCCTACAAAGTTTCTTGATTGCATAAGGGACATCATATTTTGGTGAATGAATAGTGTAAAGTGGAACTCCATATTGGTAGCTACAAGGATGAGGTGTTATGTGATATAATTCTAATGGGCGTCTGCCATATTACGTTGGGAAGGTCGTGGCAGTATGATAGAAAATATATCCATGATGTTAGAATGAACATGTATTCTCTCGAAAAGAATGGGAGCAAGCATGTGTTGTTACCTTTAAAGGATGAGACAACCAAGGAAGAAATTAGTCCAAGTATATTGTTGATAAGTGAGAAGGAGTTGTTGCAAGAAGTCAAGAAAGAAGAAGAAATGAATTTTTCCTTAATTGGTAAGCCAAAGGTAATACTCATTAATAAAAATATGGATGATTTACCTACAAAAGTTAAAGTTATGCTTGATGAATTTGTTGATATTATAGTGGATGACTTACCAAATACTTTACCTCATGTGAGAAGTATTATCCATCACATTGATTTAATTCCGAGGGAGATTTTTCCTAATAAAGAAACCTACAGAATGACCCCACAAGAGAATGAAGAGATTAAAAGGTAGGTACATGAGTTGTTAGACAAAGGTTTGGTGAAAGAGAGTTTGAGTCCATGTGGTGTGCCAACAATACTCATCCCAAATAAGGATGGAGGATGGCGCATGTGCACTGACTCCAGAGCAATCAACAAAATTACCATGCAGTACAAATTTCCATTGCCTCACATAGATGATTTGATGGATTGTTTGAGTGGTTCAAAATATTTTGCAAAGATTGATTTAAAGAGTGGATACCATCAAATTAGAATTAGAGAAGGGGATGAATGGAAAACTACTTTCAAGACTAATAGTGGATTGTATGAATGGTTAGTGATGCCTTTTGGGCTCACAAATGCTCCTAGTACATTTATGAGGTTAATGAATGAAGTTTTGAAAGAGTTTATTGGAAATTTTGTGAAAGTCTATCTAGATGACATTCTGATCTATAGCCAGACAAAAGAGGAACATTTAAGGCATCTCAAGATGGTTTTGAGTACCCTGCAGAAGGAAAAATTGTTGATAAATTTGAAGAAATGCATTTTTATGAAGAGGGATCTGATATATTTGGGGTTTGTAGTATCTAAAGAAGGTTTGAAGATCGACCCAGAAAAGGTTCAAGCAATTGTGAATTGGCTAACCCCAAGAAATGCATTTGAGTTTAGAAGTTTCCATGGACTTTCAAGTTTTTATAGAAAATTTGTTAGAAGTTTCAATCATATATGTGCACCTATTGTAGAAACTATCAAAGAAAGAAAACAATCATTCAAGTGGACTGAAGAAGCTGATAGAAATTTCAAATTATTGAAGAAAAAGATTATTGAAAATCCTGTGTTAGCTTTGCCAAACTTTGATAAATTCTTTCAAGTTGAGACTGATGCTAGTGGGGCTGCAATAGGATTTGTCTTAAGTCAGGAGCAAAGACCAATTGCATATTTTAGTGAGAAATTAAACGAAGAAAAAATATTATTCCTCTTATGACAAGGAATTTTATGCAATTGTTCAAGTGCTTAAGAAGTGGAGGAATTACCTCATGCCCAAATAATTTGTATTGTACATTGATAACCATGCATTATCGATCATAAGCAGCCAGCCAAAACTAAATCAAAGGCATGCTAAGTGGGTTGAATTTCTACAAAATTTTACATTTGTAACTAAGCACACTAGTGGGAAGGAAAATAAAGTTGTTGATGCATTAAGTAGACTTAATTTGTTTTTGCAAGAATTTCAAGTCAACACTTTAGGCTTTGATGGTTTAAAATAAATGTATCAAGATGATGCAGGTTTCAAGGATGCTTCTGCAGTTTGTGAAAATCTTGTTGTTGGTAACAAAAGTCAATGGTTAGACTACATGCTACATGAAGGATTTATATTCAATAATAATAAATTGTGCATACCAAAGTGTTCAATGAGGGAGAATCTGATCAAACAAAAGCACGATAGAGGACTGTTAGGACATTTTAGTCAATATAAAACAATTTCTCATGTAAATGCTTTTTATTATTGGCCAAGTATGCAAAATCAAGGGAATAAGTTTGTGGAGAAGTGCATAATTTGTTAGCATGCTAAAGGGAGAAGTCAGAATACAGGGTTGTATTAGCCACTACCCATTCCAAGCAGGCCATGGGATGCAGTGAGTATGGATTTTGTGTTTGGATTGCCAAGAACACAGAGAGGTAACGATTCAATTTATGTTGTGGTAGATAGATTTTCAAAATGGATCATTTCATTGCTTGTACAAAGACTAGTGATGCGACAAATGTTGCAAATTTGTTATTTAAAGAGGTTGTAAGGTTGCATGGTTTACCCAAAAGTATAGTTTCTGACAGAGATACTAGGTTTGTGGGACACTTTTGGAGAACCTTATGGAAGAAACTTGGTACTAATATCAGTTTTAGCTCATCCTATCATCCACAGATTGATGGACAAACAAAGGTAGTAAATAGAAGTCTGGAAAATATTTTGAGAAGTCTTGTGAATGAGAACCCTAAGAAGTAGTATCAGATGTTTACTCAAGCTGAGTTTGCATATAATGACTCACCAAATAGAAGAACATGCATGTGCCCATTCCAGATTGTATATGGAATGCATCCTAGAGGAGTATATGAACTAAAGAATTTGGGAAAACAAGAGTTAAGAAGTGTTTATGGTGAGGATTTTGCAGTGAGTATGCAAGAATTGCAGGAAAGGGTCAAACATAAATTGCAAGACAACAGTCACAAGTATAAGCAGTGAGCATACATGAAGAGAAGACCAGGTGATTTTGAGGTTGGTGAGTTGGTCATGGAATATTTGAGGAAAGAGAGGTTTCATGTAAGGACTTATAACAAATTAAATCTTAAAAAGATTGGACCATGTAAAATTTTAAGGAAATTTTCTTCTAATGAATATGAAATAGAAATTCCAAGTGGTGTTGAAATTTGTCCAATATTTAATGTTGCAGATTTATATCCCTTCAAGGCGACAATGGATGTTTCAACAGATGAACTTGTAAGTAATGAAGATGAGACTGTGGAATGGAATAACAACTACCCAGAGTAGCGCAAAAGGAAATCGAGGCAATATTGGATAAAAAGGTATTAAGGAAAACCAAAGGCAAAGAATATTTCCAATGATTGGTCAAATGGAAAGGTCAACCAATAGAAGACGATACTTGGATGAAAATAGTAGAGATTTCAAAGTATGGTGCAGATCTTGAAGACCTAATGAATAGTTCTTTTCTTCCCCAAGAATCCGATGCAGGAGCATCTGGCAGTAAATATTAAGATTGACCTCATGGGTTGAAAACATTTACCAAGGGAGTTGGTTCCCTAATTTCTTTTATTATATTTTTAATAATTACAAAATGTCTCTAGAAGATATTTTTGTTGAGTTTGTTTGTTAAGTGTCGAATTTTTTTCATAGGTGTCAAGTCTGTTGCTAAATATCAGGAACAAAACTTTAGTTTATCCATTTGTTTAGATAACTCGGGATTTGGTTTTCTGTGAGTTGTCTGAGGGTTCAAGATATATTGTATGTTTGGTACGAATCATAGGTTAGTGATTGTGTGGGATTGAATAGGTAAAATTGTGGATCACAGATGTCCAAGAGACCAATAAGGAACGAGCATTCCCGTGTAAAATTATTCCTTCATCGATATTAAGAAAGAACAAAGCAGGTGGTGTTGTCACATTGTGTACTAGCATGTTGTTGCACTATGTTTGAATTGTTAAATTCCATGTACAAGTTGTCGCGGTTGAATAACGAGATTTTGTGATTGCAGGAAAGATTGTGCGCAATTAATTCCAATCAAGTTTTAAAACTTTGTTTAAGAAATATTCCCTGAGTGTTTAAGAAATATTGTCTGCATATGTTCATGATGTGGCACAGTGGAATCACCCCTTAAAGATCTGTGACACATTGTATTATTGACCAAATTTCATGTAGAGTTCTCTGTAAACCATTAGTATTTCTTATTGAGTTTTGCGTAGAATTGTTTGTGACATATTCATTGGTGCAATAACTTCCACGTATTTGTAATCTCTACACAGAATTATCAATGACAGAGCGCAATTCAACGTTGTAGGAAAATGAAAATTTGATCGTTTGTTTGTGTTGATCCTAGGCCAAACAAGCAATCTGAATATTGACTGTAAAAAAGTGTTGAAAAATCTATGATTGTGGGTTGAAGGTGGTATTTTCCATCACCTTCTTCTCAATACAAATTATCAAAATGTTTTTTTTTTTCTGCTACCTTTACTTGGTCTTGGCCTGAAATAAAGGTACCATCGAAGTCTTTAATCTCTGGTATTTTTTTTTTCAAATTTTTTCCTTTGCTACTCTATGAAAGAATTTTGTATTTATGTCTCCCGCTTGAGAATTTGATAGATTGATTCCAATGAAATATGCAAATTGTAACAGGAGTCGCTCCCATAATAGGGATAACAAGGAAAACATAATACATAATAGAAATAGGGATAACAAGTAAAACATAATAGAGATAACAAGAAAAAAATTTGGAATCACTCCTATAATAGAGATAACAAGGAAAAAATGTGTTTCTCCTTTGACCTCAACCCCTCTTGTGAGAGGAAGGAAATACAAAAGGGACAGAACGAGAAAATAAAAAAGAAGTGATATTGTGATATCTCAATTGAATCTAACTACAACCCTCTTCCATGAGTAATGTTGAATGATCCAGAATGGATCCGGGACCAAAATGGGTTCAGGAAGACCTAAAAATAAAATTTCTCATAATCACCTCAAAACCAATGTGTACATAGGCCTCGTCGTTACGAACCCAACACAACCTGAACGAGCTCAAACAGACGTCGTATGTGAAAGATATTGTGGTCTGTTTGTTTTTTCAAACAAGCAAAATTTTGATGACTGTGCAATCCGTACAATGTTGACGTGGCAGATGACTGTATAGGTTGTACATCCGTACAGTGATGTGGAAGGTACATTGGCATGCTGACTGGGCAGATATTGTTGACAGGTGGATGAATCATCGTTTGACACATGGCAGTTAGTGGGTGAATGTAATGGTGCCACGTGGCCCAGTCTTGGGCTGCCACATGGCACCCCTCCATAGGTTGGCAGTGTTAAAATTGTATGGTCTCCGAGGTAGTCGAACTTGTGACCTATGATATAGGTGGAGTGACTTGGCAGGGTCGGGCTACCAGCTCGCCCATAGTGTTACTTATTAACTATGTTCACATTTAAATATTTAAAGTGTAATGGAGTGTTGGTTGGCGAACTAAAGGGTTGGGGGCTAGCCTCATCCCCGACACATACCATGGAACCTCTCCATATGACTAGAGCACACGAATTTTTAAGCCATGCTCCAGTGTTAAGCCCAGTGTGTTGGCATATGACCGCTACCATATGCCCCATGGCCTATTCCTTTGATGTTTGGCGCGGATTATGAGGTTAGGGTTGGTCGGTCGGGCTAGCCCACCGACCAGGGCACGTGACCAGGGGGCAAGAACTAACAGCTTGGGCATGGAGCATAAGGGTGCGGCCACATGGCCAAGCACATAAAACCAGGAGCTAAGACCAGAGGGGGCCAGCAAGTCAGCACCAGACCAGGGCCACATGGAGGGCGCGCAGGTGAACATGAGCCTGGAGATAAGGGGTTGCGCCCTAATTTTGGCCCAAAGTGGGTTTTTTAACTTTATATTAAGATTTTTAATTGATTTTTCAGCCAATTTTGAGAGATTTTGGCCATTATTGGAGGATCTGGAGCTCTTTTTGAGGCCAAATCTTGCGAAGAAGTTGGGATTTTGTTGCCAACTTAAAGCCTATATAAACCAAAGGTTCTTAGCAGCTTGAGAGAGGTTTAGAACAGGAAAATATTAAAGAATTGTGAAGCCAAATCCATTTTTATGCAGGGAAGCCATTGAGGACAACAACTTTGCGAGCCATTTCTGGGAGCTTCGTTCATCCATTTTCAGTGTTGTCAGTTTTGTTGGGTTCTTGAGATCTAGAAAAACAAAGCCAGATCAATTTGTAATCCATTTGGCACTGTTATGATGTACTTTTGAAGATTTTAAGAGAAATAAGAAAGCCTCACCCACTTAGACAAAGGCATGGAGACGTAGGCGATATTTTCGAACTCCGTTATCAATTTTGTTGTTTCTTTATGCTTATTTCCAGATCTGTATATGTTATATTGGCTTCCATGTTTCATCATTCATTCTTCCTCTTTCATCAGTTTCCTAAATGGTTAATGAACTCATGTTTTAAAACTCAACCATAGTCTTTAAAAGATATTTTCGAATCGATTGGTATCAGAGCTAGTTGACGGTTGGTTTTTGAGTTTGCATGATTACCAGGGAAAATATGAATCATGGTGAAGCTGAGCTTGTTGAAGAGAATATTGAGATTGGATCGAGAAATAGAACTTCTCAAAGTGAGAAGATGGCATAGGAAGAGGGACTTTCTGATGATGAGAAAGAGTTTCAAAAGACTTTCTTCGCCATGTTGGAGATCATGAAGGTTCTATATGAGGATTACTTTGAATGGAAGAGACCGACTCTAGGTGAATCTTCAAAAGTCAAAAATGAAGATGGAGAGGATGCTCCTCAAACTCCTCCTTCACCTCATTCTTCTCCATCAACTTCTTCTTCTTCAAGTTCAAGTTCTAAATCCACTACAAGAAAAAATTACCATAAACATAAAAATGAAATGCCTTTACTTAAGCTTGATGTAAAATTTGAATTAACCATGTATGATGGTGAAGTCAATGTAAAGAGGCTTGATAACTAGGTCAGATAGATGGAGATTTATTGTAGTGTGCAACAAATCAAGGGTGAGGCAACTCAAATCAAGTTGGCATCGCTTCAACTTGCAGGCACAACACTCATCTAGTGGCAAAGCAAGTTGCAAAATGGCACGCAATAAGTGGGTAATGTATTTCCATCATGGCAAGTTTTTGTTTATGCACTTAGAAAGCAATTTTATCCTTTGGGTTATAAAGAGAAGGCTTTAATTGAATGGCAAAGTCTTAAACTAAGAAAAGGACAAACAGTGCAAGAATACATCGATGGATTTTGTAAAATGGCATTAATGTTAGACATTCCATTACATACCCAAGAAACTCTTATGTAGTATATAGAAGGTTTACCTGCACACAATCGTAACATTGTATTTATGTTTGGACCTACTAATCTTGATGAGATTTATGTTCAAGCAACATACATTGAGGCAAGGAAAACAAGAGTTGGTGTATCAGGGGAATCTTTTTCGAGAAAAGAGGACAAAAGGAAGTGGAATGGTAAGAAGGCAAATTCAATGACAAAAAGGAAGAGAATCTTTCTTGCAAGCATTGCAAGAAAGAAGGGCATGATGAGGACCATTGTTGGAAATTGCATCCCGAGAAGAGACCGAAGTGGTTCAAAGAAAGGAAAGGGAGGCAAACAGTTACAACAGCAACATGGCCAACAGACTTGGGATCAGATTCGGGTGATGAATCTAAAATCTCAGCGGTTGGTTTGACATGTAAAATTGGTGATGAATTTGATTCAAGAAGTAAATTGTTTCACATAAGGGTCGTAATCTGGCATACTAAGTTCGGCACATTGATAGATAGTGGATCTCAATCTAACTTGATTTCAGAGGAAGTGGTTAAACAATTGGAATTAAACACTCAGATTCATCATAAGCCTTACTCACTTAAATGGATAAGCAACAACCATAAATTGCACATAACAAAGCAATGCACATTAAAGTTTTCAATTTCATCTAAGTTTGTGGATGAGGTAGCATGTGATGTGGTTCCACTCAATGAATGTGGAATGGTCTTAGGCAGTTCTTATTTGTATGATCGCAAAGAAATCTTCTACATGGAACAAAATCAATATCACTTAATCAAAGAAGGTAAGGAATATGTTGTACATGCTCATCATTTAAAAGAAAATCAATCTCTTCAAAAAATGGAACAATTAAGGAAGGCAGCTCATGCAAGCAACACACCTATAATTTTCCCAAATCAAGTAATTGATCTTAAGAAAGAACATGAGATGATTGTAGAATGGAAGTTCCATCATACTTTGCTTCAAGATAAGATAATGCCGTGCAAGTATTACAAACATATTAGATCATTTGTAGTCTTATTCCCGATGTTAACATTAGTAATGTTGTCAACATGGATGATAGTGGCTTCAGTAAGATGTGACAGAGTACAAGTGGCTAACAATATGTTGTCAGTTATCATGGTTGTTTTACAGTTGATCTTGATGAGATAGGTGCACAAGATAGAGTTTAAAGATAGAGAACAAGTGGGGTGGCCTATCCCACACTTGATGATTGGTTAGTATCATTTTCGAGGATCAAAAGGTCTTAGTGGGGAAGTGTGATCCAGAATGGATCCGAGACCAAAATGGGTCCATGAAGGCCTAAAAGTAAAATTTCTCAGAATCGCTTCAAAACAGATGTGTGTGTAGGCCTTGTCATTACGAACCCAATGCAATTTGAACGGGATCAAACAGACGTTGTATGCGAAATATATAGCGGTCTGTTCGTTTTTCCAAATAGGCAAAATTTTGATGATTGTGCAGTCCGTATAGTGTTGATGTGGCAGATGATTGTACAGGTCATACGGTCATACAATGATGTGGCAGGTGCATTGGTATGTTGATTGGGCAAATGTTGTTGACAGGTGGACGAATCATCGTTTGACACGCGGTTAGTGGGCGAATGTAATGGTGCCACATGGCCCAGTCTTAGGCTGCCACATGACACCCCTCCATAGGTTGGCAGTGCTAAAATTGTATAGACTCTAAGGGAGTCGATCCCGTGACCTTCGATCTGGGCGAAGCGACTTGGCAGGGTCGGGCTACCAGCCCACCCACAGTGTTTCTTATTAACTATGGTCGCATTTAAATATTTAAAGTGTAATGGAGTGTGTGTTAGTGGACTAAAGGGTTGGGGCCTAGCTCCAGCCCTGGCGCATACCATGGAACTTTTCCATATGTTTAAGCCCCAGTCCAGTCTTAAGCCCAACGCGTTGGCATATGACCTCTACCATATGCCCCATGGCCTATTCCTTTGATGTTTGGCACGTATTGTGAGGTTAGCGTCAGTCGGTCGAGCTAGCCCCTCGACCAGGGGGCAAGACCAAGGGCCAAACATTAACAATTTGGGCGTGGAGCATAAGGGTGTAACCACATGGCCAAGCACATAAAACCAGGAGCGAGGACCGAAGGGGGCCAGCAAGTCAGTGCCAGACCAAGGCCACATGGAGGGCGCACAGGTGACCAGGAGCCCAAAGATAAGGGATTACGCCCTAATTTTGGCCCAAAGTGGATTTTTTAACTTTATATTAAGATTTTTAATTGATTTTTCAGCCAGTTTTGAGAGATTTTGGCCATTATTGGAGGATTTGAAGCTCTTTTTGAGGCCAAATATTGGGGAGAAGTTGGGATTTTGTTGCCAACTTCAAGCCTATATAAACTACAGGTTCTTGTCAGCTTGAGAGAGGTTCGAAACAAGAAAATTCTGAAGAATTGTAAAGCCAAAGCCATTTTTATGTAGGGAAGCCATTGAGGAGAGCAACTTTGCGGACCATTTATGGGAGCTTCATTCATTTGTTTTCACTACTGTCAGTTTTGATGGGTTCTTGAGATCTAGCAGAACACAACTAGATCAGTTTTTAATCCATCTAGCATTGTTATGATGTACGTTTGAAGCTTTTAAGAGAAATACAAAAGCCTCACCCACTGAGACAAAGGCCTGGAGACCTAGGCGATATTGTCGAACTCCGTTATCAATTTTGTTGTTTATGGTTTGTTGTTTCTTTATGTTTATTTCTAGATATGTATATGTTATATTGGTTTCCATGTTTCATCATTAATTCTTCCTCTTTCATCAATTTCCTAAATGGTTAATGAACTCGTGTTTTAAAACTCAACCATAGTCTTTAAAAGATATTTTCGGATCATTAAAATATATCCTCTTAAAAGAGGTTATATTATATTGTTTAAATATACGTTTTTGTATTTCATTATGTAATGATTGTGTAAGACTATACTCTTGTTGCTATGGAAAAGAAAGAAAGTTGGCAAGTTATAGACTTCTATGACACAAGGCCCAGTCATTTATTAGCTTTAAAAGTTTTAGCTTTGTTTTTGGATTTTGCGTATGTGTATTTCATGAAATATTTGTACATTTCAATATTGCTTTTACATTACCGTGTGTATTAGAGTATTAAGTGTCAAATTTTAATTTTTGTGTGCTTATGATATTAAATTTTGGGTTTTGACTTGCTTGTATGATTATTTATTTTATGGAATATTGATATGTTTTGATATTGGTTTTATAAGTTAAAAGATAATATGAAAAACTACCTTTTTTCTCATTGATTTTATGTTAATTTAAATTTATAAATAATAAAAATAGTTAAATTGTTTCTGTGTATATAATATTGATATATTTTAGTGTTGTATATAACATGAAATTAACTTCTTCTTTTCTTTTTTCTTTTTGTCTATTATTATGTGTAATAATTATCATGTACATTTTATTATTCATAAGTTTGTCAAGATGTGGTTTGGTAGCAAATTAGAGTGATTGTTGTGACAATAACATAGATTCAAATCTTAATAGGCACGTTCCTCTAATTTTATTTCTAAAGAAAAATATTATATTTAATATTTTAATGTTGAGATCAAAATATAAATTAATAAAATGATACAACTCACAAACATTTGTTGGTAATCATTTAATACTTAGAAAACCCTAAAGCTTGCATGAGCTTGTTCCCACCAAAAAAAACTTAGAGAACCCTTAGCTCCAAAACATATTCTCATTAGTATACACTCTACAAAAAAAACACAAGCTTATTTATCATTAATTACAAAAGAAGCTTTATAATTTCTAAAATTTTACACCCTATCATTAAATTCCTACTCTATAAGATGCCCCTCATGCAAAGATAAAACATCATTAGATTACTTAATTGTGTCAATATTTGATTCTATTGCATGAAAGAAGCATTAAATTACTACTCTATAAGATGCCCCTCATGCAAAGATAAAGCATTATTAGATTATTGAATTGTGTCAATATTTGATTCTATTGCATGAAAGAAGATAAAGCATCATTAGATTATTGAATTGTGTTAACATTTGATTCTATTGCATGA
The DNA here is from genome assembly GCA_000966675.3 of Picea glauca. Lineage (NCBI taxonomy): Eukaryota > Viridiplantae > Streptophyta > Pinopsida > Pinales > Pinaceae > Picea > Picea glauca. Next base: position 1,399 of record JZKD02S1050078.1, on the reverse strand, counting down.
AAGAGAGATTTGAACTCCACTTTTACTTTTAGGATTCTATTGCATGAAAGAGAGATTTGAACTCCATTTTTACTTTTAGGATTCTATTCATTGTTACACTTAAAACCATATTTACAAAATTGTATTTATCATTTGTGAGGTCTATTAACAAATTTGAGTTTTCCAAAACTTGAAGCTTTGTTATACATTTATTTGCAACAACTTTCAAGAAAATCCAGAAAGCAAAGAAATGATCCTTAACCAATGTCATATTTAAAAGAAAATAAATGTTTTTTTTATTATTAAAAGATAAAAACCCCAAACCCACAAATATCTGGAGTTTAAAAAAAAAAATAACTCATAGTTTATGACAATCTAAATCTATTTAAAATCTCTTAATCTTTTGAAACTTAAGATTTCCAACTGCCCTCATAAGAGACTCTAATCCAATGGGAAGTTTGACTAACCAACAATTTCCTTCAAAAATCATTTTGTTTATGGATAACCATAACCCCTAAATCACAAAACATGATAGAGATTTTGACTAAATATTATCTTGTCAAAAACCTAACTCTCACAACATGCTACTAGAGTAGCTTTGTGCCACTTACTCTTTCCATTTGAGAGCTACAAAACTTTGTAAGTCTTATAAGTCTTAAATTGTAGGCATAAAGATGGGTTGTAGGCTAGGTTCATCCTCCCAAATGTCCAAGAAAGTGTCCATCTAGGTTAACCCTTTAAGAACGTTGTGAGGGAGACCGACGTAGAACTTGCAAAGCAATGGTCATGCTTATTGCATTGCATTGCATTGTCTCTTATGATATTTATATGGATAAAACGGAAAGCAATGGCCACCAAGAGACTCACGCTCCACAGGTCAGTAAATCAACTAGTCCGGCCAGGAGAATAACGCACGATCATCCTCGGCACAAGCTCGCTGCCAACGACGAAAATATGCCGAGGGGTACAAACAAAAACGCAGAAAATGAAACGCGTATGGCAGTTTCAAAACCACGTAGGCCTTCTGGTACTTATAATTGGGTCAAACAAACAGAGGCAAAGGCTGTTCATACCAATTCTAGCACTTTGTGCAGTTCAAGGCTCTCAATTAACCTACCAGAAGGCTTTGCTTTCCCAAACCCTAGTGCAGGCATAAAGGAACGGCCATCAACTGTGCCCAAAAGTTTCAGTATCGTAGATGGGCAAAGAGAAGTGAAGACTGTTCCTATGAAAGGTAAACAGGAGATTGATTTATCGGCCCCAGTTTTTCAAGATGGACAGGTGAAAAGAATTATGGTTTATGTTAGAGTGCGACCTCTGTCCAAGAAAGAAATTGAAGCAGGCGTCCGCAGCTGTGTTCGTGATGTTAACAACACAGACCTTTACATTACTGAATTTGCTTCTGAAAATGACTACCTGA
>JZKD02S1050001.1:0-13306 GCA_000966675.3 Picea glauca | reverse complement strand
ACCTTGTAAAATGTGCCCCGCTCGATTTTATAGAAGTGGGACGATTTCTCTTGGGAGGTAATATCTCCCTCAATATTCCATCAATGAAAATTTTGCAATATGGGTTTTGCTCGTGATTTTTTTCTGGTCATTCTGAACCCATGTTGTATTTTTCCCTCGAGGAACCACTGCCTCAAAAGATGTGCATTGCATGAAAAGGTGTGCAATGATGAAAAATCCCTTAATATTTCATCAATCACAATTTTGCAATATGGGGTTTGCTTGTGAATTTTTTCTGCTCATTTTGAACCCATGTATTTTTTTGCCTCGAGGACCTCTTCATGAAAAGACGTGCATTGCATGAAAAGACGTGCAATGATGAAAACTTTGTGAGACTTCCATGTTGGGAACAAAAATGATAGTGCACCATGGCCAAGGTATGCTTACAGACTCAATATAAGATAGCCATGTGGGAAGACATAGGTGTGCAAGACATGGACCGGACTAGGCCCCACAAATTGCAATCACCCCTACATAAGACATGTGACTTCACACAATCATGTGTCCCAATAGATCTGTGCCACAACCTCCAATCCTATCCAGGACAAGATATGGTGAGACAGGGACATAAGGGGACTGATCTCGATTGGACTAAGTCTGGAACTCCACTAAAAAAATCATCCACTATGGTTTACATGGCTTTAACTTGCATCCTTTGGCTTACAATGGTGTAGCCAAAATGAAAACTCTAGGGTACCTCCTGGAGAGGTAACATGCTCTAAATCATTTTGAAGCATTGTAGAAGGGTTGATGAGTTGGCATGCACTTTCTCTTTTGGTTCTTTCACTTTTAGCCACTCATTCTACCTAGGCTAATTTGCAACACATTGGTGGGGGTTATTTGAACCACCTACACTTTCTTTATTCCTAGACACACATTACTTTATGTTATCATTGCATGGTGGAGAAGAATTCACTTTTGTTACTTCATCATGAAGTAATCATTCTTCCTTATATTAAATTACTTGGTAAATGCAGAATTCAAATTACTTAAAGAAGATGCATTTTTTGTTATTTGAAGGTCCTGCCTTAGATGTTATTGACCTAGGTGAAGGAATACTACATTTGGCTAGATAAAATAAGATAAGAGAATTTTATTAATGTCTAACAAATGACCACAAATAGGTTAATGGGATTGCTACGGACCACAATGTGGAACACTAAGTGGGAGTGCAAAGGTTGCTCTTAGAAAATCATGATAAAATCAGATCCAATCTAAGCTAATAAGATCTAAAGATTGAGATCAGGGAACGAAAAAACAAAGAAGTAAGGCACATACGTGCAATTACTGCAAAGAACTATAGATAGAAAACAAAATCTCAATGGGGGATGTCTTGTCTAGGGGGCGATCAACAACCCCTAACGTTATCTCTCCCAACATCTAAGGTTGTAGGAAAGAAACTCCTAATAGATGACTAGTCAACGGATCTAGAAGAGTAGGAAGATTTGATTTGAGATATGTCTCATTGAATCAACGGATCTAGAAGAGCAAGAAGATCTGGTCTAAGATATGTTTTGTTGTCTTGACAATGTAACCCACAATTGAGATGGAGAGGAAGTATCAAGTTTTCTAGTGTCGTGTGAGTTGTCCTAAGATTTGAGGCAACATATCGATATAAATCTTGTTGGCTAAGCATGGATGGCCTCTTGATAAGGCATGTAAAAGTGATGTGTTTGACTTAATTCATGTTCAACTCACTATTTCTCTCACTTAACTCATCTTATCATGCTTTTCTATCTTCCCATGTGCCTTATCCTCTTGAATTCCACTTGGGCGCACTTCCCCATGCACTCCCACACGTGTGCACGCTTCCTTCACTCTCCCACAAGTGTGAACTTCCATTTAATGCACTCCCTCTCATCTCTCACTCTCCATCATTCATATCTCTCTCTTCTTAGTGCATGCACTTCACACATGCGCCCTCTCTCCTCCTTATCCCTCACATGTGCGCCTTTCTCCTTGTCTCCCTCACATATGTGACACTATTTATCCTCACTCCCTCATCTCTTACGTACTCTTTCTCTCCTCATGCACATTTATTATCTCATGCACACTTACTCATCTTTCTCATCCACTTTACTTTCCCATTTTTCAATCATGTTCCCTCACTCATGTGCCCTCCTATTCTTGCCTTGAGTATTGCGCCCTCTATGAATATTTTCCAGGTCCTAACAAACTACCAACTAGGCCTGTCTTTGACCTCAAGTTGGCTCTAAGTTTCAACTGTCAAACAAGGGTTTGTTGTTGTTTTATAACAACAAACTGTTCAGTAACTTCTTTGTTGTTCAGTTACGGTTACATAGGCCATATAGGTGCCCTACCATGTAGTTTTTGTCACAAGATGTTAGCACATGCATACCATAAACTATGTAACACACCTAGAGCTCTTTTAGAGATGAAATAATGTTGTTCTAAACACTAGAATACATGAAAATGAACACAAGTATTTTTGGTCAACATGACCCTTGATAAAACCCCCCGGGGAAAACCAGTTTGGAATATGAGTGTATATATGTGGAGAAAAGAAGGTGGAATACAACAAGTACAATAAGCAGATGAACCTGATACAATAGCAACTTGAACCAAGCTGAAACACAAGTCCAAATGAAGAAGACGTGCCCTAGGATGGTGCACCCTCCTCACAAGTTGCCAAGACCAGTGAACTGAAGCGCTCTACTGACTGGAAGCTCTGATGGACAAACCCTCCCACAGTACTCTGAATTTGTGATGTAGCTCTCCATTGAAACTGTCCTCACTGCATTTTGAGCTCTGTAAGTCTTCCCTGCTATCAGTGCGCCCTCCTCCAAGCAAGATCAACTCCAACAAATAAATGAGGGTCTAAGATTTGTGGCTGCCTCCATGGATAGAAGCGCCCAAGATTTCCTCAACTCTAGCTTCCAACCTCATCCCCATGCTCTCTCTCAAACTCTCCAAGTGAACAAATGAGTGAATCAGCTCTCCTTTTCCCTTTGCGCCCCTCTGGAACCTCCGTAAGGAAACCTAAAATTTGGACAGATGAGATCATCCCATCTCATGTCCAATCAAAGGTTGCGATCATCCCATAATAATCTCACTCTCAAACCCACTTTGGGTTAAGTTCCCTAAGTTCACTTTATGTCTCCTAATTCACCCACAAAGTGAATTAATAGTCATTTAGGCTAAAATGACCAAATTTCACTTTTGACTTAAATCTCCTAAGTCAAAGTGAAATTAGACATAAAGTACAAGGCACAAAGTACATAGTACTTCCCACATGTGTTTAGGAGCTCACAAACACAGGGGGAACACTTCCCAAGGTACATAATCTCCACACTCCCTCTTACCGAGGAAAGTGTTTCTCACCAAGCCCATCTTGTCTTTGAAGTAGACATGTTTGCCCCTTGGTAGGGCCTTGGTGAGGATGTCTGCAATCTGCTCGTCATTCAATATATGATGTAACTATACTGCCCCTCTCTGAACCCAATCTCTAATGAAGTGATATCTGATCTCAATATGCTTCGAACAATCATGGAAAACTGGATCCTCAGAGAGTGAGACGAACAAAGTTCGCTCCCACAAGAATTATCCAAAATACTTGGAATATAACATAATAATCCATGTAGGAATAATGTATAAATGTATAAAATATGAATAGATAAGATGAGATACAATTGAGAATGAGGGCTCGTTTATATACCCATGCAGAGGTGCCCTTAACCAATAGTCATGTCCTTTGAGACATGTCCTTTCATTATTAATAATTATTATTTATTAATTATCATTTAATTATTATGTTATTAATATCTAGACATGTCCTTTCACTATTAATAATTATTATTTATTAATTATCATTTAATTATTATGTTATTAATATCTATTTTATATGTATATTTATGTTCATAACAGAGAGTTTGATACAACTCTGATTATCGCAATGTATGACAGTCGGTGGCATCTCCTAACCAAATAATCCTACCAACATCTTATGAAGCCAAATGGCCTCACAACTGGCTTGAGTGGCTGCCATGTACTCTGCCTCGGCGTAACTCAAAGCAACTGACTTATGCTTCCGATTGAACCAGGAAACAAGTCCTAACCCCAAACCAAAGCAACACCCTGAGGTGCTTTTCCTGTCAGTAGCACATCCTGCCCAGTCTGAGTCAATGTAGCCAACCAAACTAACCCCATCACCTCTGATATAGTCCAAGCCAAAATCAATTGTCCCAGCAATGTACCTCAACACATGTTTTGCCCCAATCCAGTGAACACTCCTCGGCTCTACCATATGTTGGTTGAGATTCTTCACGGCAAAACAAATATCTGGTCTGGTGTTGACCAAATACATAAGTGAACCGATCAACTGCCTATAAACTGTAGCATCTACCAACTGGGAATCTGAAGCACTAAGCTTCTTCCAGTTGGTAACCATGGGTGTCAACATAGGTCTACAGTCCTCCATCTAAAATCTGCTCAGAATATCTGCAACATACTTCCCATGCCCGAGAAATATGTGTCCCTCCTCCTGCCATACCTCCATACCCAGAAAATAGTGCATCAACCCAATGTCACTCATCTCAAACTCTGATGCAAGTCCCAACTTGCACTCAGCTATGAGATCCTAGGCTCCTGTGATGAACAAGCCATCCACATAGAGAATGAGAATGAGCGTGTACTCACCTCTAATGATGTAATAGAGGTTAGGATCAACATCGCTCTTCTCGAAGCCCATCTGAAGCAAGTATGTGTCAATACGTGAATACCAAGCTCGGGGAGCTTGCTTCAAACCATAAAGTGCCTTTCTCAAAAGGCACATGTGAGTCTCCCTCTCACTCACCTCGAACCCCTATGGCTGCTTAATGTACACCTCCTCATCTATAAAGCCATTTAGAAATGCGGTTTGCACATCCATCTGATGTATGCTCCAACCCATCTCTGCTGCTATGGCAATAATACTCTTGATCGAGGTGTATCTCGCAACTGGTGCAAATGTCTCATCATAATCGACTCCCTCTATCTTAGAGAAGCCTCGTGCCACAAAACAGGCCTTTTGTTTCTCTATGCTGCCATTTGCAGCATACTTGGTTTTGTACAACCACCTGGAAGTCACAACTGACTTCCCCACTGGCCTCGGAACCACCTCCCAAACATCGTTGCGCACAATGGAGTCGTACTCCTCCAGCATGGCCTCTCGCCAAACCGGCTGGTCCACTCCCTGCGCAAATGTCTGTGGCTCAGTATCTGAGATACTCGTCACTAAAGCCAAATAGGATCCAAGTCTCACTGGAGGTCTACTCTCTCTAAACTGTCTCTTGGGCTCTCCTACATTCTCCTTGGCCTGCTTCAGGGTCTCCTGAAACCATCTAGGTCTCCTCTTCCCTGAAGTAGTCAATGGAGAAGTAAGATCTTCCCGCCCAAGGGTATCTACCTTAGGTCTAGTCTCAACACTCTGAGATCCTAAAGCCTCTGCCCCCTCCGACTCAACACCCTCTGATTGGGACCCTGAAGCTATGCAAGGTGACCCTGTCACCCCTGAAACTGGCGTACCGGAAACCTGAGGTTGTGCTCCCTCTGAGACATCAATCAGTGCCTCTGCATCATCCTCCGCACTGACTCTCGACTCGAGAGATCTCTGAAAATCCCTACCCTCCTCAAATCTGACATCTTTGCTCACCACCACTCTCCTAAGTAATGGAATGTAGATACGGTAAGCTTTGGACACCTCTGAGTATCCAACTAGAATCCGATGTTGGGTTGTGGGGTCTAGCTTTGTCCTCTTCTCTGAGGGGACATGAGACTAGGTCAAGCACCCAAAGATCCTGATGTGCTCGACATCGGGCCTCCTACCAGTGAAGGCCTCCTCAGTAGTCATCTTCCCCAATATCCTATGGGGACTCATGTTCTGCACGTAAACTACAGTAGCACTCGTCGTTGCCCATAGGTAAAGAGGAAAACTCTAATCGTGCAACATAGATCTCGTTGCATCTGTGATAGCTCGGTTCTTCCTCTCAGCAACCCCGTTTTGTTGGGGGTTGTAGGGTACGGTCATCTGTCTTATGATCCCATGTTGGGCACAGAAGTTTATAAACTGAGTGGAGGAATACTCTCCTCCATTATCCGATCGCAAGACCTTGATCTTCTTTCCAGATTGGTTCTCCACAAGAGCTTTGAACTCTTGGAACCTCTTGAAGACCTCACTCTTGGTCTTCAGGAAATATATCTAGGTCTTCCTTGAGTAGTCATCAATGAATGTGAGATAGTACTCAAGACCACTCAAGGACTTCCGAGACATGGGCCCACACACATCTGTGTGTACTAAATCAAGTATCTCAGCTGACCTGGTGTCACTATTGGGGAACGAGGCCTTGGTAAACTTACCAAGCACACACCCTCTGCAAACATCTTGATGCTCTTTACTGATCTGTGGCACTCCTATCACAACCTCTCTCATCCCTCCTAGAACCCCATGATCTAGGTGGGCCATTCTTCGATGCCATAACTCACATGTTTGTTTGTTGTTGTCACTGCTCACTGCCAATGCATGAAGAGGCTGAAAAAACAATTTGAACAGTTTCCCATCCCTCACTCCAATCACCTCTCCTGAGGTAAGCGAGGACCCCTTAGGGTGTATGAAGACCTCGGTCCCTCTGAAGGACACCTCACGACCTCTATCCTGGAGGGTGGAAACTGAAATCAAATTCTTCTTCAACCCAGAGACATAGAGAACATCCCTGAACGATATAGGTGGCATGTCATCTCTCTGAAAGGTAGCTATGCCAATCCCAACAACTTTGACCAAGGAGTCATCTTCGAGAGTGATCTCCATCCTGACCTCTGTGTCTCTAAGATCATTCAAATGCTCTCTCACTCTAGTCATATGGCTCGAAGCCCCACTGTCAATATACTAGATACTAGGTGTCGTCTCAATTGAAGTGTAGCATATGAGGAAAGCACACTCTCTCTCAAACAATGTCTGAAACTCTGCCTCCTCTGTTGTAGCTACGGTACCACCCCTCTTCTTCTTCTTATTGGGACATTGTCCAACATAGTGACCCAACTTCTTACAAACAAAGCACTTCACTTTTCTCATATCTCTCTTCTGCCCACTACTACTCTCTTCTCCCTGTGGTGGGGCCCCAAACTTGGGACCCTGTCGACCTCCCCTGCCGGTCTTCTTCTTGCCCTTTGTCCAAAGAGCAAGATCCTCATCACCCTGCATTGTTTGTTGTTGTCTAGAAGTCTCTGATGCAAGTCTAATCTCCTGTTGAATGAAATCATCCCACAATCTCTCTCATGTGGGCATGATCTCCCTGGCAACAATGCCACGAACAAATGGACCCCATGGTTTGGTGAAGTTGTTTAAGGCTGTCCTCGCCATAAAATCGGGGTCCACTACCTCTCCAACGTTCCAAGCTTGTCTATGATCTAGGTGTATCGGCCAAGGTATGAAGTAACTGACTCATTCTTGAGCATGTGAATGCCCCTGAGTCGATCATACAGAACCATCTTTTGATTCTAGTTAGAGCTCTCGTAAAGCTTGCATAGAGATGCCCACATCTCAAATGCATGGGCTTTCCCAATCAAGTGGGGAATGATGTGATCCCCCACTGCATCACATATCATCCTCTTCGCCTTGTTGTTCCTCTTCCTGAACTCTGCTAACAAGACAGGAGCAATAGCAGGAGGAACAGGAACAACCGCCTGAACTATATCCCACAGTTCGAGGTCATCCAAGACAAAGACAATCCTGGCCTTCCAAGGAGACCAGTTGCTAGCTCCAATTAGCCTATCCTCTACACGCATCTGATATGCTTACATCAATACCGGCTGCACTCAAACTGATGTTGCAACTGCAAAGGAACGTTGCCTCACTCCTGTCAACATAGGTGTGAAGAGAGGCAAACAAACACCGACCTCACTCCTAGCAATATAGGTGTGAAAAGAGGTCGTGAAAAATCAGCCTCACTCTTACCACGTAGGTGTGAAAAGAGACTAACGAAAATGTCCACAAACTGCTCTACAACTCTCCACAAAATTATGCCAACAAGCTACCACTAAACTCAGCCAATGGCTGTCCACAAAATCCGCCCAAAAGATGTCTAAAACAATCCACCAAGATGTTGTCCAAAACTCAGCAAAAATCAGCCACCAAGCTCTGATACCATGAAGATTTTCCAGGTCCTAACAAGCTGCCAACTAGGTCTGTCTTTGACCTCAAGTTGGCTCTAAGTTTCAACTATCAAACAAGGGTTTGTTGTTGTTTTATAACAACAAACTGTTCAGTAACTTCTTTGTTGTTCTGTTACGGTTACATAACACATATAGGTGCTCTAGCATGTAGTTTTTGTCACAAGATGTTAACACATGCATACCATAAACTATGCAACACACCTAGAGATCTTTTAGAGCTGAAATAATGTTGTTCTAAACACTAGCATACATGAAAATGAACACAAGTATTTTTGGTCAGCATGACCCTTGATAAAACCCCCCTGGGGAAAACCAATTTGGAATATGAATGTATATATGTGGAGAAAAGAAGGTGGAATACAACAAGTACAATAAACAGATGAACCCGATACAATAGCAGCTTGAACCAAGCTGAAATATATGTCCAAATGAAGAAGATGCACCCTAGGATGGTGTGCCCTCCTCACAAGTTGCCAAGACCATTGAACTGAAGCGCTCTGCTAACTTGAAGCTCTGATGGAGAAACCCTCCCACCATACTTTGGATCTGTGTTGTAGCTCTCCACTGAAACTGTCCTCACTGCAATCTGAGCTTTGTAAGTCCTCACTGCTGTCAGTGCTCCCTCCTCACCAAGTGCACACTCCCCCAAGCAAGATCAACTCCAACAAATAAATGAGGGTCTAAGCTTTGTGGCTGCCTCCATGGATAGAAGCGCCCAAGCTTTCCTCAACTCTAGCCTCCAACCTCATTCTCATAGTCTCTCTCAAACTCTCCAAGTGAATAAATGAGTGAATCAGCTCTCCTTTGCCCTTTGCACCCCTCTTGAACCTCCATAAGGAAACCTAAAATTTGGACGGATGAGATCATCCCATCTCATGTCCAATCAAAGGTTGAGATCATCCCATAATAATCTCACTCTCAAACCCACTTTGGTTTAAGTTCCCTAAGTTCACTTTATGTCTCTTAATTCGCCCACAAAGTGAATTAATAGTCATTTAGGCTAAAATGACCAAATTTCAATTCTGACTTAAATCTCCTAAGTCAAAGTGAAATTAGACATAAAGTACAAGGCACAAAGTACATAGTACTTCCCACATGTGTTTAGGACCTCACAAACACATGTGTTTAGGATCTCAACACTCTCTCCTATTTAATGAGGCTTCTCCTTATTGTTATGGGTGTTAAATTCTCTTTCCCCCAACACCCGACAATTAATTCCAAATAAATTAATTATTGAATAAAAGCACAAATGAGTTATAAACGAAATATTACAACAAAAGCACAAATAGGGAACCATACACAAAGTACACATGTAATTTCTAGGTAAAATACCCCTGGAAAAACCCCTAAGGGAAAACCAGTACCTTGTTGATTTTATTAGAAATAAAATGTTGGGCTCCCATCCTGGGATAATGACCCACCTGAGGAAAATACAAACGAGCAAAATAGCCTAGCCTATCACACTTGGTTGCTACACCTTTGTTGCCCCTTTTCTCCTTACCTTGGACCCTGCCCCTGTAGACTTGGACGAAACTCCTTCACCCAATTCAATGAGATCTCCTCACTATGTGCATCTCTACTCCTCTCGCATAGGCTTCCTTTTTCAATCTTGAATTTACCCTAAATCCAAAACCATGGATCTCCAAAGTGATCAAAGGTTGAGATTAAATCTCACCTTCACTTTATGATTTAATGGCTAGGATTTAATTTAATTCAGAAATGGCAAATACTTAGGCATTTGAGTTGAATTAAACTCCATTAATTACAAAAGTGCATTCACTTTAATAATCACTTTATTAAAGTGAATCTCGTAAGTCTTGAGAGATATTAAGGACGACTCTCATGTGTTAGACACAAACTGACATGGAAGTACTTGTCCGCTGCTACATACATCAATGCTCCCTCTTAGCGAGGAAGCTATTTCCACCACCCAGAGGTGGCTCTGTCTTCGCTACCATATCTGCTACCATGGTTGCTCTCCAATTCACTTGATAGATTCCTCCCGTTGAACTGAAAGCGATCCTTGCCATCTTGTTCGCATCCTTCTTCGAAAACTTGTTGCCTTTGAACATGCTCCTAGAAGCCTCCAACTCATGAGCATCCTGTATGGCCATCTCGTACCATGACTCCTTCGTGACAGACTTGGAAGGATGCTCCTTCCCACTTGAACCTAGAGGTTGTCTCCCTCTGAATTGCTCAACCTTCAAAGGTACCTGCTCCTTGTTCTCTGCCACTCTGTTGCTTGCCACTGTCACATAGGATGGCCCTTTAGCCTATACAAGTTGCTCTCTCTAACTCTAAGAACCACTACTGTGTCTTAGCTAGATCCTTTGGGCTTGATCAGCCCCTATCCATCCTAGAAAGCTACCTTAAATCTTTTCTCCTCAATCGCTGAGACTGAGAGCACACTTCTCCTGAATTCTGGCACCCATAGCAGATTCATTACTCTTAACATGCATCCTAACTCCATCTAGAATGGCATTATCCCAGTTCCCTTTACCGCATGCTTGGTGCCCACACCAAGTTCCACATGCAAGTCTGAGTGAAGCTCTCGAACAACTCTCGTGCTCCTATCATATGACATGTGGCTCTGCTATCTAGAATCCATGCACCAACTGATATGGTGTCAAAGGAAAGATGGGAAACAAGTAACAATTCCTGCTCAAACTCATATGCCTAAGCCTTTGTCGACGCAACTACTTCTTATTGGGTCCTCTTTCCGCCCTTCTTCCTCTTTAGACACAATGAAGCATGGTGTACTTTCTTATGATAGTTAAAACACTTGAACTTACTTAGGTCCTTCCCTGTGCTAGCTTATGAAGATGAATCTCCATCTGTGTTCTTCCCGACCTTCCCCTTGCCCTTCTTTGCCTGATTGGAAAGTGTAAGATTCTTCTCATCATCATCCTCCTGAGGACCACCTCCCAGAGCCTCTCAACAAGTTTCCTCTTGGATGCAGTCATCCAACAATCAGTCGAAGCTTGAAAGCTTCTCTCGAGCACAAATTTCTTCGATGAATGAGGTCCAAGGCTTCGTGAAGCCATTCAAGGCCACCCTCACTAACTCCACATTTGTCACTCTCTCGTCAACTACCCCCCACTGATCACGAACCTGAGTGATCTTAGTGAGATAACTAGTCACTGAATCAATCTTGGACATCTTGGTGTTCCTGAGTTGGTCCCTCAATACCATCTTTCGATTCTCGTTACTACTCTAAAACAGATTTGTCAAAGTCGAGAACATCACATTTTCTAATTTTTTCTCAGATAGGTGAGGTACAAGATGATCCCTCACCGAATCTAAGATCATCCACATTGCCTTGGCCTCCCTTGCCTCATGTTTGGCCAGCTCTGCGGGATCTATCAACGCAGTCACTACGGTATTTGCCTGACTCCACAGTCCATTCTCCTTCGGGAGAAACATGATCCTCGCTTTCCATGGAAGAAAGTTAGAGGCACCCTCCAACCGGTCTTCATACCTCAAACCAGCTACTTCCATCTCCAACATCTAAAAATTTTCGGACACACAATCTGTTGAAAATGTGTCTTGTCCTTCAAACATAAAAAGACAACTGAAGATGATCTCTTGTTGCCCGGACCCCTTCCCAGCCCTGCTACCTGCTGCCTGGACCCCTACCTGAAGTTGTTTGCAGCCTTCTACTACTGCCCAAGTACCTCTTTGGGATGCCCAAGCCCTTTTTGGGCTACATGGCAGTCTGCACACTACTTTGCAGTCTGTCAATCTGTTGTTTTCCTGTGTGGCAGCTGACCTGGCGACCCTACAGGCTAGCTACTGTGTTGGAAGCATGGTTGTTCGGCCTTGTCAGTGGTTGTTGTTGGTGGCTATCCACCCGCCTTTCTCCTGGCCAGTGGCTATAGCCCATGACCCCGTCCACACGATGCTCCTATGTGCTCTTCGCTTAACCCACGAGCCTTCACCCTGCCATCACCTCCTCAACCCTCACGACATCGTCCTCTACCCCAAACCACCATGGTCAGCTCTGCAGCTGCGGCGAATGGCTACTACCTGCAGATCTCTTTCACTCGACTCGACCTCTCTCATCTCGACAACCTTTGGCCCAATCTTCCACCCAGCGATCTCAACTAATGCTCCACGCAACCTGATTTGTTGGTTGTCTGGGCCTAGCCTCCACATCCTCTACAAACAACTTGACCCTTTACCCAGTCATGTGGTCGTCCATTGTACGACGGTCATACGGTACCTAATTTTTACTTTTTGGATTTTAATTATTTGTTTACCCTGYAGCATGCAAGCAAAAATAAAATTCCCTACATTGCAAATCACGTCTCTGCAAAGCACGGTTCCTCCTTCAAAGATCACGCTCTTATACCATGTTAAATTCTCCTTAACCTAGCACCCGACAATTAATTCCAAATAAATTAATTATTGTATAAAAGCACACTGGGTTATTAACAGTAGAAGCACAAATAAGGAAACCATACACAAAGTACACACGTAATTTTTGGGTAAAATACCCTTGGAAAAACCCCGAAGGGAAAACCAGTACCTTGTTGTTTTATTATATATAAAATCCTAGGCTCCCGTCATGGGATAATGGCCCACCTGAGGAAAATACAAACTAGCAAAATAGCCTAGCCTATCACACTTGGTTGCTACACCTTTCTTGCCCCTTTGCTCCTTTCCTCGGACCCTGCCCCTGCACAATTGGATGAAAGTCCTTCTTCACCCAATTTAATGAGATCTCCTCACTCTGCGTGTCTACTCCTCTCACATAACTTTTATAATCTTGAGTTTAACCTAAATCCAAAACCCTAGATCTCCAAAGTGATCAAAGGCTGAGATTAAATCTCAGCCTCACTTTATGATTTAATGGCTAGGATTTAATTTAATTCACTAATGCCAAATACTTGGGCATTTGACCTAAATTAAACTCCATTGATTACAAAAGTACATCCACTTTGATAATCACTTTATTAAAGTGAATCTCCTAATCTCAGCCTCACTTTATGATCTAATGGCTAGGATTTAATTTAATTCACTAATGCCAAATACTTAGGCATTTGACTTAAATTAAACTCCATTAATTACAAAAGTACATTCACTTTGATAATCACTTTAT
>JZKD02S1049979.1:0-13306 GCA_000966675.3 Picea glauca | reverse complement strand
ATCAATTTGAAAACAAAATCAAATAATCAACCATGCGCCAATGTCTTGTAACAACTCATATAAGTATTTTAGCCAAGGTGCCAAAGAGTCTTCAACATGCCAATAGTTATAAAAAAATTAACATGGTGATTATATCAAAAGTCATATGTGAAAGATTTAACCATAACGCCTATGCATTGTTGTGAAACCAATGGTTAAGTAGGCAAAATAAGAAACATGTAAATCCAAAGCATCACAAACCTAATGAAACCAAGTCACATAATCAATCAAAAAATGTCCAATGAGTACAGTTCGAAAGTTTTGCCAGCTGCAAAATGATAAGTGAGATGTAAGCGCAAAGGGCATATTAATCAAAAGGATGACAATAGTTCAAACAATGATTCTAATGTGACTTTGAAGGACTAAGTTTTTCATGCTTACAATCGTGAAAACAAAATGAATATAGGCGTGCAAAAAGGCGCAAAGAATAAAAGCATTGTTCATTTGAAAATTGCGATGAAAAATCAATGTTTGTGAAACATTGGTGTAGGCAGCTTATAGGACAATATAAAAATTGTATTGGCTGCCAACATGATGGTAGTACCAAAAGCACAAAAGCAGCAAACCCAATATTTATTGAACCAGTCTTGATTATGCAATTCAAGGCTCAATTATCTTTTCTTGTACAAGAGCGTACAATAGAATCCCTTGCTAGCTTGTAGGGTAATAGCTACTTAAGTAGCAAGCTCCAAAATGCAGAAGAAAAGTGTTTGCTTGTGGGTTTAATCACAATGGATGCAGATGAAGTTCAAGAGGAGCTCATAAGGTCTCTTCAAAATTCTCTGCAACAATGCAAGTAATCTGTGGCGTGCCCTTCAAGGCAGGGAAGGAGTTCAACTCTTGATATCTCTTCTTGGCCTTTCTGCAGAATAGCAGCAGGAAGGAGTAGTAGAATTGCTTTGTATATTGTCAAATGAAAATGATGAAAGCAAGTGGGTAATTACTGTTGCAGGTGGTATACCTCCTCTTGTCCAGATTCTGGAGATCGGATCTTCAAAAGAAAAAGAGGACTCTGCAATTGTTATTGGGAACTTCTGTAATCCAAGTGAAGATATTCGTGCATGTGTTGAAAGTGCAGATGTTGTACCTGCACTGATATGGTTATGGTAGTCCAAGTGGAAAATAAATTGCTGCAAGGATAATAAATCATCTTACTCATAAATTAGATAGTAGCACTATCAGTTGATTCACTGCTTTGTTGACAAGTGACTTACCATAATCAAAGATCAAGAACATCAATTTACCAATGATGGTATGGGCTGCAACATCGTTAATGAAAAAAATAAATTTGATTTGATCATGAAAGGTTTCCTTCTTGACCAAAACAAATCTTTCACCAGCGCAGAAGGAGAAATTATAACTAGTTAGCTGATGAAAGGCATAACTTTCACCAGCTAACTAACAAATCGTAAGGTGAATTAGCTGGTGAAACTACAGAAAGACATTTTTGGAAAGCTAAGCTAGAGCAAGGCATTTTTGGAGTATTTTAAAAGGTTTGAAAGCATCGAAGGAGTAACCACCTGATCAAGAAACACTCAACATCAAAGATTCGTGGAGATTTTGGGACCAAATGTTAAGTTGGTCAACTAAATTTTTGGTTATGGTTATTGAAAGATTCTAGCTACAGAAGACAGGTGTATTTAACCCCCACGACACAATAGAGTCCTAAAAGTACTGAAGAAAAGGTGTCAAAGATCAACAAAAAGACAGTTCGACTCCTAGAAACTAGTCTTTGATTATCATGTTATATTCAGTTAGTTTTATTTTCTATATTTAGACATACAGATCCAAGTTTTCAGGATYTAAAAACTGATTGTAAAAGGCTATAAAGCCTGGGGATTTAGTCGGAAGCAGGGTTCAATCCTGRATACTTTGGCTATGTACTTTGACTCTGTTATGTTATATGAATCACAGTCTTCTTTGGTTATTATATATCAGTGTTTTCATATACTCCACTACTCTGTTATTTAATTTTGTTCAGCTTAGTTATTCAGAATTGTTATCTTCTGGTATAGCTCATGAATATGAATTAGATGTTTCTTTACTGTCTTGTATGACCCTACATCTCTTGTACTTGGTTATATTGAATGGTATTCTTCACACCTTTTTATCTAATGTAACTGATATTTAGTCTCTCAAAGCACTGGTTTATTTAGATGCATAACAAGTTGTCCTTTTCTTAGCCTTCTCAGTTATCCCATTGTTCCACACATACTTTGATTACCAAATTTACCATATTCTTAAGTTACCAAGCATTCTTAGCCTACAACCCTAAGGAGTTTCTTGGAGTGATAACAAATTGGCGTCGTTGCCGGGGAGAGGAGATCGAAGCTCAACTTCCTTGGGAGACGACAAGATCCATCTTTGATGATAGACAAAGCTTGGACATCATTTGGTTGTAATTATCTATCTGGAGACTCCATGAAGGACAGATTCAGTGGCGACTCCACAATAATCAAATGTCAAAAGTGTTTTTAGCTCTTTTGGCTCAGAGGTTTGCACCTCTTGACTTCTCAATAGTTCCTGGTTTCCCACATCTAGTTCCTTCTATAGATTTTTGGGGAGATCACCTTCCAAACTTTACAGAAAAGAAAGAAGATAATCATTCAGATCATCTCATCAGATTTCATCAATGCATGGTTCAGATGGATACATATCATGAGGATGTGCTCATGAATATGCTTGTCTTCTCATTAGAAGGAGATGCTCATGAATGGTATCAATCTTTACCTCCTTCTAGAATATCTTCTTTAAAGGAGTTTCATAGAGTATTCCATTATCGATGTGAAAGGTATTTTTCTCGGGAAATTCTTCTTGAGGGTTGTTGTGAAGAATTTCATTCACATATTCAAAATGTTTATTCTTCTAGTTGTGAACATGAAATTCTTTCTATTATTGTTGTTCAAGAGGAAGATCTTCAAGATAGAGTTGATGTGAATATTGATGATTGTGTGACCGGAGATTCTTTGGATTGTTCTTCTTATGTACCTACTACTTTAAACAAAAATGAAAAGGATTATAGGGTAGGGGAAGAAGAATTTGAATTTTCAGCTGAAAGTCTCTTTAAAGAATGTTGTGAAGATTTTGAAAAGCATGTTCAGCAGGAAGCAGTTGATTCTTCTGTTTGCAGAGATGAAAGTTATGTTGTTAAGGAAGATATTCATAATACAAATGGTTATAATGAGAATTATATATCTATATATTCATAAGATATTATCTCTGTTGCACATGTTGCCTTTGATTTGTATGAAGAATTAGTTATAAAAGAGGATTGTTCTCAAATTTTTGAAGAGGTTTCTTATGACATTTTTTTTCTTGTGACCGATGAGAAGGATTTGAAGTTTTCTTGTCTTTGTTTGCCAGATACAAAGGTTTTTTGTTCACCTATCTTTGATAAGTATGCAGACAAAGGAGATCATATTTCTATATCAAATGATGTTGATTTGAGCAACAACCAACCTATATATGATAGCTATGGATCTGATCTTGAAGAGCCTTTTTCTTTTCCTATCGAAGAACAACATCAAGTTGAAGTCAACCATTCAGTTTTCACAGCTGATGTCCTTTCTCCATAATTCTGTCATGAATATGATTTGTTTCATCAAATTAATGGACAATATGATTGTGTTGAAAAATCTATGGTTGAATATGATACTTTTCTGAAAGATTCAAAGGTTATGTCTTTTGAGATTCTAGATGATAAAGAGCAGATTGCATATGGAAATAGTCCTAGATTAGATCAGGAACATCATGGAACTAATATAGAAAAACAACTTTTCGACTTTAAACAACAAGAGTTTGGCATCATGGTTTGCAGCAGTGAACATGAGCCGGTTGCAGTTTTCTTGTGCATGTATGAAAAGGAAGATGACGAGTAGAAAGGTTCAGGTCAGAAATTGAGTTCGTATTTTTATCCAACAGAGATCAAGCAGTCTACATTCAACATTGAGTTTTTTGAAGGAAAAGAAGAGTAGCATTACAGTCAGTTGGATCAACAACTCAAAGAGGTATTTCATCATGACTTTAATGACCCTTTTGCCAACTATTTGGAATCTTTGAACAATATATGTGTTAAATTATTTTTATCACTTGGAAATTGGTTTGTTCGTCTGTTCAAACCTCTTTGTTGTTGGCTATCCCTTTCATTGTTGTTTGGGTCAAGATCAAGAATGAGGTCAGTAAATCAGTTCCTCACATGGCTTCATTGGAAGCATGACTTCACTTGATAAGAGGCAGTACATTTGGTTAGTGTAGGAATAGGCAGAAGAATAAGCTTGTCATACGAGCAGCTAGATATTTTCAGTTGTTGAGCTCATAAATAAGCAGGGAAGGTTACAGGCGGACTACAGGCAGGCTGCAGGCAAGATACAGGCAGGTTGCAGGTTTGCTGAGGAATAATTGCAAAGCCCAGATGACTCCATGCCCAGTTGCAAAGGGCTAGATGACTCCATGCCCAATGCTAAAGGCTACTGGAACTACTAGGTTCTTGGAAACCTCGCAGGGAGGTCTCCATCCCAGTTGGAGCCAGTTGTTAGCGATAAAAAATGCACTAGTATTTTTTATGGGAATTTCCATCACTCTTCAAATGATTTATTGTTTTCTTCAGTTTATTTGCCAGTATCTTAACCTCCATAGTGTTCATCAAGCTCCTGCTTGATTACTTTGTTAAAAAAATCCTTTGTTTTTATGCCTCTGGACCTGCAATACAAAATACAAATAACAAAATGTTATTCCATTGCTTTTATGTATTTATTACTTTGATAAAAATCCCTAAAGAAAAAGTGATGTGTGCGCATAGGTGACCTAAGTCCTAATCTAAGCCTCCACATATGTCAAACCCCGAGTCCACATGTCACAATAACTCAATGTATGAATTAAATAAAACCTTAGTATACAACGCACCAAGCTATGAGATATTGATATGCCAAGTCAACCTAAATTAAGCTCACATGTCAAGGTTAAATACAAGCATTGAACAACTAAAGTCATGCTAAGGAGTCACGGGAGGAAAATGCATGTATTTACATGCAAATCTCATAATTGGTGATTGAGTGAATCAAACCATCTGCCAGATCAAGACACAAGTCAACACCAAACGCCAAGCCTCTTTCGCCTCATCTGCTCGGTTCTATTCTTATTTCTCAGCATATTTCAAAACAAAAATATCTTAACTCCTGAAACGTGAGGTATATGTCCTCTGTGTGTTTTTCTACAAGCACCAGACTGCATGCAAGAAAGGTTACAATGAGAAGCTAAGAAGAAAAGGAAATCGTGCATCAGTAGGTGAACAAATCTTGCATGTCCTGGTTGTTTTCAATACAGAGAGCTACAATAATCACCGATAGCCTTGCTTGTAGACCAATTCAACTCTAAAGGGAATTTGATTAATGCAGTCATCACTTCTTCTTTTATACCAGGATATCTTGCACCGACGCCTGTCACAATTTTCAGAAATCATATATGCATAGATGGAGGTCTGAAAATTTTCATGCCACCAACTTGTGCTGAAAATACGATCAGGGTTTTTGTTTTTCCCCTTAGCCGTTTGGGATTGCAAGGCATTGGAATCAACCCCGATTTTCTACCCTGAGAATAGAGCATTAGTGAGGTAGCGTTTTAAGAGATATCAAATCAGACACGAGGATGTCTGGGGGCTTGTATTTCAAGGATGCAAGGCGTGATATTGGTACTTCAAGTTTGATAAATGAAACCATCACTCCTTCAAAAGAGTTCATGCAAGGATAATTTTCACAAGCAAGGAGAATTTGCACAAGCATTGCAAGAAAATGCAATGTGTGCTCTGGCTATCATATCAGGTAGACAATCTTCAGTAATTTCAAGTCTTGATGAAATTTTTCAGTCTTGCACATCAGATTCCCAGACTACTGACACAATAGGGGCATTAGCTTCAGCCTTTATGATCTATGATGGTAGTACAGAAAGCACAAAAGTGGAAAACCCAATATTTATTGAACCAGTCTTGATTAAGCAATTCAAGGCTCAATTATCTTTTCTTGTACAAGAGTGTACAATAGAATCCCTTGCTAGATTGTAGGGAAATAGCTACTTAAGTAGAAAGCTCCAAAATACAAAAGAAAAGCATTTTCTTGTGGGTTTAATCACAATGGTTGCAGATGAAGTTCAAGAGGAGCTCATAAGGTCTCTTCAAAATTCTCTGCAACAATGCAAGTAATCTGTGGCGTTCCCTTCAAGGCTGGGAAGGAGTTCAACTCTTGATATCGCTTCTTGGCCTTTCTGCAGAACAACAACAGGAATTAGTAGTAGCATTACTTTGTATATTGTTAAATGAAAACTATGAAAGCAAGTGGGCAATTACTGTTGTAGGTGGTATACCTCCTCTTGTCCAGATTCTGGAGATTGGATCTTCAAAAGAAAAAGAGGACTCTGCAATTGTTATTGGGAACTTCTGTAATCACAGTGAAGATATTTGTGCATGTGTTGAAAGTGCATATGTTGTACCTGCACTGATATGGTTATGGTAGTCCAAGTGGAAAAGAAATTTCTGCAAGGATAATAAACCATCTTACTCAAAAATTAGATAGCAACACTATTAGCCAATTCACTTCTTTGCTGGCAAGTGACTTACCATAATCAAAGATCAAGAACATCAATTTCCCAATGATGGTATGGGTTGCAGCATCGTTAATGCAAACAATAAATTTGATTTGATCATGAAAGGTTTCCTTCTTGACCAAAACAGAGCTTTCACCAGTGCAAAAGGCGAAATTATAACCAGTTAGTTGATGAAAGGAAAAACTTTCACTAGCTAACTAACAGATCGTAAGGTGAATTAGCTGGTGAAACTACAGAAAGACATTTTTGGAAAGCTAAGCTGGAGCAAGGCAATTTTGGATTATTTTAAAAGGTTTGAAAGCATTGAAGGAGTAACCACCTAATCAAGAAACACTCAACATCAAAGATTCATGGAGATTTTGGGACCAAATGTTAAGTTGGTCAACTAAATTTTTGGTTATGGTTATTGAAAGATTCCAGCTACAGAAGATAGGTGTATTTACCCCCCATGACACAACAGAGTCCTAAAAGTAATGAAGAACATGTGTCAAAGATCAACAAAAAGACAGTTCGACTCCTAGGAACTAGTCTTTGATTATCATGTTATATTGATTTAGTTTTATTTTCTATATTTAGACATACAGATCCAAGTTTTCAGGATCTAAAAACTGATTGTAAAAGGCTATAAAGCCTGGGGATTCAGTCGGAAGAAGGGTTCAATCCTAGATACTTTGGCTATGTACTTTGAGTCTATTATGTTATATGAATCACAGTCTTCTTTGGTTATTATATATCAGTGTTTTCATATACTCCACTACTCTGTTATTTAATTTTGTTCATCTTAGTTATTCAGAACTGTTATCTTCTGGTATAGCTTATGAATATGAATTAGATGTTTCTTTACTATCTTGTATGACCCTACATCTCTTGTACTTGGTTATCTTGAATGGTATTCTTCACACCCTTTTATCTACTGTAACTGATATCTGGTCTCTCAAAGCACTAGTTTATTTAGATGAATAACAAGTTGTCCTTTTCTTAGCCTTCTCATTTATCCCATTGCTCCACACATACTTTGATTACCAAATCTACCATATTCTTAAGTTACCAAGCATTCTTAGCCTACAAACCTAAGGAGTTTCTTGGAATGATAACAGTAGCGACATTTCAAATTCTTTTTNTCATCACTACCAAAAATAATATCATCAACATAAACTTCAATTAATAAAATATTACCTTGACTTACCTTGATGTAGAGGTTGTTGTCTGCACTTCCTTTTCTAAACCCTACCTTCTACAGATACTTATCCAGTCTGGATTAGCATCCAAAAAAGTAAAAAGCAACAACTCTAGACAAAATATCAACTATCTCCCCGAAGAATGGATAAAAAGACAATTTTATGGTAGTATCTCTATGAGGATTGGATTGTATTGAAGATGCAAATAAAAATGGATAAAAAGATAAGTTTATGGTAGTATCTCTATCAGGATTGGGTTGGATTGAAGATGCAAATAAAATGGATAAAAAGACAAGTTTATGGTAGTATCTCTATGAGGATTGGATTGGATTGAAGATACAAATAAAACCCTCTTATAGGGAATGAAGAGATCACATAAATCTAATAACTCAAATTCCAACAAAAATTTAGAAATTATTTTAAATCTAAAAAAAAAAACATTCAATTTTACAGATTTCTCCTTTGGAGCCTTCTAGAAAAGCAAGTATCTTAAGATGGACTCTATTAAAAAATATAGAAACAAAGGTGTATAATTCTCTTTTAATAATATATTAATATTTCGGGTTGTTTTGTTTTCAACACCTTGGTGAAGTTGTCTATTCTTTATTATATAAAGACAACTTCTTCTCATTTCTCTTTTGCACATAGAAAAGGTATCTTATGTTTCTTTAAAAAAAATTGAAAGTATGATTTTTTTAAGAACATAAATATTTGATAAGAGTTTCGGTCAAAAATGGCTTCCTAAAATAAATATTTGATAAGAGGGGCACATCCAATGTGCCCCTCCATTTCCTTTATTAGTGCCTGCCAAAGAAGGACTATAGCAATGAGTTTTCTATTGATTTGACATTAATTTCCATTTACTTAAAGAAATTTCATGGGAAACCTAATGTTCTACATAAGAAATACAATTTTTTATTTTTTAATCTATAAAATAACTTATTTTTTTAAACTGTCATTGGTTGAAAAGTTTGAGGTCTTATTGTGGCCTTCACGTAGTTCAAGAATTTAAATTAATTTAACAATCAATATTTCATACTCCCATAAATACTTTTTTCTAAGCCCAAGCTGCCAACTCATCTATGCCCAAGCTGCCAACTCATCTACATTTATGTTTTCACGTACCATTCTCTATGATGCCATAAAAAATGTCCATTCACCAGAAATAAATTGAAATGTTGTGAGTATGAATAAAAAGATCTGCTTCGACTCCAATCATGAAATGATTTGACAAATTCCCGTCACTTCTGTACTCAATTGGAACACCACAAATAACGCTTCTCTTCCTCGTTTCGACGAAGGGGCTGGCCAGGAAAAGGAAATACGCACTGTCTCCATTGCGTGTATGAACGTTGTTAGCGTCAGAAGTCACTCCTGGATTGCAGCAGGAGTAAGCCTAAATCCCATCAGTTTATTTCACTATTTGTTGATGAAGGGTGATAAATGGAAGTAAACTCGGAACAATATCGTTCTAACTCAAAAATTAGGCCAGGCATGCACAAGCAGATGAGGTCTTGTTTTAACTTCAGACACTAAATTGTAATAAGGGTGAGTAGGGGGAAGAATTCTGTGAGAAAATGAAAAGGTCTGTTGTAGGCATCAAACTTCTAACAGCCTGAAGAAGAAAAACTTGAACACAAGAACAACTTATGTTCAAATTGCAGAAACACTAAAAGAACATAACAGTGTTACAATAAAACCTTTATCATAACACAGTCACAACGATTCATGTGAATCAGTCAATCATGAACTCTTTTAGTATGGGATAGAAACCAGATGAAAAGAGAGTTGCCTTTCATTAAACAAGAAATTTCACATATAGATACATAGCCAAGAAAACCAGTGCTTCATTAAAACATTATAGTCGGGAGCTCTCCTCTACCATCCATACCTACAAAAATACAAAAACTGAGTATATATACTCAGAGCAATATGCTCCCTTGGAAGTAGGAGGGTAGTTGAGACATTAAAGTCCAACTTAGCATGTGCAGGCTCCTATGGTCAGAAGAGGACACCAGATCAGCATGGCTCTTTTAGGAAAACCTACACACAGGACGATCTTGGGCAGCCTGCCTGCCAGAACCTCCATGCCTTACATTCATTCCTTGAGCTAAGGTTTCAGCTACCTGCTCAATTTGCATTAATTTCCTTCCTCCACGGCGGGTGGCCGAGACTTCGAGCACAAGGGACGACCACGTGCTTTCTTCCCAGGGCTCAAAGGCTAGCCTCATTTTTATTTTGGCTCTGCCCTCAATGTAACCCATGGCCATGACCTGGCGCCTTGCTCCAGGGTGCTTCGACACTTCTCCTTTTGAGAGATTCCACCATTCTAGCATCCAGGATCCTTGGTGACTAAAACTACGAAATGACCCTCCATATCGGTGGTTGGATCTGGCTTCAAAATCAACGGACATAATCCATTTTCCCTTGAACACATTGGCTCTGTGCCCCTCATCTACTGTGTCCCCACTCCATACGACCCTGTGCTATGACTGTGGGCCCGCACCCAATGGCGCCCTCGCATCTCACGTATCATGGATGGGAGGGAGTCGACCCTTATATTTCAAAGTCATGATAGGAGAAATAGCGACCAGACTCAATCGTGTGCCATGTGTCCCGCAAGACTAATGGTCCTGATCCTTTCGGGGATTCTCCCACTGGGAGTTCTCGCTCCTCTTCCTCCAACTGCCTTTCCATATGACCCTGTACTATGACCGTGGGTCCACACCCAAAGGTACCTTCGCATCTTTCGTATCATGGATCGGAGGGAGTCGACCCTTGTATTTCAAAGTCATGATAGGCGAAATAGCAACCAGAGTCAATCGTGTGCCATGCGTCCCAATTGGATGACCATGATCATTTCATGACTTTGTCCCTAAGGGATGAACCCATGTGCTAAACCTCGTGCAAATCCATGGCTCTGTCTTACCCAATCACCGTTGATCTACTCCATCGATGGATCTTCGCCGCTAAAAGGAAAAAAATGCCCACTTGCTTGATTTTTAACCCAAAAATAGAGATTTTTTGCATGTTGCGCTTGGGTACTGATGACTACGACCTTGGATAACTTCATTTGATGGATATTAAGCCCCATTTCATCTATTTCTCACCAAGGAACCGAATCCAGAGAGAATCTCCCCCCTTACAATAATATGTGCTAACATTAGGCTCCATGGGGGATAGAGTCCTCCCTGTGAGGCTCTAAGAACTCTTTGTAGTTTCAGTGCCTTTCTATTGGGCTATGGAGTCATTTATTAAGCTGAAAATAAACAGAAAAACAATATTTAAAAAAATAGAGGAGTTGTCTATGGCTCGAACAAAACATTTCTTCAGGAAATTCCCATTTACTGGGTTGTTAAAAACTTCTTCGCCCTCCAAATCCTTCAACCTATACGTGTTATTTAAGAATACTCCAGAGATTTTTAAGGGCCCGATCCAGAGGGCATCAAACTTGTTGGGTTTTCCCCTATCCTTCCTGGGTACATCCCACTTAAGCACCAAATCTCCCAGCTCAAATTCCTCCTTCCTGACCTTCCTGTCAAAGGCCTGCTTGATCTTCTATTGATGACTATGAGCTATGTCCACTACCTTCTCTCTGATTTGTTGCACTTCCACCACTTGATGAATTCTTCTGACCATGTGTTTTATCTCTCCTTCATGATCTTGAAAGAATTCCGCTACAGGTAAAGCGATTTGAGTGGGAAACATAGCATCTGTCCCATAAACAAGTTGAAAAGGTGAGGTTCCCAGGGACTTCTTTGTTGTCACTCGATCGGCCCAATCGGCCCATAGAGAGAATTTGAGATTTGAATCCCAAGCCCTCTTATTGTCTTCCAATAATATTTTAATGAGTTTGATTAGACTTTTATTAGAATATTATTCCAGTCCATTT
Organism: Picea glauca; assembly: GCA_000966675.3. NCBI lineage: Eukaryota > Viridiplantae > Streptophyta > Pinopsida > Pinales > Pinaceae > Picea > Picea glauca. The sequence continues at coordinate 1,603 of JZKD02S1049979.1, read as the reverse complement.
CCTTGAGGATAATAGGGAGTGGAGTGAATTAGTGAAATCTCAAACTGCTCACAGAACTTAACCAGAGGCTCAGACTTGAAAGACGCAGCATTATCAGTGACAATTCTGCTACGACATCCAAATCTAGCTATGATATCCTCCAGGAACCTGATAATTACCTTGTGTGAAGTACTCCTGGTGGGGAGAGCTTCTATCCACTTGGTGAAATAGTTTGTTGTCGTCAGGATCCATCTATGTTGGCCACTTGAAGGAGGATGAATTTCTCCAATGAAGTCCAACCCCCACTGTTGAAAGGGTGTTGAAGCTACTACAGGCTTTAGTGGTAGAGATTTGAGCTGCTTCTTTCCTGAGAACCTTTGGCATTTGATGCAAGCTCTGAATTCTCTGCAGACATCAGTAAATAAGGTGGGCTAGTAGTACCCATCCCTAAGAATTATGTTAGTTGTGGTCTTCCAGAAATGATGCCCTCCACAAAGGCCTCTATGGAAATCAAACATAACTTTTTGGGCTTCTTGTGGGTTCAGACACCTCAGAAACACCCCTAGAGGGTCTCTCAAGTACAAGACTTGGTCAATAAGGCAATATCTGACCGCCTTGAGATTTAAATCTCTTGCCTTGCTTTTTCCCATTCCATCAGAAGGCTTCAACTCTTGCAAAAAGTACCAAATGTCTCTGTACCAGGTGCATTCTGCTAGTGATAAGCCACCCTGAGAGATTTTGCTAGACGACTCAGCTTGCTGATTTTATGAGCAAGCATTGATGAAGCTAACCCCCAAGGCCTTGCAATTGGATTCATCCAACATCTTGGCTAAAGATTTCCCTTTAACCAACTTGGTGGGCTTTATCTCCAGGTCAAACTCAAGGATCTTGGCAATCCATTTACCTCTTCTCCCATCTATGTCAGGCTGTATAAGGATGTATTTCACAGAGGCTAAAGGAACGTATGCAGTCACTCTTGAGTGCAAGACATAGAATCTGAAATATTTGAGAGATTTCACCAAGGCATAGGCCTATTTCTCCATGATCTCATACCTGATTTCTGCATCTCTTAATGACTCGGTATATTTGGCCCTCTATTCTTTGGTCAAACTACTTGAAAACTTGAAAAAATTAGGCTCCTCCTGTGTGTCGATGTTGCACTCTGCTATATCAACATCTCCATTTGAAACCCTACCCTTTAGTGCCACATCATTCCCATCGAACAATCTTTCTGAAGGGACTAGTCCCTTCGGAATGTGATTGCTAGGCAGATGAATAATATGGTGATTAGCAATTTTATTTAAAAATACCTCAGGGTGAGGGTGACTTTTGAGATCAGGATCCTGATCAATGTGCAATGCAGAAAATTCATCGACAGACTGAAGAAATTTTTTGATTTCAAGATTGTCTTCGAATACCTTCCAATACTTGATATTTTTTGATACAGATGGCCTATATCTTATCTCAACATCATATTTGATCTTAGGCAGCAGAGGGATCTTGAACAGACTAGATGAGACAGCTAAGGAATCGGCCAAAGTATTTTCCTCTCTTGGAATAAAAGAAATGTTGAAAGCCAAGAAGAAATTATCAATCAGGTCCCACACCTCATTTTTGTAACTCC